>CM050322.1:43971253-44571253 GCA_027475135.1 Bactrocera correcta | reverse complement strand
AAAATTTTCCAATTCCAACTAAAGTTCATTCTGTACAAAGTTTTTTGGGTTTGTGTTCCTATTTCAGACGATTTGTAAAGAATTTTTCGATTATTGCTAAACCGTTGTATGATTTAACTCGTAAGGACAACAAATTTCAGTTTGGGGCTAAAGAGCTACAAAGTTTTGAAGAACTCAAACAAAAGTTATTGGAGGCACCGATATTAGCGATTTATGATCCCTTGGATGAAACAGAACTACATTGTGATGCAAGTGCAGTAGGGTTTGGTTCAATTCTGATGCAAAAGAAAGAAGACGGGAAAATGCATCCCATATTTTATTTTTCTAAAAGAACAAGTGACACGGAAGCGAAATACCATAGCTTTGAACTAGAAACGTTATCCATAATCTATGCACTCAAACGATTTAGGGTTTACCTTCAAGGGTTAAAATTTAAAATAATTACTGATTGTAATTCATTAACTATGACACTAAATAAAAAAGAATTGAATCCTAGAATAGCGAGGTGGGCACTAGAGCTTCAAAATTATGATTACAGTTTAGAGCACAGATCAGGTACACGCATGCAACATGTTGACGCTTTAAGTCGCAGTAATGATATTTTACTGGTGGAGTCCAACACTTTTGAAGAAAATTTAATCATATGTCAGGCAAAAGATGAGAAATTAAAGGAACTGCGAGGCATTTTGCAAAAATCTGAACATAATTTATACGAAATGAGGAATGGGGTTATAAAGGGTGATTTTTTAAGAGCTTGATAACTTTTTTTAAAAAAAAAACGCATAAAATTTGCAAAATCTCATCGGTTCTTTATTTGAAACGTTAGATTGGTTCATGACATTTACTTTTTGAAGATAATTTCATTTAAATGTTGACCGCGGCTGCGTCTTAGGTGGTCCATTCGGAAAGTCCAATTTTGGGCAACTTTTTCGAGCATTTCGGCCGGAATAGCCCGAATTTCTTCGGAAATGTTGTCTTCCAAAGCTGGAATAGTTGCTGGCTTATTTCTGTAGACTTTAGACTTGACGTAGCCCCACAAAAAATAGTCTAAAGGCGTTAAATCGCATGATCTTGGTGGCCAACTTACGGGTCCATTTCTTGAGATGAATTGTTGTCCGAAGTTTTCCCTCAAAATGGCAATAGAATCGCGAGCTGTGTGGCATGTAGCGCCATCTTGTTGAAACCACATTTCAACCAAGTTCAGTTCTTCCATTTTTGGCAACAAAAAGTTTGTTAGCATCGAACGATAGCGATCGCCATTCACCGTAACGTTGCGTCCAACAGCATCTTTGAAAAAATACGGTCCAATGATTCCACCAGCGTACAAACCACACCAAACAGTGCATTTTTCGGGATGCATGGGCAGTTCTTGAACGGCTTCTGGTTGCTCTTCACCCCAAATGCGGCAATTTTGCTTATTTACGTAGCCATTCAACCAGAAATGAGTCTCATCGCTGAACAAAATTTGTCGATAAACACATTTCGAACCGAACACTGATTTTGGTAATAAAATTCAATGATTTGCAAGCGTTGCTCGTTAGTAAGTCTATTCATGATGAAATGTCAAAGCATACTGAGCATCTTTCTCTTTGACACCATGTCTGAAATCCCACGTAATCTGTCAAATACTAATGCATGAAAATCCTAACCTCAAAAAAATCACCCGTTATATCGAAAAGTAAATGGCGGAAGGATCCTTTTTTGTGTTCCTGAAGCAATGGAAAGGCATGTATTATTTAAGTATCACGATGAAATGGGTCACATAGGTGTTCATAAAACAGTGGATCTTATTTCAAAACATTATTGGTTTGCTAAGATGAGAGAAAAAGCAGCTAGCCACATACAAAATTGCTTAAAATGTATAGTTTTTTCGTCAAAACATGGGAAAGAAGAGGGTTTCTTGCATAATATTCCCAAAAGCGAAAATCCGTTTGAAATTATACATGTAGATCATTACGGTCCTGTAGATAATTCGAGACTTAAGAAGCACATTCTTGTAGTAATAGACGCCTGTACAAAATTTACTCGCTTATATACTACAAAAACAACTAATGCAAAGGAAGTGATTACGTCACTCAAAGATTACTTTCGAGCGTATAGTAGACCAAAAGTAGTAATTTCTGACAGGGGTAGTTGTTTCACGTCAAACGAATTTACAAACTTTTTAGAAGAGGAAAACGTTCAACATATAGAGATAGCTACTGGTTCTCCACAGGCTAATGGACAGGTAGAAAGAGTGAACCGGAGCCTAGGTCCGATGATAGCCAAGCTATGTGACACAGAAAAAGGAATTTATTGGGATAATGTGATTGAAACTGTTGAATATGTGCTAAATAATAGCATTCATAGAACAATTAAAGAATACCCTAGTGTAATGCTGTTTGGTAGTAAGCAACGAGGAAAGGGTGCAGATCTGCTAGGAGAAAATTTAATAAAAGACAAGGAAAATCAAATACAACAAAGTCACAACGAAATACGGTCACAAGCCAAAGAAAACGAAAAGGGATTACAGTCCTATAACGAGGATTATGTAAATAAAAAACGACGGACAGCGCACAAGTACAATCCAGGTGATTACGTTATGATAAAAAATTTTGACTCAACGGCGGGAGTGTCTAGAAAGTTATTGCCAAAATTTAAGGGGCCGTATAAAATTTCAAAAATTTTATGTAACGACAGATATGTATTGGAGGATGTTGAAGGTTTTCAGCAGTCTAGAATTCCTTATAAGGGAGTTTGGGCTGTTGGAAACATACGACCTTGGTTTGGCTTATACACTAAGACATAAATGCGCTTGAGATCAGGAGATCTCATGGTCAGGACGGCCGAATTGTAGTAATAAGTACTATGTGTATGATAATACATCCTAACTTTAAGTTATTCTAATTATACTTATGTTATATATAAAGAAGTAAACCATTGACGGGTTAATTTAAATATACATAAAAGAGTAAACCGTTGAAGGGTTAATGTAGATATATCCCGTTAACTTAAGATTCGTTTTCAGTTATTGTTAATTCTCTTAAGAAGTTCATTTGTATTCATGTAAACCAGTGTTGTCCAACGTGACTGTGTGCACATTATGCTTGTGTTGGTTATTCTAGCGTCAACTGAGCGCTAAATTCTGCTTTGCTTGCCTACCAAGTTGAATACAGTTGCGCGATAGTGTTTTCACAGACACTTGTCGCGACATGTTGGTGCGAGGTGTCTGGCACTGTCCGTGCGCTGTTGTGCGCATAGGCCGTGGACAACGCTGATGTGAATACATGCTTGGTTGTCATTGTATTGACATACACATATTCATGTTGCACAAGTTCATGTGTCCATTTTAAAAGATATACATATAAGTAAATACATAGCGTGTAAGCAGAGAAAATTGTATGTATGTTAGAATAAGTATGTGTAACCGTTCTTCGGTGACAAAGCGAAGCACAGTACAGTTTGAGAAATAAAAGCGTAAGGACGTGCCATCCTAAAATATGTATTCACGCTCGTACATATACATACATACATATTTACGCACGTTTGTAGGCAAAGCTGTTACAGCGGCAAGGGAAGCGGTGACAATCGGCGGCCATTCGTTTATTTATTTCGGCACACCTTGGATTTTCTATCATCACACAAGTGCTGAACACAATGAGCGCGACAGATTGCAAATGACAACTGTCAAATATTAGAATAAACACGTTCTTAGGGACGCAGTTGTTGAGGCAGCTGCACAACTACATAACTGTGTCCATAAGAACGTGTGTATTCTACTATTTGTCAGAACAGTCTGTCGCGCTCAATGTGTTCAGCACTTGATTCTTTGACAAAACGCCATTTTTGGCCATTGATTGATCCTGACAACGGAGATGCGAAAGATGCGTGCGCAACTTGTTATTATGAATGTATGTACATATGTATGTATGTGGCTGGCATTTGCTTTCGTAAACATACAGAAAAATGTGCCAAACAAATAATATATGTACATACGTATATGCCATAGGAATTCTATTTGTGCAAAGATGGAAATGATAACGAAATAATGCGAATATGCATATTTCATGAAGGTCATCAATTTTCTTTGAAGAAATGAAGATCATTTGACACATCTTCACTTTGTAATAGTCGAAGTAAATATAACTTTTTTGAAATAATTTAAAAATTAAAAAATATAATTTTACCTAAATTGTCACGAAAAAAAATTTAAATTTTTACAATTTTTCTGAAAAACATGGTTAATATGATACAAGATAATCACGCATGTGTGACTTTGTATATTTTTCTTCAAAGCATTTCTCTTTATTCATTCTCGCACGAATTCAGTCGTTTGAGCCAGAGAGCGTGCTCAACTCTGCTAAATAGCAGCGAGAATGGTGAAATTCCGTGTCAAAATCTTATAAATTCTGTTAGCCGTCCAATCGAACATCATACAGATTTCGATTTGCACCTTCTCTATACTTTATATTTACTGATATTTACTGTTTTGGATGAGCGTGTTCCACCACACCACAGAAAAATTATTAGTGTGTTTCACCACACTTAATATCAGGGGATACGAAAATAGCAGAATTGAGCATTTTCAGTGTTAAAAGAGAAAAATAATGTTATTTCCGATGTTAAGGAGTGTACTCTAACAGATTCGCATGTTTACAATGCGCAAACGACTCTGCATATAACCCTGCCAACCACGGCTACCCGTTTGTGATAAATATTCCAATACAACCACACATTTTTTCTCTACACCAACGCACATTTTCGGGTTAATTTTTGTTTACCTAAATGCGATGAAAAAAGTTTGTTTTATTTCTTGATTTATTTGAATGAGTGCGAAGGAGAAAATATAATTGTCAATAGTGACAATAGAAATCCGAAAAAGGGTAATAAAAAAAAGCTATCGAAAGACGCATGTCGTTCCTGTTCGTACCATCGTAAAGGAGACTCGTACATCATGAAGGTAGGTAAATGAATTTTATATAATTTTTTAACAATATTTTGAAAATAATTACTTCATTTACTTTTATAGCATTGGAAATCAGAACTGAATTGGCAGTAGCAGCAGCAGATATATCATCAGAAGCGGCAAATATCAATTGTTAAGTACATAGGTTGCTATATATATTTCTGGACTAGGCAACACTAAGTGTTGCCAGGTGCAATCTGACATTTCCATTGGAAAGTTTGACATTTTTTAGCATAACATCACTCAGAACGTTTTGTCATTTAATCGTGAATTGTTTTAATTACAGGGAATTAAAAAATTCATCTCGGCCAAAAAATGGAAATAACTCGTGAACATTTTCGTGCGATCATTTTTTTTTTTGAACACAATGAGCGCGACAGATTGCAAATGACAACTGTCAAATATTAGAATAAACACGTTCTTAGGGACGCAGTTGTTGAGGCAGCTGCACAACTACATAACTGTGTTCATAAGAACGTGTGTATTCTAATATTTGTCAGAACAGTCTGTCGCGCTCAATGTGTTCAGCACTTGATTCTTTGACAAAAAGCCATTTTCGGCCATTGATTGATCCTGACAACGGAGATGCGAAAGATGCGTGCGCAACTTGTTGTTATGAATGTATGTACATATGTATGTATGTGGCTGGCATTTGCTTTCGTAAACATACAGAAAAATGTGCCAAACAAATAATATATGTACATACGTATATGTATATGTAATATATCAATTGTTAAGTACATTGGTTGCTATATATATTTCTGGACTAGGCAACACTAAGTGTTGCCAGGTGCAATCTGACATTTCCATTGGAAAGTTTGACATTTTTTAGCATAACATCACTCAGAACGTTTTGTCATTTAATCGTGAATTGTTTTAATTACAGGGAATTAAAAAATTCATCTCGGCCAAAAAATGGAAATAACTCGTGAATATTTTCGTGCGATCATTTTTCACAACTTTCGACGTGGATTATCACGACAAGAGTGCATTGATGAACTAAAATCTTTGTATGGCTATGAAGCAACATCCTATAGCACTGTGAAAAATTGGTACAACGAATTCAATCGTGGCCGACGCTCGCTCAAAGACGAATTCCGTGAAGGTCATCCAAAAACAGCCGTTGTGCCAGAAATCATCGATGCTGAACGTGAACTGATAATGCAAGACCGTCATGTAACATACCTTCAGATAGAGGCATGCCTATGCATTTCTCCCACCAGCATACATTTGATATTGCACGGACACCTGGCCGTAAAAAAGGTTTGTTCTCGTAGGATCCCGCACAATTTGACAATCGCTCAAAAAAAGGCTCGTATGGATTGGTGTAGAGAAATGCTGAAAAAATGCGATCGCGGTGCTTCAAACGACGTTTATAAGATCGTTACAGGTGACGAATCATGGATCTATGCGTATAAGCCCGAAACAAAACAGCAATCGACCGTGTGGGTCTTCCAAGACGAGCCAAATCCAACGAAAAAAAAAACATTTTCGTTGATAAATATGCCTATTTTCATTATTAGGCCAGATATTAGAGCAGGACAGATATACTTTTTTATATGACACTGCTGCATGAGCGCAACAGAGATGTCTGATCACATGTGTACGTACGTGTGAGCGGAAAATACGGTAGGATATTCGCTCGGCCTAAGACAAACTCTATATATTTACCCCCACGTTTGCCACCATGCTACCCACTGATTATCTGTTTCTTTTTTACCCGCTCATGGTTGGCAGGGTAATTTATATATGTACATATACACATATATATGTATATTTTGTATACATTTTATATCAAAGCACACAAGCATGTACGTACAAATTGAATTATTTCATGATGAATTCCTTAAAATCATTGTAAATATATAACAGTCATGTTTACGTTGTTACCTAAATTTTAAAGTAATCTAGGTTTGATAAGATATATACGTATTTGTATACATACATATTTTTTTGCAGGCCTTTAAAAGTTTCGATAAAATGTTAAAAGACCAAGGGGTCGCACATATTCAAGTATGTATGTATGTAATTATGTGAGCATGTAAACAAAAAGAACCATACGCATAATATTTATAAATTTGTCTACATGCAACATATGTATGTATGTATGTAAATATGTACACCCAATGCTTCATGCGAAATTGCCGTTGACACGGACAATCAATGGCGAAGCTCACATTTTGTCAAAGAGTCAAAGTGTGGACGGACCGACGCGGCGACAAAGCGTCACAACATGTGTTGCTGGTAGAAAATCCGAGCTTTGCCGAAAACACAAACGAACTATCGCCAAGTGCCTCTGCTTCCCTTGCCACTGTAACAGCTTCTCCAACAAAACAGCGTAAATATGTTTAAACTTGTATGTATACATATCGACGCAGATTTTTGCAAGCCGCGTAAAAATATTTTTAACATTCCTAGATATGTATATGTGACCTGGTCTACGGAAAGGGGGCTTAGGTGTCAAAAAATCAATTTTCACGTTTTAGTTGATTCGGATGGAAGATGAGATGCTTTTTCACGTGATAGAATCCAAAAAGTCATAACTTGTTTGAAGGTTCCCTAAAAATGTAGAGAAAGAAGAGTAAAAAAACGAAAAAAAATATTTTTTTTGTAATGAACAAAATACATTGAATTATAAGCTATAAAGACATGATTATACACTAGAAAAACGTATTAGGGGCCAAAAATAATAATACTGAGTAGTTTATGTCTTTTTCTTTGTTGTCGTTTTCCTTGAGATCTTTTTACGTGTTGATCCTGAGGAAGATGGACCTGGTTCCTCGTCTGGTTTGAGAACATCTTCACTAGTTTTTGCCTTCCGTTTCTTCGATGGCAAATCTTTCGGCAATGGAGCCACAGTATCTACTTTAAATATATCCGAAACTAAGCTGCGAAGATTGTGATAGATGTACCACTGACGTTCCAAAGATAAACCGGCTGGTTGTATAACTTTCGGCATTTCAGGATCGATAGGTTTTAACAGAAGCTTAAAGGACTGCACTTCTTCACTGTCTGCGAATTTCTTTGTTTTTACACAATCTGTAGAGATTATGAAATGATGGAATTACGTTATTCCAACAAATGACTTGTACAGTGGTTTAAAATAGCTGTCCCATTCATACCAGACGACTTTTTCAGGCGATACAGCTTTATTATAACCCCCAGGTGATGATGCCTCGACACACTGCAGTAAATCTGCATACGTGTCGATGTTACTGACAGCATACTTACTTTTGAAAATACCGAAGTAACGATCAGGCGCGAACTTAGTGTGCCCTGTAAGTAGAAAATTCAATAAAATAGGTTTGTTAAGACCCCGAGCCAAACGCCATTGCAGATATGATAGCACAGTGTTATTCTTATTCTGCCCAACACAATTGTCACAGAAAAGAACGAGTGTTTCAATGTCTTTATAGTAGGTTTCCAGGTGATAATGCAGGATGCTCACAACACAGTTCGGTCCTTTACCAATGTCATCTTTTTCGTCTAGCATGTAATTATACTGTAAAAAAAAATTATAAGTAAGATCCTGTAAAGGCGAGAGTTATGTTAGTTACGTTGCTCAAACTTTCTTTCGTTCAATAAAACAACTTATTCCTTCGAAGGTTACACCAATAATGAATTTTATTCTTAAACCAATTTTACATCAAGTCAAACAAGTAAAATAAATTTGATGAGTCAGTAAAAATAAAAGTTGATAACAGGAAGTAAGCATTAATTACAATTTTTGCAAGTAAGTATTAATTACAATTTTTGCAATGTTTTAAATAATAAAATAAATTTAATGATACATATGTTCTTATTATTTTATTGGTGTCTTATGAAGTCAAGCAAATAAATTTGATGAGTCAGTAAAATAAAACAATAGTGAGTGCACAAAAGTTGATAACAGGAAGTAAGTATTATTTACAGTTGTTGTATTGTTTTAAATAATAAAATAAACTTAATGATATGTTCTTATATTTATTGGTGTCTTCTTGGTTTTGGTGGGGGTTGATGTGACGATATAACTCCTCCCCCCTTAGAGTAGAGCGATGGCCACAACGAAGTTGGTGGAGACAGAGCGGCTTCAGTAGGCTTAGGGTAGTACCGAATTCTGGGGTTTTTCCATAGCAGAGTTACACAAGTGATAGTTAAGGTGATGAGTATCAATGTTATTATCGTTGTTATGTTTCTCCTTTGAATTGCATCCTTTCTTAATCTCGTAATATCATTTTTGTTGATGAAACTGTAATCTTTGATCTTCTCTAGGCTTAAAGTCTCTGTTATTGTTGATATTTGCACTTTCTCCAGATTTGGTGGTGCTACGAAGATTGTGTCCCAATGGACTGAAGGGTTGTCTTTATATGTTGTTCCCGTTAAGTACTGGAGCTCGTGGTTATTGTAACTTACGTATGGTTTTGTTTTAATTACTTTCGTATTATTCATAGGAAGAGGAATGAGATGGAAAAGCGAATTCGTACTTTTAGCCAAATTTGGAAGTTTTATATTAAAAATTAGGTTGCTATTATTATAATATGCTTGGAGTTCCAGAAGTTCGTAAAGGTGTCCGTCCGAAACTAAGTCAATATTCTGGGACTTAAAATGGTGTCTTATTTCATCCAATTCATCTGGATGAAGAATAAGCTTTGATACTATACCAAGTTTTGCGAGCATTACAGCTTCTATTATGTCAGAGATATGGTTCAATAATAAATCTATATTATAATCAAGCTGATTCATGTATTGGATTTCTAATAGCGCATTGTCTTCTTTTAGAATATGATTAGTTGTTTTTGTTGAGAGTTTTTCTAAAAATTTTGTAATGCTTTCCTGATTGCTATTCATATGCTCTGTCAAATTTTTAAATCTCTGTATCATTTGTATATTCAAACTTTTTTGATTTTCCTCTATTATTTTTGAATTTAATGTTGTGTCTTGTAGTTCTTGTATTTGTTTATTTATAGTCATAGCGTCATTTGCGTCCATGTTCCCAGTTACATATTTTATTACAGAGCCTAAGCCGTTGAATAGTCCCCGTTTTGTACGTTTATATGGATTTAGTGTCTCTAGTTTGTTTTCGAGTCCCTTAAGTTTCATCTTACAAATTTTAGCAGCATCTTTTAGAAGGCTATTTTTTTCAACTTTGTCTACGATAGTAATTAATTTTGAAGTTTGCGAATTATAATTGTCCAAGTCTATTATATGAATGAAATTGAAATAACTTTCAATCGTTCTCGCGTGTCCAATCTTCAGGGCTATCATATTCTGGTCTTCGTCAAATTTTTGTATTTCCAGGACTTGTCCATAAGCAAAGGCTATTCTAAAGGTAAATAATTGTTTATTATTTTCGTGGTCTCAGTTTAATTTTTGATTTGTGTAATTTTTTGTCTTTAGTAGTTTGTAAAGTAACGTCATTATCTTTTAATACTTTATGTCTTGAGAATCGTGCAGTTATTTTGTTTCTCCTACATTCTTTTCTATATATATCCTCTTCTTTGTTCCTACGCTCTGGAGGTTTCCTAGATTTATTAAGACGACTAATATTTTTTAATTTAGCTTTTATAACTTTTTCTTTAACTATGGGGTATAGTTTTTCTTTAAATTCATTTAACTTAACTAAAAATTCGTGTTTGTTGTCGTATTTTATGTCTCTTGAGAAGTTATACGGTCTTCCAAAGAATAACTCATATGGTGTAAATTTTGTAGATGAATGGATTGTATTATTGTAAGTTATG
Organism: Bactrocera correcta; assembly: GCA_027475135.1. Lineage (NCBI taxonomy): Eukaryota > Metazoa > Arthropoda > Insecta > Diptera > Tephritidae > Bactrocera > Bactrocera correcta. Next base: position 44,560,591 of record CM050322.1, on the reverse strand, counting down.
AACGTCTCATCTAATATCTCTTCGTGATCTAATTCTAATTTCTTGGATTTTCTGGTTGTCATTATAATTCTGTATATTTCAGTTAGGGTTGAATGAAGTCGTTCTACTGGGGAGTTGCTACGGGATTGTTGAAATGAAGTGAAGTGAAGTATAATTTCATATTGTCTACAAAAATCTTTAAAAATGTTAGATGTAAATTCGGTACCCTGATCACAAACAATTTTCTTAAGTATTCCCGCAAGATTCATAAATGTTTTTAAAGCTTTAAGCACACAAACGCTTGTTCTTGATGGTAATGTATAGCCTGTCGCATATTTAGAATTTATCGATGATGGTCAAAATACATTTACTATTTATAGTATATATGTCAATGTGCAAGATTTGAAGAGGCTTATTTGGTATTTCTGTAACTTGGAATTCTAATTTTGGTGGATGTCTGTCATATTTGAGTGTATTGCAAATTTCACAATTATTTAAAGTTTTATTTATTATAGATTGCATAAGGGGAAAATAATATTGTCTCTTTAAGTATTCATAAATTTCGGTAATTCCTCTATGGTTCCTATTTTCATGACAGGTACGAATTAGTTCAACTTGCTTATCATTGTCAGTTACATCTGATAGGATTTTAGTGCACCGGACAATACGAAATTGTTTTCCATTTGAAAAGTATTTTGAGTATATCAGTTGAATAGTTCTGAAGGTTGGTTCATCGTAGAAAATGGCAGTTAGTTTGCCTGAGGGTATAAATTTTTTGAAAATCTGAACTATTGTGTCTTGAGAAAATTCTTTTTCTCTTATAGTTCTACGTTGTTTGTTTCTAAAGATGGTTTCAACAGTCATACTGGGTTTTTTGTCAGATTTTTCTAATAAAAGTTGCAAGTTGAATTCATTTAAAGGTTTTTCTGAAATTGGTATGCCATCATTCACATTTTCTTTACATGAATGTATTGTAGACAGTTCTTCCGAATCACACAAATTTATATCAGCGGTTTTATCATGGTCTAATTTTATTCTGCTTAATGCATCTGCGTTACTGTTCAATTTTCCTTTTTTGTATACGATCTCGTAGTCATACTCTTCCAACTTCAGGCGCCATCTCACCAATTTCGAATTGGGCTCCTTGAGACTCATTAGCCATGTAAGTGGTCTGTGGTCAGTAATTATTTTAAATTTACGACCGAAGAGATATGGGCGGAAATATTTGGTTGCCCATACTATGGCTAAAAGCTCTTTCTCAATAGTGGAATAGTTAATCTCACTCTCAGAAAGAGTCCTACTTGCGTAGCAAATAGGTTTGTCACTACCTATGTGACCTTGAGAAAGGACTGCTCCAAGCGCAATGTTACTTGCGTCTGTTGTGAGTAAAAATGGCTTTGTGAAATCAGGGTATTGCAGTATTGGATCGTTCATTAAAATGTTCTTGCATGTTTCGAAAGCTTCTAGGTATCTGGCATTTAGTGTTATGCTTCTGCCCTTTTTTAAGCATTCTGTCATTGGTTTTGCAAGTCTTGCCAGGTTCGGGATAAACTTCCTATAACTAAGTAGGCCTATGAACGATTTTATTTCACGATTAGTTCGTGGTATTGGAAATTTCTGTATGGCTTCTATTTTTGTCGGATCCGGTTTTATGCCTTCCGTCGTGACTACATGTCCTAAAAAAGCAATTTCTTTTCGCATAAACTCTGATTTGTCCATCTGGACTTTAAAATTTGAACATCTTAACTTTAGAAAGACTTTTTCTAGATTCTCAATATGTTCCTGGAGGGACGTCGAAAATATAATAATGTCATCTAAATACACTAGACAGATTTTTCCAACTAAATCATTTAGGACATTATCCATGACCCTCTGGAAAGTTGAGGGTGCGTTTTTTAAGCCAAAAGGCATTCTTACGTATTCGTAGTGACCCCCTTCTACAGTAAAGGCCGTTTTTGATATGTCCCGTGGATCCATTTCAATTTGATGGAAGCCACTTGCTAAGTCCAAAGTCGAAAAGTAAAGGCATTTGCCCAGTTTATCCAAGATCTCAGATATGTTCGGGAGTGGGTACCTGTCCGAGACGGTTTTCTCGTTCAACTTCCTATAGTCAATGACCAGTCTCCATTTCGTTTTCCCCGATGCGTCCTTCTTTTTTGGAACAATCCATACTGGAGAGCTCCATGGGGAAAAGCTCGGTTTAATAATCCCTTGCTCCAACATCTCTGATATCTGTCTTCGAACTTCCTCTTTGTGAACGAAAGGATACCTGTAAGACCTAGTATGAATAGGAATATCGTCCGTCGTCCTAATTCTGTGTTTTATTTCATTTGCAAACGTCAACTTTTCATCCTCTCTATAAAAGATATCACTATATTTAGTACATAGTTTCAAAAGTTTATGCTGTTCTTCGCCATTCAGATGTTCCATTCGGAGTAAGTCAGATAAATTTGCAATTCTTTCACTGTTTGATTTGCAATGCATATTAAAGTTATTAAGTTCGACGAAGTTTTCTGAATCATACGGACTTGTTTTCAGGGGTTGCTCTAAGAAAATTGTTTGGTTATTCCCCGTGGGATTAACTACTTCTATTGTACTAAACCAGTCTTTCGCAAAATATATGCCTGGAGAAATAATTAAGCCGTTGTCCAAAGTTATTGTATTTATCATAATATCTCCTTCCTTAGAATCAACCGGCAGTTTTACGATTTGTTTCGAATTTGCCTCTATTGTGAATTTATCAGAGGAAAAATTTTGTTTCATTTTAAGAGGTATTGTAATATTATTTGTAATTAGTATTTTATTTTCAAGATCAATTTTAGCTTTATTTTTTGTCAGAAAATCTAAGCCTAACAGTCCGTCAAAATAATCATGGAATTTAAAAACTAAGAATGTAAGAGTTCCTGTTTTCCTAATTTCTTTGAAAATTGGTAATGTTACTTGCTTGTCAATTATATATTTATGTAAGATGGTAGATATAGTTATTGGAGTACATTTCTTGATATCTAAGGGATTTATAAATTCCGGGTTTATAAATGAAGAAGAAGCTCCGGTATCTATTAGGAATCTTAATTGTCTGCCAAATGGAGAGCTTATACTGATATAGGGTAAAATACTACCATGTTTATTGCAGTCTATATATCCTGTTTGTTTCTTGAGGCTAACTGTAAAAAATCCTGATTATCGTCAATATTGTAATTTTCATATTGGTCCAGGTTTATCTTGTTAGCGTGGTCAAGACATGGGACAGAGCTTTCATTTCGAAGACTTCTAAATTCGTTAATATTATTCATTTCATTCCTATTTGTTATCCTACTAAATTGAGTGCTTGGGCTAGTTTTAAATTTGTTTGTACCCTTTTCAAATTTTGAAAATCCACTACCGGTATCCATAGGTTCTGGTGGAGGCTGTGATTGCCTCCAATTCGTTTGTCTCGAAAAATTATCGAAGCGTTGACTGGGTTTAAAATTTGAAAAATTCTCGCGATGTACTTGGGAATTTTGGAGTAACAAATTACGGTTCTGATTGTTTGAATTTGGCTCAAAGTTATTGTTATTAACATAGTAAGGTCTGGTTGAAAAATTAGAATATCTTTTAGGTTGGTAATAATTTTCTTGTCTTGGTGCATTATTTACAAAATTTTGTGGATATTTAGGATATGGATTATATTGGTAATTTGGTCTCCATTGAGGATATTTGGGTTTATTCAAATTGGACCTAATATAATGAATATTCTGTTCTCTGATGCAGTAGTCAAGGGCAATCGGCAATGATTCTGGTCTCATTGCTCTAATCGTAGATCCCATAGGTTCCCGTAAACCTGACAAAAATGAGTTTAGGCACATTTCAGAAAATAGATTTCTCTTTGCATTAATTACATTAGTGTCGGACTCATGGATAGATAAATTATTAGACAAAGCTGATTGAATTTCCATTATTTCGCTGTAATATTTTTCAATCGGTTTGCCGTATTGTTTTAAACAATGAAGATCTCTAATTAGGGATGTTTCTGTCCTTTTATCTGAATAATGCGATATCAAGTTTCCTCTGATCTCATCCCAATTGAGGGATGTGCCATACATGTTCAAGACTTCATTGGCTTGACCATCTATTTTATTTCTTATGGCCCTCAAGAGGATTAGTCCATGAGGAGTGTTATCTGCTCCCCTAATGTGAAGGAGTATTTCTTCCACATTACTAATGAATTCGTGGAGCAATCTTGGATTACCATCAAATTTGGGTAGGTCCTTGATTGCATCTGGAATCCTAAGTGAGCTAAAAATGTCGATATTGTTCATGTTGTTACTACTAAAGGGTGATTTTTTAAGAGCTTGATACCTTTTTTTAAAAAAAAAACGCATAAAATTTGCAAAATCTCATCGGTTCTTTATTTGAAACGTTAGATTGGTTCATGACATTTACTTTTTGAAGATAATTTCATTTAAATGTTGACCGCGGCTGCGTCTTAGGTGGTCCATTCGGAAAGTCCAATTTTGGGCAACTTTTTCGAGCATTTCGGCCGGAATAGCCCGAATTTCTTCGGAAATGTTGTCTTCCAAAGCTGGAATAGTTGCTGGCTTATTTCTGTAGACTTTAGACTTGACGTAGCCCCACCAAAAATAGTCTAAAGGCGTTAAATCGCATGATCTTGGTGGCCAACTTACGGGTCCATTTCTTGAGATGAATTGTTGTCCGAAGTTTTCCCTCAAAATGGCAATAGAATCGCGAGCTGTGTGGCATGTAGCGCCATCTTGTTGAAACCACATGTCAACCAAGTTCAGTTCTTCCATTTTTGGCAACAAAAAGTTTGTTAGCATCGAACGATAGCGATCGCCATTCACCGTAACGTTGCGTCCAACAGCATCTTTGAAAAAATACGGTCCAATGATTCCACCAGCGTACAAACCACACCAAACAGTGCATTTTTCGGGATGCATGGGCAGTTCTTGAACGGCTTCTGGTTGCTCTTCACCCCAAATGCGGCAATTTTGCTTATTTACGTAGCCATTCAACCAGAAATGAGCCTCATCGCTGAACAAAATTTGTCGATAAAACACATTTCGAACCGAACACTGATTTTGGTAATAAAATTCAATGATTTGCAAGCGTTGCTCGTTAGTAAGTCTATTCATGATGAAATGTCAAAGCATACTGAGCATCTTTCTCTTTGACACCATGTCTGAAATCCCACGTAATCTGTCAAATACTAATGCATGAAAATCCTAACCTCAAAAAAATCACCCGTTACTTGTCGTTTGAGTCCCTGATATACTTGGAACTTCTGTATTTGAAAGCATATTAAAATTTAATGTACTGTCCTCGGATATAACGGGTAGGCTTCTTGACTTAAAAATCTTAAAACTTTTAGGATATGGAAAATTTCTAGATTTATTACTCATCAAAGATAATAACTTGTTTTATGTACGTAGGATAATTTGGTTCCGATTGATTGATAGGAATTTGGAATCAAATAATGCCTACACAAAAATAATATGTAATTAATTTTTTTTTTGTTTACTTTTTCCACTTTTTCACTTTTCCACTTCGTCCTTTTCCTTTTTAATTTTATTGATTTTGGCAAGAAAATATAACAATTTTCTTTTAAATTGTAAAGATTATATATATATATTTTGTTTTTTTTGATATTTCCAATCTTCCTTTGGAATTAATATATTTTTAGTTAAAATTTTCCTAATTTTATCTACATTCACAATATATTTATGTACATACGAGTATGTTAACTTTTCTTCAAAAAATTTGTTTTGATCTTTCCAATCTTTCTTTTGAATTAATATATTTTTATTTAAAATTTTTCTAATTTCATATACTTTTGCATTATACATATGTTAACTTTTCTTCAAAAAATTTGTTTTGATCTTTCCAATCTTTTTTTTGAATTAATATATTTTTATTTCAAATTTTGTAATTTCGTCTACTTTCGCAATATACTTATGTACATTTGTTAACTTTCTTCAAAATTTATTTTTATTTTATATTTGTTTTATTTTATATATATATGTAATTCAATAACCGCTCATTTACTTACAGAGCCCCTATGAGAATGGTGTGCATGAGGGGTGTAGGTCCTTTTTTCCACCAGTTCACTTATGTATCTCCTTGTGGCCTTATACCAATGTTCTCTTGGTATTTGTTTTGCGTCCGATATTCCCTCGGATTCAGAACAGGCGGCCCCTTATGTGGTCAAAGGATTCACAAAGTTTTATTTCGATAGCACTTTTAGACTTTCGACTCGAACCGTTGGCTTTTCGACTGCGCCAGTTATGTTAGTTACGTTGCTCAAACTTTCTTTCGTTCAATAAAACAACTTATTCCTTCGAAGGTTACACCAATAATGAATTTTATTCTTAAACCAATTTTACATCAAGTCAAACAAGTAAAATAAATTTGATGAGTCAGTAAAAATAAAAGTTGATAACAGGAAGTAAGCATTAATTACAATTTTTGCAAGTAAGTATTAATTACAATTTTTGCAATGTTTTAAATAATAAAATAAATTTAATGATACATATGTTCTTATTATTTTATTGGTGTCTTATGAAGTCAAGCAAATAAATTTGATGAGTCAGTAAAATAAAACAATAGTGAGTGCACAAAAGTTGATAACAGGAAGTAAGTATTATTTACAGTTGTTGTATTGTTTTAAATAATAAAATAAACTTAATGATATGTTCTTATATTTATTGGTGTCTTCTTGGTTTTGGTGGGGGTTGATGTGACGATATAACTCGAGCAATTTGAGTTCCTATGATTCAGTTTGAAATTCTAACCTGAACTTTTTGTTTTTCGTCTGTAATTCCGAAGACTCCGCACCTCTTGGTTGCTTTGAAGAATGCTGTACCAGGTTGTTGTGGACTGACAGGGTAGTGAACGGTTTGGGCAAAATCAAATGACAGAACAACTGCTGTAGGGTCAGTATTTCTACACCAACTTTGATAATATTCTCGTTGATTTCGGGTTCGGTGGAGGTGATCAAGAAATTGATAAAGCTTCTGTTCGCGTTCAATGTCAGTAACACATTTGGCTTGCGCAATCGATATTGCGTTTCCTATTAAAAGAAAAAATACTGAATTTTATCTCAACGTTTGATACAACTATAAAATGAGCAAATAATGAGCTACTTACCACGGCAGACATCGCAGAGATCATCCGCTGGTTTCATAACTGTAACGTAGGGTATGTCTTTGGACCATATCCATCGAAAACTGCGATTACTCATCTTCAATTCGTCTTCACTGAGTGAAGAAATGTATTTTCGATAAATTGAGCACTTCGTCTCGCTGGATGGCAGTTTCATTATCCGAAAATCCTTAAATTTTGGGAGTCGTCCGAGCAGTAGAAGAGCCATTAAATCGGCTATAGACTCGATGAATTTAAAAGCTTTTTCGATGTCAGCCGGTTTAAATGACTTTGGATGTGTACTCGGTTTATTTGCCAGTCCGTGTTCGCGCACTGTTACACCCTGTGCGGCAAAATGACGTACTAAATGTTCCACACGCATGTACAAAAAGGAAAAACGAACGACAAACAGGTACTCTGTTGAAGGTAAATGTAATTTTATGCCTCATAACTTCTGTATCCTGTCTCTGTCCATATTTCTGCTGCCCAGCAAGCTTTGCGTATACACTTTCTAGCTTTTCATTACTCATAATTCCAGCTTCGATGTGACTTAGTATCACTAAATCTAGTTCATATTTCGACATCTCTAAACAATTGTTCCGCGTACTCTCGATCATTTCCCGTGGTATCAGTGTATGACATTTATTACTACAACAATCTTTTGACAGAAGTTTTGTTACCAGCTCCTCCTCCTTTACTTCAACAACAGACAGGTCAATATTAACAAAAGTTTGTTCAGTATCATCTTCTCCCTGAGATACACATATTTCGTCTTCATCATAATCGCTCTCTTCATTGTTTTTATCATTCTTTTCATGGAAATATTGACCTTATACGGCACTGAACTCCTCATCAACACTCATGTTTCATTTCATGCGAAATGCGAAGACGATAATCAACAAAATACGAATGAAAACAAGACAACAGCAGCTGCGCGGTATTAGAGTAAACGTCACTTTTTCAGTGTTACTTTTTTAAATGTTCCATACTAGCAACTTACACGATAAACTATAATAATATTCCAACCAAAAACAACACTTACTGGACGTCCTTGAAGCCTCTGGAAAATAGAACAATTAATGAGATAACGAGAAACTGACGAAACGAGTGGTTTATTTTTAACAGCAGTTTCCGAGAAAACTAGTTTTCGCACGTTAGCTCCCTTTTCGTAGACCAGGTCACATATACATACATATGTATGCAGACTTGTGTATGCTTTATTTGTGTGGGAATGTCATACGCACATATGCATTTATCTATCTATGTACATATACACACACGCGCACATTATATTACTGATAAACGATAATATCATGATTTGCCTTTGAACTGTAGTTCTATTATATTATTTCTTGGGCACATTTGCCTGTATGTTTACGAAAGCAAATGCCAGCCACATACATATGTACATATATTCATAATAACAAATTGCCAACGCATCTTTCGCATCTCCGTTGTCAAGATCAATCAACGGCCGAAACTGGCCTTTTGTTAAAGAATCAAGTGCTGAACACATTGAGCGCAACAGACTGTTCTGTCAAATATAAGAATACATACGTTCTTATGGACACAGTTATGTAGATGTGCAGCTGCCTCAATATCTGCGTCCCTAAGAACGTGTGTATTCTAATATTTGACAGTTGTCATTTGCAATCTGTCGCGCTCATTATGTTCAGCACTTGTGTGATGATAGAAAATCCAAGCTGTGCCGAAATAAATAAACGAATGGCCGCCGATTGTCACCGCTTCCCTTGCCGCTGTAACAGCTTTGCCTACAAACGTGCGTAAATATGTATGTATGTATACGTACGAGCGTGAATACATATCGACGTAGATTTTTGCGAGTCACGGAAAAATATTTTGGAATGGACAAATATTATAAATCGACAACTGCGTTGTTGCCACTTTTCTCACTTCTTTCTGGGAAGAAACATCAGAAAGTTGTTTAATTTATGATTTTTAGCTTTTGCCATCGTCGCGAAAAGACGCTTGTAGGCAAAGGCATGCTCGGGGAGATGCTACGGCGTCTGTTTTTATGAATGAGGCGAGGTCGCTTGTGGAATTTGCGCCTGCGTTTATGAATGAAATTGATTTTGTTGTGAAATTTACTACATTTGTTCTTCGCAAATTTGGCTGCCATATTGACTTGTGATGCTTCTGTTATTTGGGACAATTGTTTTTGTAGAACAATGTTTCAATTTTTTGTTGGTGACATATTCATATGTGTACGCATATGTATGTTTGTATGCTTGTATATTATTTGTTCGGCAATGTATAAAAATATATGTACACTAACCAGAAAAGTCTTCCAGAAAAAGTCTTCGCTCATGGTTTTTTAACTTTAATTTTTCGCAAATAACATTATTAAAATTATATTTAAGCAAAAATTCTGAGAACATCAGTTAGCCATAGCTTAAGCAACACGTATGCAAAATATTGTTGAAATTGTTTGTATAGAAACTAAGATAACGGCATATTCACCGTTAGGCTTGAGTGAAACGAACAGAAAAAGTCTCCGCTCATATGAACTTTTTTAGTTTATTTTAACGTGGGACTGTAATAGGACGCTGCTTTATTGATTATTTATTTACAGAATTAAAAATTCATAAGCTGTTAGTAAAATTTTGTGGTCTTGCAACAGGTTTGTTTTAAAATAATTTATTTTAGTAATAATGAACGAAAAACGGAAAGAAATTGGAGTAGATGAAAGGAAAATTATTACAAAATTAAGAGAAAGGGGTAAAACTTTTCGCGAAATTGGAGTAATAGTTGGTAGAGCTGAGTCTTCAACACAACTGGAATCATTACTTCAAAAATATTAACAGACGGGGAAACAAGGAAAGTTATATCTTTGGTTAAAAGAAATGCCCGCCTTACGTCTGCGCAGATAGCGGAAGATGTTAAAGAACGTTTTCAAAAAAAAATTTGTAGTGATACGGCTAGAAAAATTTTGAAACGGGCTGGTTTTAAAGCTAGAGTAACACGTAAAAAGCCGTTTGTATCCCTAAAAAATCGTTTGAAGCGTTTAGCGTTCGCCAACGAGCATATAAATAAGCTTCTATCATTTTGAGAATCAGTTTTGTGGTCTGATGAAACAAAATATTGCATTTTCGGAATAAAAGGAAGAATATTGGTATGGAGAAAACCTGGCACGGCGTTAGATGTCCACAATCTCTCATCGACGGTGAAACACGGTGGCGGAGGAGTTTTTCTGTGGGGGTGTATGTCGGCAAGTGGAGTAGGGGAAATAGAATTTATTGATTGCATAATGAATAAGTTTGTTTACTTAAATATCTTGAAGCAAAAAATGAAAGAAAGTGCTGTGAAATTGGGGTTACCTGGGGTATTTTACTTTCAGACGGACAACGACCCAAAGCACACTGCTGACATTGTTCGCCTTTGGCTCCTTTATAATGCTCCAAAATTGTTACATACTCCTCCACAATCACCTGACCTCAACCCCATAGAGCATTTGTGGGCTCTATTGGAACGCAGAATCCGCACTCATACCATCACCAGCAAGGAGATGCTGAAAAATGTCATCCTGGAAGAATGGTCCAAAATATCCGCGGAAGAAACAACGAAACTTGTGCATTCGATGCCCAAAAGGCTGGCTGAAGTTCTAAAACGCCGCGGTTATCCTACTAGTTACTAATTACTTTTATTTGTATTGATTTAAAAACTTTTTATTATATGAGCGAAGACTTTTTCTGATACTTATTTTTAGAATTCACAAGAAAATGTGTCTTATTTTATTTTATAAAAAACGAAATACTCATTAAAAAGTTTTTGTGTTATCTTTTAATTCCAATATTTAAATACATACCAAAAAAAAAAATAATTTGAAACAGCTGTTTGGATTTTATTAAGTTTTAATAGCATTTAGTTATCATGAGCGGAGACTTTTTCTGGCTAGTGTATAAGTATACATATATAAATGTATGAACATACAGATCAATGCGCGCACATGTAATGTATTGATAAGTGATAAAATCATGATTTGAATTTCTAACATGTGTATACATGCATTCATATGAGCATGTGCAGATACATAAAATTAATATGATAGAAGATGTACATTCATACATATGTATATATTGTTGTGATAAATTTAATTTCTGTTAGTAAGAAATATAATACAAAAATATTTATAAATATTCAAGTCCAAATTGACTATAAATATTATTATGCATGTATTCATACAAAATTATACTCATATCATAATTATTTTTACATGCAAATATGGAAATGCCGACGGCAAAACGCATACATATTTGCATATATTGCGATTCCCAAGTTGACAGCAAAAATTGAAGCATGAAAATATCACAAAGCTGTTGTTGGGAGTATCATAAGGAGCATGCATACATATAAGTTAGCACAAGTAACCAAACATCCGGCAAAAATATCACTTGCACCGAATTCGCTGACGGCGCGTCTGCTACTTTACACGTTAATAAGAACTAAATACCGCATTAAGTATGCATCCGGCCATTATGCTGATCGAACACTTTGAGCCTTGCGCGTGACAATAACAAAATAAAAGCAAGACAGCAAAGAATTGGGTAAACTGTTACTAGTGTAAGCAACTAAGAAGTCACGCGGCCAATAACGTGCAGCAACTAAAGTTAGGGCAAAGTAGTGTAGGTATTTAGACGATAACGTCGCTCTTATGTAGCCAGTTATTTCAACTCTTCCGCTGAGACCGGCTGCCCTTGGGATTAACAAGGGAAATAAAATTTTCTAAAAACAAATTCTAAAGGAATTGTATTACTGGCGCCCACGTGGGGCCAAACAAAAAAATACTTATAAAAGGACACTCGAGTTTGGCCGTGGGTTCGGACCCACCTCCTTACTAGTTTAAATAAAACCATCAGTGCTACCATAAAAGTGCCACCAAATATTATTAACAAAAAATTTTAAATAAAACCATCAGTGCCACTATAGAAGTGCCACCAAATATTATGAGCTAAAAATTTTAAACCATCAGTGCCACCATAGAAGTGCCACCAAATATTATTTTAAAACCATCAGTGCCATCAAAGAAGTGCCACCAAATATTATGAGCTAAAAATTTTAAATAAAACCATCAGTGCCACCAAAGAAGTGCCACAATAAATAAACCGCCAATCATTGCGAGAAAATTGGCCACGTAGAGGCGTTATTTTCGAGGGTCAATAATCAAGCATCAATCATCCACTGAAGACCGAAAACAACTTAACATGGGAATATTTATGTAAGTACAAAGTTCAGCAGCTACTATTCTGAGAAGTCCATTCGAGAGTAATATGGTATTCGAATCAGATAATTTGATAAATTGTTAAAATAAATACAATTACAAATACAAAATCGGAGATTTTTTTTAATTCTAAACGATGGATTCCCAAACCCTCTAGATCCTTCTTAATACCGCAATCCGTATGGCAACGGAACATTCAAGGCAGGAGTTCCAGACCCGCATAGATGAGTTGACAAACAGACTAGCCAGAATTGAAACTCCAACCCAGGTCGTCCAATGTGAACCAGTCACAATCCAACCAAACGTAGTGTGTGACGAATCTTTGGATCTGGTAAAAACCATGCTAGAATTCAAGGGCGACCCTACCCGCTATGTATCTTGGAGGCAAGCCGCGCAAAATGCCTATAAGGTTTTTGAAAATTTCCAGGGTAGCTCTAGGCACTACCAAGCCGTGAGCATCATCAGGAATAAGGTGGTAGGCACAGTAGATGGTGTTCTGTCGTCCTTCAACACCATTTTAAATTTTCATGCAATTATTTCACGGCTAGACTTCGCCTACGCCGATAAGAGGCCTATGAATTTGATAGAGCAGGAACTCTCCACTTTGAGGCAGGGTAAACTTTCAGTGATAGGATTCTACGATGAGGTTGAAAAGAAGCTGACCCTAATAATTAACAAAACCATTATGACCCATGGTGGAAATGCCACCCTAATAGAATCACTCAATAATAAGTATTGCGAAGACGCTCTTCGTGTTTTTATCTCAGGACTCAATCGTCTTTTGTGTGACATATTGTTTTCCTCCAGACCTAGCGATCTCCCCTCTGCATTAGCTTTAGCACAGGAGCTTGAATCAAATCAAGCTAGGTCAATGTTTGCCCAGTCCTTTAACAGGCAAACAATTCAGGCTCCCAACCAATTTTCATATTTACCACAATACCGAACGATTCAGCCTGACCAACAGCGACAAACTCAGGTACAAAGGGTCGTACCAATGGTTGTAGATCCATCGCTCTCAAGGTTCAGACAAAATGGACCCCCACCAATAAACAGGAATGACGAGAGGGTCCATCAAGGAGCCTATCCAAGGGCTCCTCGTCCAGGTATTGGCAACCCCAGGGGCTTGTCCAACCGAAACACCACTCAAACCTTCGGAAAACAGGTTCCAGATTTTTCGAGTAGGGAAAGGCTAGAGAAAAGACCACACGGGAGTGGCCAGCAGGCACTACCAAAGGTACAAAGGATAAACAACCTTACCCATGAGCAGGATGAGTCTGAAGGAGAATATTGGAATAATGACAATAGTGATAATTACCACCAGAGCGAGGTTTATGAAGAATTTAAACCAGTCGAATACCAAAACGAAGTAAATGACGAGGTGAGTTTTTTAGGGCAAAATCCCTTTTACCCTACAGCGAACGGACAATCGGGGGAAGAGGTATAAAATTCCTTATCGATACTGGTGCCGCGAAGAGTTACATAAGGTATCTTAACGATCTAAAGGGAATCAAACCCGCAAACCGCACCTTTACAGCCAAATCCATCCACGGCACCACTGAAATTGACAAATATTGTACCATCAATATTTTTAACAAAAATACTATATTTTTTATCCTACCCAACCTGGACACTTTCGACGGTATAATAGGTTTTGACCTATTAACCGAAGTGAACGGTAAAATAGATTGTAAAAACGGTCTTCTTAGTTATAATGGCGGATAGGAAAGGATCTTTTATCACTATTGCCCGGACGTGAATAAATTAATAGAAACAAACGTGAGCGAGTTGGATATTCTTATTTGTTATTTATTTGTTATTGCAACAACATGCTAAAGTTTTCGCGGACCCCAATGAAGCTCTACCCTATAACACCAATATCATAGGAACAATAAGGACCACCGATGACCTTCCGGTTTACTCAAGAAGCTACCCCATACCCCATAGCTTCAGCCGAGTTTGTCAATAAGCAGATTTCGAACCTCTTGCGTGATGGTATAATAAGACCATCCCGCTCTCCTTATAATAATCCGATTTGGGTTGTAAGTATAACGAGTGTCGATGAAGATGGCAATAGGAAGTCCAGACTCGTGATAGATTTTAGAAAACTGAACAACAAAACAGTTAGTGACAAGTATCCAATAACGGATACTTCTGTAATTCTTGCTAACATTGGAAATGCCAGGTTTTTTCAACAATAGACCTCAGGTCCGGCTTCCACCAAATTAAGTTAGCTGAAAAGGATCGAGAAAAAACAGCATTCTCAGTCAATAACGGCAAGTACGAGTTCTGTAGGCTCCCTTTTGGCTTAAAAAATGCGCCCAGCATCTTCCAGAGAGCTATCGATGACGTATTAAGAGAAGAAATCGGTAAAATATGCCATGTCTACGTGGACGATGTGATAATTTTTCAGAAAGTGCTGAGCAACGTTCAAAGGACATAGACCAGGTACTACACAAATTTCATGCCGCTAACATGCGAGTGTTCGCTGACAAATCCACATTTTTTCAGGTAAGCGTCGAATTTCTGGGCTTTACAGTGTCTAAAGAAGGTATAAAGACATGCCCCGATTAAGTCAGGGACATTTTGGACGTCGCTGCTCCCAAATCCTTGAGAGCCTTGCGCTCATTCCTGGGATTGGCTGGCTATTACAAACGATTCGTAAAGGACTACGCTGCGATTACAAAGCCCCTAACAAAATACTTGCGTGGGGAAAATGGAAATATCGGTGCTAACCAATCCCGGAAAATCGTAATAACATTAGATGAAGAAGCCCTTAACGGCTGTGGTAGAATTAAAAAGATTCTTGCATCAGAGGATGTACTGCTCCTTTACCCAGACTACAAAGAGCCCTTTAATCTGACAACAGACGTCTCTTCACATGCCATAGGCGCTGTTTTGTCGCAAAACGGCAGACCCATCACCATGATCTCGAGAACTCTGTGTCAGACAGAGAAAATCTATGCGACCAATGAACGAGAGCTCTTGGCGATCGTATGGGCCCTACAAAAATTGCGTAACTATTTGTACGGCGTAAAACACCTAAACATCTATACCGATCATCAATCACTCACCTTCGTTCGGTCCGATAAAAAACCAAATGCAAAGATGAAAAGGTGGCGCGCTTTTGTTGAGGAGTTTTCACCCAAGTTTCACTACAAGCCCGGTAAAGAAATTTTTATCGCCGATGCACTTTCCCGGCAATACATAAATGCCTTGGATCATGAGGTAGACACAGAAAGTATGGCCACCAACAGCGAGTTGTCACTCACTCAAGCAATACCTACAGTATAGAACCCCATTAATTGTTTCCAATCTCAGATTATTTTGGAAGAGGAAGCCAAATTACCGGTTAGCACGTCAATCCTCTTTAAGACACGAGTGAGGCATCGAATATCGTTCAGTAACCTTCAGGATTTACTGAAATCCATTAAACAATATGTTAACCCGAACGTCGTTAATGGGTTGCTATGCGAACTCCCCACTCTGGCACTGATCCAAAGCGAACTTACCACATCTTTCCCGGGAATAAAGTTCCGTCACACTACAAAACAGGTTATCGACGTTTTCAATAAGGAAGACCAAAGAGAAATCCTCCAAACCGAACACAGTCGCGCACATAGATCCTGTCGCGAAAATAAACAAAAAGTCCTAGAGAATTACTACTTTCCTGACTTAAGGAAAATGTTAAAAGAAATAGTTTCAAATTGCAAAATTTATCACGAAGCCAAATACTGACGACATCCCCCAAACCCTGAAATCGGGTCCTTCAACAGACAAAACGCATTTTCACACAACAATAGATAAATTCTATTAATTTTTCAATAGTTTTTCCAATAAAATCTAGAGCCATAGTAGATATTAAGGAACCAATCTATGAACTCCTCAACCTTTACAAAAACACTAAAGTTCTGGTTTGCGATAACGAGAGGTCATTGAATTCTGGGACTATTAGAGCAATCCTAAAAAACCACTTCGGAGTCACAATCTACACAACACCACCGGCTCATAGTACGACTAACGGCGAAGTGAAAAGGTTCCACAGTACATTAACGGAAATCGCACGCTGCCAAAAGCTCGAGACCTGCATTTCCGACAGGTCCGAATTAATCCTGCTAGCCACGGCTAAATACAACCGTACCATACACTACGTAACAGGCAAGAAACCCATAGATGTCATACATGCAGCGCCTGACGAACTTCTTAACGAAATAAAAAACAAACTTATATGCACCCAACAAAGGGACTTAAGAACATACGATATAAAAAGGCAAACAAGACAATATAAGTCAGGAGAAAAAGTTTTTGTAAAGACCAACAGGAGAATAGGAAACAAATTTACTAGACCTTACACCGAAAAAATAGTCCAAAACGATTTAGGTACCTATGTTTTGATAGACGGACGTAAAGTTCACAAATCCAACTTAAAAAACTAAAACTTCTCCCTCCTCCTTAGGATAACCCTACTCTTGACAATGAACCAGTGGACTACCGCGAGGATATTCAACTATACCACCTCTCACTACATTCCTTTAACAACGGGAAAAGTAATCGTGTTTTTACTACACGAGACAAACTTATCAAAATTCGAGACGATAGCCGAAGAGACGGATACAATATTAAAGCAATTTCCGCACTCCCACGCCAGGCAACTACTTCGAAACGACGCTAACGAAGTATTAGAACTACTAGACGCGGTCAGAGTACATCACCGACATGCGCGAAGCATCAATATCCTAGGGACTGCATTAAAGTACATAACCGGCACCACGGACTTTGATGACTTTCAAACAATTGAGACCAGAGCCGAAGCCCTAATAGAATCAAACGAACAGCAGGCAACAATTAATTTAGTTGCACAGAAACAAATAAACGAATTGACGGTGACAGTTAATAAACTTTTAGCACAGGCAAAACGGACCTAGATCGACACTGGAAATCTTTTTTCTTTAGTCAGTACTAGAAAAAGAGCGGTGATAATGGAATTAGAAACCATTATAACGTAGGTAGCTCTAGGAAAAGTAAATGTTATTAACCCCATTCTGCTTAATGGCATGGAAATAAATAATATATATGCTGCTGAGCTCTCTACAAATACCAGTATAGCTGACATACTTTCTGTTTCTAAACTTAAGATATTTCAAAATACACCATTTGTTTATTTCATTATTAAATATCCAAAAATAGCTGGAGTTTGTAATAAAGTAAAGTTGCTGCCCGTAATCCAGGAAGGAAAAATTATTTCTTAGAAACAAATCTTATTGCCGAATGCAACAGAGAATACATCCCACTTTATAATTGCAAGGAAGCCATAATAGCAAACTTCTGCCAACCCTTGAAAGAAAGTCCCTGTGTACGACAACTATTGAACCAGCACTTCGCAGAATGCAAATCCAAATCCGCCGATCACGTTCCCGCTCTTGAGGAGATCGATAACGGCGTAGTTCTAATTAATGATCAACCCGCTGTAATAAAAAATGAAATTTTGACAAGATTAGCTAGAGGAACTTTTTTGATAACATTCAAAGGCGAAATTACGATAAACTCCACCGTTTATAGCAATTGGAATGAGGTAATACTTTCGCATCCTGAAGCAGTACCCGCACAGCACGTTAACTTTACAGAACATATCGAGTTGTTATCACTCCCACACCCACAAAGAGTTAATATAAAAAACCCCAGGCACATAGCGCACCTACAGAATCTTATTGAAACCCGCTCACCCGCCACAGCTATGAGCATAGCAATATTTCTGCGAAAACGACAAAGAAATATGGTAGTACTGAAGAACATCATAAAGGAAACCGGGGACGCTTTCACTTCAAGAGGGGGAGTAGTTAGCACAGGTAACCAAACATCACTTGCACCGAATTCGCTGACGGCGCGTCTGCAACTTTACACGTTAATAAGAACTCAATAGCGCATTAAATATGCATCCGTCCATTATACTGATGATCGAACACTTTTACACAACAAAATAAACGCAAGACAGCAAAGAATTGGGTAAACAGTTGCTAGTGTAAGCAACTAAGAAGTCACGCGGCCAATAACGCGCAGCAACTAAAGTCAGGGCAAAGTAGAGTAGGTATTTAGACGCTAACGTCGCTCTTATGTAGCCGGTTATTTCAACTTTTCCGCTGAGACCAGCTGCCCTTGGCATTACCAAGGGAAATAAAATTTTCCAAAAACAAATTCTAAAGGAAATGTATTACTTATACATATTTATGTCTCTTCATATTCTTGAGTATGTGAGAGCTGTATTTGTATGCATTTTTCGCTGTTAAAAGTGGAATATCAAAGAACATATTTTTCTTCAATATTCTCTGCTTGAGCATATAAGTTAAGTTCTTCTTTATTGAATTTCTAAAAGAAACTGAAATTTAGAATCTTAAAAATATTCAACGGCAGCGGCGTCGGCAGAGTTTAACGGATGTTGAATGGTCAGCAGAATTGAAGTTGATTATTGTTGTTGATATTATTATTTATTGATCAGCAATAATGTCGATCACTTTTGGGAGTTGCAGCGGATGTTTGTTTATGTTATTCAACTTTAACAACAACATTGTTGCAATGATTGCTGTTATGTTGAAATAAATATTTGTTGTGTCAACTTTTAAGTTATTGAACTTTAACAATTACATTGTAGCAATGAATATTGTTGAAATAAATATTTGTTGTATTAACTCTCCCTCCTCAAATTCCTACTTGTCCTCAAGTAGCTTTAAAAGTATGGTATGTTATTAAATTGTGCTTGGACTGCCCTAGGAAAATTGTTCGTTTCACTCATGATTTCTGTCGGAACTTTTCCAATTTGTAGGATTAGGTTTTTCTTTGGCTTTATACAAAATTTTTGTATTAAAACTATTGCTATAATCATGGCCGATAGAAAAATTATAGCAATTCGGTTCGAGGAGGAATCTATATTTATTTGGTCTAATTGTTTCCTATTTTTTTTTTGTTGAGTGCGTGTAGGGATTCCAATGATAATATTTGAAGACGCTCAAATTCTATTGGGGTCATTTGGATGAGTGGTGATGCGGGTTTCAAAATAGTTTTCTCTTTGTTGCTGAATTCTTTATTATTTATGGTTATGTTCTCATTCCAATAGTGTACGAGATATGCTCCTTTCAGATGATGGGTTATATTATTGTGTATTAGACTGCCGTTAAAGTTGTTAAGTAGGATTAAGCTGTTGTCAATCTCTTCGACTTCCGGGATATGGTCTGCATTACTGAAATCACACAGCAATTCTTTGCCCTCAACTAATTTAGAAATACATTTGGATTCTCTTAAGTTAGTGGTTGTATCTTTTTACAATTTTTTATATTGTTGGATATTTTACAGTTTTCTGGTACTTTTAACATAGAATTTTATCTGTTTCTAAGTGAACTATTAGTTTATTTCTTACAACTGGTTTTATTAATAGATTTTTATAATTGGTTGCTTCAAATTCTGGAATTTTTACATTGTAAACAATAGCTGTTTTATTATGTAAGACTGATACTTCAGCGAACTCTAACATTTCTTCGACTGATAGAGTTGTTATATTATTTTTTTGAAATATTTCGTGGACTTCTTGTAATTCTATTTCGTTTAAAAGTAAAGTATTTATTATATTTTGTTTTGCCCATTGAGTTGCATATTTGACATTTATTATTTCTTCTTTTATTAGTCTTACTTGATTTTGGAAACTTATTGCTATTTCATTATTAAGCAAATTGTCTTTCTTGATTGTATTTTTTAACATATTTGAAATTGTAGTTAAATCATTAATTCTATTCTGTATTTGTTTATTTATAATGACCTGGTTGTTGTTGTTTGTATTAAGGCTATTCAGATTGTTTTGTATCATTAATAGATCATCACGATCTGGATTTCCTGTAACATATTTCCAGGCTGATCCAATCCAATTTATTGATCTAGTTTGGCGCTCTTGTGAGTGTATTTAATGCAGTGAGTGATTGTACTATTTCGTGAGTTAGAGTATGAAAGAGATAACTTGTTTTAAGATCTTTAATGGTATGTTCACGAATTTTTAGAAGTTCAATTTCTATTTGCTGAAGATCTATTAAGTGGACTAATTTTATGGATGACGTTTGTAGCTTCCCTATTCCTTTATAGATGGTAATAGTATATGCGTCCGTATAGTTCGTAATGTCGAAAGCCTTTGCCATTGGCAACCACAATAAGAGTAAAATTATCCTGGAACAGTGAATTATAAAAGGTCAGAAATATTTTTTTTTTTTTGTTTTTTTTTTCTTAAGGTAGAAATTTGACTAACTAAACATTTTTGATTTGTCTTCTTTTACAATTTCCTTTTTTTATCGTGGTGATAATTTAGATCCTAATCTGCTATTTTGCTTAACAAATATTGTCTGCCCTTTTTTTTTAATTTTTTTGCGGTCCTTGTTATGGTTTTCTAGGTCAGTTGCCTGTTCTTGTTTTAGTTTTTCTATGTTATTCTGTCTACTTCTATCCTATCCTCAGGGTCTGTGGTTACGTTTCTGCCGAAAAATATTTCTAGGGGGCGTTTTTTTGTTACGGAATGTATTG
Organism: Bactrocera correcta; assembly: GCA_027475135.1. Lineage (NCBI taxonomy): Eukaryota > Metazoa > Arthropoda > Insecta > Diptera > Tephritidae > Bactrocera > Bactrocera correcta. The sequence continues at coordinate 44,539,686 of CM050322.1, read as the reverse complement.
AGTAATTGTACTCATAGACTGCTCTGTCCAATAATTCGTCAAATGTCCGATGTACTTGTTTTGTTTTTAGGCATCTCATAATGTTTGAAAGGGTGGAATGAAATCTTTCAACTTGTCCATTTACAGAGCTCTTGTAGGGCGGAGCTTTAAAAACATTTATACCTAGCTGATCTTTCAAGTTTTGAAAATTTATCTATTGCTGTTAAGACTAATTTTTTTCACCCATTTCCTAATATTCCGTCAAATGTTCCGAGTGTGGGTAATAAAAAGAATTTAACTATTTATTTTGTATCATTAAACAAATTAGCCATTTTGTAATGGGTTATTTTTATTTTATCTCCTACGGATACTGCATTAAATGGGGTTTCATTTTCTAGTAGATTCTGTACAAGTTTTGGCTGAATATAATTTTCATTGGATCTGGTATCAATCAGTATTTTAAGCATTTTTCCGCTCGTCACCTTACATTCGAAGTATGGAAGTGAGGAGTGCATTATTTTTAAAAAATTAATATAAATAGAATCGGTTTGCTGTTCTTGGTCACTATTTTCAATAACTTCGGTAAGTGTTTCATCGTAATCTGTCTGTTCTTCTTGTTCTGAAATAGTTTGCTGATCAGTCATAGTTGGTACTGGTTCTTCTGTACCTGTTTGTTGATAAGTATCTGTTTGAATATTAAAATTCCTTTGTCGTTTGGCTATCTCGGCAGTGGGTATGGATGGTCTTTTACCTAAATCAAATTGTGGTCGGTTCATGTAGTTAATCTGCTTAGTTTGGATACTTCTGTCAATGTCCATCGGTTCTGGTCGTGGTTGTGGTTTGGCAACCATAGGACGAGATGGTTGAGATGATGGTTCATGTACGTTATGGTTCTGTACGAATTGGTTACCTACCTTAGTAAAATATGGCCTTTGTTGTGGTTGTTCGAAAAAATTATTTGTTTGTCTGGGATTCATAGTTGGGTTTTGCGGTGTGCTAATTCTAGGTGGAAGAAGTGGTCTAGCTTGAAAATATGAAAAGTGAGGTGTCGAAACCTGGCGTGATATTAACGTTGGTCTATTGGGTTGATTTCTAAATATGTTTTGTTGTCCTCTATTTGTCGCATGATTGCATGATTGGTACGGTATGCTTGATTTTCCAATTTCAAACATAAATGCAATGCAGTTGGTAAATCAGCAGGCTCCTTCATACCGAGAAGACGTGAAAGCTCTCCACGTAATCCGCTGATAAAGGTAACAACAGCCTTATCCCTGTACAGCTTGGTTATTAATTGTTCCGATTCTCTGCCTAATTCCATACACCCTATCTTATTAACGCTAAATGTTTATAGACGGCCTGATGGAATTCTTCAACAGACTGGTTAGCACCTTGCGCTATGGTGGTGATTTGGTACTCTAATGTACCCAAGTCCCTTTTATCTGCATAATGTAGCGTAAGGCATTTGGAGATGGCACTCCAATTTAAAGGTACGTTTGCGATTCTAACGTAGTGTCTGCGTTACCAGTTTTTTTATTGCGAATGGTATGCAAAATACCAAAGTACTTTGGCCTACCAATTATGTGTTCGTATTTTCTTAAAATTCTGTCTATACTTTTTTCCATAAGCCAAACTCGTCTGGGTCTCCGGAAAATTCTCTTAAACTTTTTACTATGTCTGGCACTTTGTCTAGTTCTCCTAAATTACCTAGGTGCTCTTAGTCAATTCTTTGACACTCTACATTGGTAAAATCAAATGTTTGATTTTAAGTTTGTTGTAATAACATCGGTAGTTGTTCATATAACACTTGCCGAATGGCATTTGTTAAGTCGCTAGGTAGGGTCATATTTCTGTTGTTTTGAAATATCGCTTGTCCTTGTAACTGTCTTTGTCGTTGGTGGGGATTTTCTTCAATATTTATTAGTATTTTACTACCATAAGTTTTCCCTGATCGGCCTTAATCAATCAATATCATTTTTTAATTTATTATATAATTATTATTGTTTTTGAAAACCAGTAGCTGGTTTTACTCTTTTATCCTGGAGGGTTCTTTGGGAAGGAATCGCAGAATTGGGTTAAATTATACTACTTTTGCGTACAAAACTTCGTAAGTTAATTGTTTGCAAAAGTAGGAGTAATTATTTTATTACGCCTTTTTTAGAAATATATTATTTATGATTTTAATTGCTTCAAAAATGCAATTCGATATATATATATTTTTTTGTTTTAATAATTTCCACTTTGCTTAATTATAGAATTTAAAAATTGCCAGATAATATTCACTTTATAATTTTTTCAATATCTTCCACTTTACTTAATTATATACTTTAATTTTTTATATAGAATTTCAAAATTTTCAGATAATATTCACTTTAAAATTTTAATTTGTGATCTAATATAGTAATAAGATTTTAAAAATGTTAAATTTTCACACTTAATTTTCACTTAAAGCTAATTTACATTGCTATTTTTGATGTGGCTGCCCTTCTTGGTAGTCCGGACCTCTCCCGTTTGGTTCGTCTTGTCCCTACTAGGGATCCTCTTGAATAGAAGGTGTTCTGCGGGCTTGCCTTACAAGACTTGTAATCCACCGATGTTGTCCAACGAGGTCTACTTTTAAGTTTTTATCCTCGTTGGTAACTGCTCGGGCGCCAGCTAAGTTCTTCTTTATTGAATTTCTAAAAGAAACTGAAACTTAGAATCTTAAAAATACCCTAAGCTAGCTGTGGTTCAACGGCAGCGGCGTCGGCAGAGTTTAACGGACGTTGAATGGTCAGCAGAATTGAAGATGATTATTGTTGTTGATATTATTATTTATTGATCAGCAATAATGTCGATCACTTTTGGGAGTTGCAGCGGAAGTTTGTTTCTGTTATTCAACTTTAAAAACAACATTGTTGCAATGATTGTTATTATGTTGAAATAAATATTTGTTGTGTCAACTTTTAAGTTATTGAACTTTAACAATTCCCGATTCTGACGGAGCTTTGTTGTTGCTCAACGTCAGCTTACACAGCCGTATTAGTTTTGCGGGGATACCAAATTCAGTCATGGCGGCATAAAGGCAGCTCCTTTTCGTGCTGTCGAAAGCAGCTTTGAAATCGACGAAGAGGTGGTGTGTGTCGATTCTCCTTTCACGGGTCTTTTCCAAGATTTGGCGCATCGTGAATATCTGGTCGGTTGTTGATTTACCAGGTCTAAAGCCACACTGATAAGGTCCAATCAGTTTGTTGACGGTGGGCTTTAATCTTTCACACAATATGCTCGACAGAACCTTATATGCGATGTTGAGGAGGCCAATCCCATGGTAGTTGGCGCAGATTGTGGGGTCTCCTTTTTTATGGATTGGGCATAGCACACTTAAATTCCAATCGTTGGGCATACTTTCGTCCGACCATATTTTGCAAAGAAGTTGATGCATGCACCTTATCAACTCCTCGCCGCCGTGTTTGAATAGCTCGGCCGGCAATCCATCGGCCCCTGCCGCTTTGTTGTTTTTTAGGCGGGCAATTGCTATTCGACCTTCTACATGGTCGGGCAATGGAACGTTTGCTCCATCGTCATCGATTGGGGAATCGGGTTCGCCTTCTCCTGGCGTTGTGCGTCCACTGCCCTTCATCATCAGAGTGGAGAAGTGTTACCTCCATAATTTAAGTATGTTCTGGGCATCGGTGACTAAATCACCTTTGAGGGTTCTACAAGAGTACGCTCCGGTCTTGAAACCTTCTGTAAGTCGCCGCATATTTTCGTAGAATTTTCGAGCATTACCCCTGTCGGCCAGCTTATCAAGCTCTTCATACTCACGCCTCTTTCTTTTTCTGTCTACAAATGCGTCTCGCTTCCCTCTTCAACTCTCGGTATCTATCCCATCCCGCACGTGTCGTGGTCGATCGTAACTTTGCGAGGTAGGCAGCCTGTTTTCTCTTTGCTGCGACACGGCACTCCTCGTCGTACCAGCTGTTCTTTTGCGCTTTCCGAAAACCAATGGTTTCGGTTGCAGCTGTTCGTAAGGAGTTTGAAATGCCGTCCCAGAGTTCCCTTATACCGAGTTGTTGACGAGTGCTCTCAGAGAGCAGGAGTGCAAGCCGAGTAGAAAATCGTTCAAGTGTCTATTGCGATTGCAGCTTCTCAACCTTGTTTTGTTGGCGTGCGTTTTTTGCTGCACAGAGGCGGGTGCGAATTTTGGCTGCAGCAATATAGTGGTCCGAGTCGATGTTAGGATCTCGGAGCGCACGCACCTCTAAAACACTGGAAACGTGTCTTCCGTCTATCACAACATGATCGATCTGGTTGGTTGTTCTTCGATCCGGAGACAGCCAGGTAGCTTGATGAATCTTCTTATGCTGGAATCTAGTACTACAGATAACCATATTTCGGGCCCCGGCGAAGTCGATCAGCGTCAACCCACTTGGGGATGTTTCCTCGTGGAGGCTGAATTTACCGACCGTAGTGCCAAAGATACCTTCTTTGCCCACCCCGGCATTGAAGTCGCCAAGCACAATTTTGACATCGTGGCGGGGGCATCTCCCATAAGTGCGCTCCAAGCACTCATAAAATGCATCTTTGGTCACATCGTCCTTCTCTTCCGTCGGGGCGTGGACGCAAATCAGCGATATGTTGATGCGGATTGTGGCTAGACGTTCATTCTCCGAAGTGAATTATAGTACTCGGCGACGTAGTCTCTCTCCCACCATGAATCCAACACCAAACGTGCGCTGCTTTAAATGGCCACTGTAATAAATGTCACAAGGACCTACTCGTCTCTGTCCTTGTCCCGTCCATCGCATTTCGTGGACGGCGGTGATGTCAGCTTTTATCTTTACGAGGACATCTACCAGCTGGGCAGCGGCACCTTCCCAATTAAGGGACCGGACATTCCAGGTGCATGCCCTCAATTCGTAGTCCTTATTTCGTTTGCCATGGTCGTCATCAAAAGGGGGTCTCTCATCCGAGGCTGTTTTTTTCTTTCCATTGGGGGTGTTTTTTTTTACGTGGCGGGTCCCAAACCCAGAGCACAATTCTATGCAGGGGGTGTTTCGCCTTCTCACTTTAGCTGGCCTTCAAACGGATGTTCTTAGGCTACCCAGAGGATACTTGGTCAAAGACCGGAAGTCGAGAGCTGCTTGAGTCATATGTAAAAGAATCGTTTCTGGCCACTCCCAAGTGAATGGTGATCAGAGAACTTTCCTCACTTGCGTGAACTTCTACACATGACGCCATCCTCCAGAATCGGGAAGGACCTCTCTGAGCCGTTCGATACCAAACGGGGTTTCAGACAAGGCGATTCCCTATCGTGCGACTTTATCAATCTGCTTCTGGAGAAAATAGTTCGAGCTGCAGAACTCAACAGATGGTACCTTCCATCTTCTATAAGAGTGTACAACTGCTGGCGTATGCCGATGATACTGATATCATCGGCCTCAACACCCGCGCCGTTAGTTCTGCTTTCTCCAGACTGGACAAGGAAGCAAAAGAAATGGGTCTGGCAGTGAACGATGGCAAGATGAAATATCTCCTGTCATCAAACAAACAGTCGTCGCACTCGCGACTTGGCACTCACGTCACTGTTGACAGTCATACCTTTGAAGTTGTAGATAATTTCGTCTATGTTGGAACCAGCGTAAACACCACCAACAAAGTCAGCCTGGAAATCCAACGCAGGATAACTCTTGCCAACAGGTGCTACTTCGGACTAAGTAGGCAAGTGAGAAGCAAAGTCCTCTCTCGACAAACAAAAAACCAAACTCTATAAGTCACTCATAATTCCCGTCCTGCTATATGGTGCAGAGGCGTGGACGATGTCAACAACGGATGAGTCGACGTTGCGAGTTTTCGAGAGAAAGGTTCTGCGAAAGATTTATGGTCCTTTGCGCGTTGGCCACGGCGAATATCGCATTCGATGGAACGATGAGCTGTACGAGATATACGACGGCATTGACATAGTTCAGCGCATTAAAAGACAGCGGCTACGCTGGCTAGGTCATGTTGTCAGAATGGATGAAAACACTCCAGCTCTGAAAGTATTCGACGCAGTACCCGCCGCGGGAAGCAGAGGAAGAGGAAGACCTCCACTCCGTTGGAAGGACCAAGTGGAGAAGGACCTGTCCTCGCTTGGAATATCGAATTGGCGCCACGTAGCAAAGAGAAGAAACGACTGGCGCGCTGTTGTTGACTCGGCTATAATCGCGTAAGCGGTGTCTACGCCAGTAAAGAAGAGGAAGAAGTGCGCATGTTACAAATTTTCGATGGGTAAACAATAGAAATTCCATCGAGTACGTACATACATACATACATATATACATACATTTCTTGCATGTAAGTTAATAAAATACTTTTTAATTTTTTATTTTAAAAAAGATTTTATTTTATAATATAATTTTTTCGTTTGTTTATTATTATTTGTTGGGAAGACTATGTCTTCTTAATCCAACTTCTATTTCTTAACTATTCTTATTGACTACCACTTAACTACTGCTCTGAAACTTAAGTTAAGAATTAGTTATATCGGAATTAAAAGTGTGTGAGCAACGATCATCACATGCAGTGCAACATGACCGTGCATTCAATGCAGACGCCTGAGTATATACAGTAATAAACCTTTGCTTTGTTTACATACATATACTCAACTCTAAGAAATCTTAGTGTGTTGTGTAACACTTTTTTTGCTACTTTCATGGTAATCGGGGTGTGGTGTTAGCATTTGAGCTACATATAAATTTTAAATTTTGATGATCAACACTTTAAAATATATTAAATAATGCATGTGTTTACGTTATTTAAGTGATTATATTAAATTACTTTGAATAAAACAGTTGTTTTTTTTGTGAAATTTTTAAACACGCTTCAAGTATTTCTAAATCTTTGAATGCAGTAGGATACAATCCTGGGTGGTAATTTGTCGTTTGACATATGTATTCAAATTGACAAGATCGTAAGTCGTTATTGACTAAGCTTTATTAAAAAGTTCGTTTACTATTACCAATTCAAGTCCAAAAATTTGCATTTTTTTTACAATTATTTATTATCATAATTCGTTTTCTTTTTTTTTTTTGCATTGAAATGTCTTTTAACAAAAGTCTCACCTACAATCAATGGCATTACTAAACTAGCTTCTGCATACATCCTAACTGGTGAAGTTCTTTCTTTATTTTATCCCAAGAACTAGCCTCATCTGGTCGATCATTAGATTGATTTCTCTTATTGCCAACCCAAGATTAGTAGCTTGAAATCCCGTATTAACATACGATTCAAATAATTTTGAATAATCAATTCCTTGATTCCAATCATAGCCCAGCACGATGGGTGTGTTTTCCGGTACATTTTCACTTCGTTTAAGTACCGCTTCTTTGGCCATATCTGGTTCAACGGACGTTTTCTATTGAATATATGAAACCAATTATTAAACTTTAAATAAAATATTTAGTAACTTTACACAAACCAAACTTTGTTTTGATTTAATTCGAATGTTCGAATATGGAATGCTGCACCTTTTATGTTTTCTGTCGGCCAAATGTGAACAAATACATTCAGAAGAAAATTCACCACCGAGAAATCTAAAAACAGGGCTGCATCTTATTATTAAGAACTCACTACAAAAAGAATATATGAATATCAGTAAATGATACTTTTATGGGCGAAATATTGCACACTATGGCATTTAAATCACCTATTAGTAAATATATAACATTAATAAATAATTTTCTTTTACATTAAGCAACAATATTTATAGTTTTTGTTATTTAGTAAAATAAATTTGCTAAGTATTTACTACCTCAATTTATACAGCACTGCGTTGCTACCACTGAAAATCCAAGATGGCCGCTATTCACCCCTCAGAAAGCTACCACGAAAAGGTTATCTTCTGTATATACTGTGGCAGACGCTACGTCAGCACTTTTGGGTCGCGCATGCACCGATCGGAAATGGGCTAAACAAAATTTGGGACGTAAACAGGAAATGATAGTCAGCGAAAGTATAGCAAAAATATGCTTATACGTTTCGTAATAATTATTAGAAATGTAAATATGTTTGGTGTTAACTTGTATGTAGTTAATGGAATTTCCATTGTACATATTACATATGTATATGCATACATACATGTACATAGAAACATATGTATTTGAAATAGAACAGAAGTGCCGGACTACATCAGTGTTTAGGGGATGATATACAAACCGAACGCTGTCGATCATTTCAATCATTGAAGCATAAGTATGCATCACTGCGGGTATTTTCTGTTGAAACGAACGTTCATAAACAAATCAGGTATAAGCCGATCGCTAGCGACACAAAGTTGTTCTCTATCGCTGATTTGAAGAAAACAGTTCGCTTCGTGTACATGAACTGAACTGGCAGAATCAGACAGAGTAACGGATCAGTACTTAAGTATAAACAAAAATTTGTTACTCGTTGCAGTTCTCTGGTACTTACTTTCACAAATTCAATTGTATATGTATTTCAATTCAGTGAATTGTCGCTATTGTCAATTCTTTTGTTTAGAGAATGTTAATACTATTTGCTCTTGTCAAATACTCCAATGAATAGATCAAAAAAATGTAATTCTTAATTCCACCAACCTAAATTAAATTTTGATATTAATTCTGAACCAGAATTTAAAACAGCCAGTTTGTAAGACAGCTAAAAACAATAGGTAGAAAAAGTCTCCGCTTACTAATTCGTGCAATGTGTTTTAATAAAAATATTAATAAAATACATATATGTATGTGGTCTTTTAAATTCTTATCACAATATCAGATGCACATACTAATAATTAGCATTACAGTCGTCAAATTTCATGGAATTCCTATGTTCCTTTTCAATGCTAACGGTACTTTTCGAATTCTACTAATACAGAATAAGCTGAAAAATTTCCGCTCACTGCCTATTACATTAGTTTGTTGTAGTTTTGTCGCGTTTAAGACATGTTGACTTTTTGTGCGTTGATGTCAATAATATATGTACATACATACATACATATATGTATATTTAACGAATCGAAGAAAAATATTGCAATTTTTGTGTAAATTTTTCCTAAATATTCAGCGTTAATTGAAATGAGTGCAAAAGGCAAAGAAATAAGTGTTGATGAGCGGAAAATAATTTTAAAATTGAGGAAACACGGTAAAAGCTTCTGATAAATTGAAAAAGTTATCAACAGAGCAGAGTCAACAGAGCGATTATTACGTCAAAGCCTCGAACTGGACGACCGAGAGAATTTACTGTTCGGGAAAAATGTAAAGTTGTATCTCTTGTAAAGGTTAATCCGCATTTAATAGCTTCCCAAAAAGCAGAAGATGTTAAAGTACGATTTATAAAGATAATATGCAGCGACACTGCAAAGAAAAATATTAAAGAGAGCTGGATATCATGGACGAGTGGCACGCAAAAAACTATTAATTCCTTTAAAAAATCGTATGAAGCGCATTTCTTTCGCAAATAAACACATAGCCAAGCCTACATTTTTATATCATTCTAGAAATCGGTTTTATGGTCGGATGAGACAAAATATTGCATTTTTGGGATAAAAGGACAGATAACAGATGGTGTGGCGAAAAACTGGTACAGCTTTTGAAGCACGAAATTTTTCTTCAACCGTAAAGCATGGAGGGGGTGTATGGCAGCAAGTGGAGTTGGCGGCATTGAGTTTACGAGTATTGATAATATATATATTTTTTTTTTACAAACATTTTTAAAACTTTAACAATGTTTGATATCACTACAACTAGTTTCAAAAACTAACGAGCAGTTTGATTTGAATAACTTAAAAACAAATTACATAGAAATTAGTAGTAATATTCATACATACATATATAGTATATAATTAATTCCTTTATATTTTAGCTTCCAACTAAGCTATGCTGTTTTTTTTCGTCATAATCGACTAGAACGGCAGTCTAAAAGAAGATTTCTCGCCTCCTTGTTCACATGTGCATTAAGCCTTTTATAGTGGGCATCTGTCTGACTCCGTATTTCTTCGGCGACTGTATTCATCCTCAAGTCTCGATGAATATCAGCATTTCAGCAGAACCAAGGAGCATTTACAATGCCTCTTAGCACCTTATTTTGAGAACGTTGTATAATATTAATACTGCTATCATTGGCACATCTCTACAGTTGCGCACCATATGGCCATACCGGCTTGATTATTAGTTTATAAAGAAGTAATTTGTTGTGTATGGACAGGTTTGACCTTCGCCCAATTAGCCATTTCATTTTCGACAATTTCAAATTAAGTTCAATCCTTTTTATTTTAATATGCTCTTTCCAACGTAATCTAGCATCGAGCGTGATGCCAAGATATTTACATAGCTGTACTTGCGTATGGCATGCAGACATCTAGAATACTTATACGTTGATAAGTGATTCTTTTGTTTGTAAAATTTACATGAACCGATTTGCCACTGTTTAGTTTTATTCTCCATTTTTTAGTCCAACTTACTACAGAGTTGATTGCATGTTGCAGGTTTAGCGCAGCTTTTTCTGCTGTTTTTTCGATGCACAGTACTCCGGTGTCATCAGCAAAAGTGGCAGTCATACTGTTTGGTGCTAACAGTAAGTCTCTTGTATACAGAATATATAAAAGTGGACCTAAGATACTTTCCTGAGGAAATCCTGCTTCAATTTCTTCTAGTTTGGAGAATTCATTTTCTTGTTTTACACGGAAAAATCTCATGGTATTATACGATTTTAAAAGAGCGCAATACTCAACCGCAAGACATGATTTTATTTTTTGCTTAAGGCCTTCGTGCCATACCTTGTCAAACGCTTGTGCAACGTCAAGGAATACAACTGAGCATACGTTTCCTTCCTCCAGGGATTTTTCTATTTCTGATGCTATTATGTTAATTTGTTTTATTGGTAAATGCTTACGTATTTCTAAAACCGAACAGATGCGATGGGATTAACTGCTTTTCGTCGATTATAGATTTTAATCTTAGATAAATTAATTTTTCAAAAAGTATTGAGATTTGTGGAAGTAGAAAAATTGGTCTATATGACGAGACTAAGTAAGGATGCTTTCCTGGCCTAGGAACCATAACAACTTCGGCAAGTTTTCAAAGGCTTGGAAAATATGTCAGACGGATTGCTGTATTGAAAAGATAGGTGAGCTTCCGTAAATATTTGTATGGTAACTGCTTTAACCGGCCGAGCTATTCAAACACGGCGGCGAAGAACTAATAAAGAGCATGCATCAGCTTCTTTGTAAAATATGGTCATACGAAAGCATGGCCAACGATTGGAATTTTAGTGGCTATGCCAAATCCATTAAAAAGGAGACCCAACAATCTGCGCAACTACCGTGGGATCAGCCTCCTCAACATCGCATATAAGGTGCTATCGAGCGTATTGTGTGAAAGATTAAAGTCCACCGTCAACAAACTGCTTGGACCTTATCAGTGTGGCTTTAGATCTGGTAAATCAACAACCGACCCGATATTCACGATGCGCCAAATCTTGGAAAAGACCCGTGAAAGGAGAATCGACACACACCACCTCTTCGTCGATTTCAAAGCTGCTTTCGACAGCACGAAAAGGAGCTGCCTTTATGCCGCGATGTCTGAATTTGGTATCCCCGCAAAAATAATACGGCTGTGTAATCTGACGCTGAACAACACCCAAAGCTCCGTCAGGATCGGGAAGGACCTTTCCAAGCCGTTCGATACCAAACGAGGTTTTAGACAAGGCGATTTCCTATCGTGCGACTTTTTCAACACTACCGACAATGTCAGCCTAGAAATCCAACGCAGGATAACTCTTGCCAACAGGTGCTACTTCGGACTGAGTAGGCAATTGAGAAGCAAAGCCCTCTCCGACAAACAAAAACCAAAATCTATAAGTCACTCATAATTCCCGTCCTTCTATGTGGTGCAGAGGCTTGGACGATGTCAACAACGGACGAGTCGACGTTGCGAGTTTTCGAGAGAAAAGTTCTGCGAAAGATTTATGGTCCTTTGCGCGTCGGCCACGACGAATATCGCATCCGATGGAACAATGAGCTCTACGAGATATACGACGACATTGACATAGTACAGCGAATTAAAAGGCAGCGGCTACGCTGGCTAGGTCATGTTGTCCGGATGGATGCAAACACTTCAGATCTGAAAGTATTCGACGCAATACTCGCCGTGGGAAGCAGAGGAAGATGAAGACCTCCACTCCGTTGGAAGGACCAAGTGGAGAAGGGCCTACTTCGGTTTGAATATCCAATTGGCGCCACGTAGCGAAAAGAACAAACGACTAGCGCGCGGTTGTTAACTCGGCTACAATCGCATAAGCGGTGTCTACGCTAATTAAGAAGAAGAAGAGTAGGTCACCTTTGGGGGGTTTTCTAATGTACTTCACGTTTGAACCCAGTTCTTCAAGGCGTCTGTCAGATTTTTTCTTTTTTCAGGATATCCGCATACGATGCTCCCTCTTTTTTTGTTAAAATAATAGCGTCTGATTTCGATCTGATTCTGTTCTCGATCGGTTTCTTTTTTTTTAACAACGTTTATCTATTTCTCGCCTGCGGGCTTGTCTCCTAAACCGTCTTTGTGCATGAATTTAGTGACCTCACTATATGTTGCTTGCACTTTTGACTCATGTTTTTGGGCTTCTTCGTTGGAGGCAAATATCCCAATATCTCGCGTGGTCTCTTTGGGGCATTTCTTTCACTTTGAATAGGGGATACCTGCGTCGTTTCCCTACCATGACTCTTTTCGACGGATTCTCTTGCTTTTCTGCCTTATCATACAAGCATGTGATACAGCTTACAAGATCACGCATAGCTTGATTTATATGTCTCTGACCGGACATCATGCTTTTGAGCTCTCTAATTTTTTACCTAGTTCGTAGAAAATTTTGGGATTTTCACTATTCTGAGGCTGCTCAGATTCACCACCAGCAGCGGTGGATTCTTCACGTTTGCCGTTTGGAGGCGTTCTCAAAATTTTTGAGTTCCTCTGAAAAGGATTCTCTAGTGTGCATCCCAAACTGTTCTCAGAGGCCATAACTATGCCAGAAAATAGTTGGGAACACCTGTCAGTGGGCACGTTCAGTCCTTTGCCTTCACAAACCTTACTTGTGCCTTATAGCAATGCCGTAACCAAAAGCAAAACGAATAAGGCGAACAAGGCGAAGCGAAACACAAAAGAGCTGACCAAATCAAAATCAAAACGGCAAAAAATTATTGAGCGCGCGTTTTGATTCGCTGTTACGTGGGGAAATTCCAATTTAATTTTTATTTTGTTTTATATTAATTTGCCAAAAAAGGGGCAGGTAAGTGCCAAATAAATTATATTGAACAAATTTTCGTACTTATATAATTTTTGTGATCCAATCAATTAAAAGTCCAGTACCAGTCTCTCGGAGTCTCAAATAAAAACAAATATTCTATCACTTTAAAAAACCACAAAGAAACACGTCTACTTTTACTGACTACTTTCACAATAGTCTTAGAGGGTTGTTTTTAGTGAGGTGCAAGTGGTAAGCGCAAAAAAAAAACTTTGGTTGACGTTTCCTAATTTAACTCAATATATTAAATTTAGCCTCTTTGTTCGAGTTATTATCTCATATCACACGTATCTAATTTGAAGATATTTTTAATACAATTTTAGCTGACGGAAACTAAAGTTTAGCAATTAAACTAAGTTTATGGCCTTCAATATAAATCTAGAAAATTATATCTAGTAATAGGGGTTTGATTCTCACATAAACAACAACAAAGAATTCGTGCATAAAAGAAAATAATAATAATAATAACATACGCATATCACTGCTAAAGTACAGCAATTTTGCGTATATAATTAGCGTATACATATGCGTATATGTACATGGATTATACTGATTGACGCTACTGAACAAGGCGGTTTTTTAGGACGCACCAAGTGAAACCGATAACACATTTTTAATATCACATCAGTAAATCGCATTGACAATTGCATCGCCAAGGATTTACGGCTACTTTACTAGATTATGGGCGAATGAAGCACTAGCGTCATAACAAACCGAGCAGTATAATTTAAAATTATTCAGATGAGTGCTCACTTTTCCTAAGGCAACCATAGACAAGCGGGAACAATTGCAAACTGATCAAGTCCCAGATATAATACAGTTTTTATATATTGGTAATGATATAATAGAATTAGAACCAAATACGCATCATGAAAAAACTTGATTAATTGAGAGTGAATTCCTGAAGGTAAAAATTAATTGTTTGGATCATAACTGGCTCAATAATGGGGCTACATTTTTTTGCAATAAATAAAGAAGTTGATGAAATTAATTAACAATTAAGAGTTGTTCTCTTGGAAATGGATGGTTCATTTGTGTTTAATAAGAAAGACAGCGGCTACGTTGGCTAGGTCATGTTATCCTGATGGACGAAAACACTCCAGCTCTGAAGCAGAGGAAGACCAATTGACGCCACGTAGGGAAAAGAAGAAACGACTGGCGCTCGGTTGTTAACTCGGCTATAATCGCGTAACTGGTGTCTACGCCAATTAAGAAGAAAAACTGCTTTAACGCTTCAGCTGTAAATAAGTCGAAGCCAGCTGCTTTCTTAACTTTAAGCCTTTTAATTTCACTTTTAAGTTCACAAGTGGTTATTGCTGGGATTGCTGCATGATCCTGCTTAATACTACTAAGGAACGTGGTTTCACTATCCTCGTTTGGACGAAAGGTTTCAACTAGGTGTTATGCAAATGCATTAGCTTTATCAGAATCACTTCTAGCCCATGTATTGGAAGCAACTTTTAGTGGTGCAACGTGACTTGTTGGACGTTTCAGATACTTTGTACTTTTGTAGAGTGAGTAATCATCTTTTTTGTTAGTAGATAGTTGAGATAAATATTTATTAATTGACTCATTCTTAATATGAGCAATTTCTTGTTTTAATTCTGCTGTTGCCTTATTAAGGTTGGTTTTGTCGGGTAGTGAGCAAGTTTGTTGCCATTTTCGTCGTAACTTTCTTTTCTTAATTAGAAGGATTTGTATTGATATATATATATAAATATATTGATAACATAATGAACAAATTTGATTATCTTAATATTTTAAAACGACAAATGAAGCAAAGTGCTGACAAAATAGGGTTGCCAAACGTGTTTTGCTTCCATCAGGACAATGACCCAAAGCATACTACGAAAGTTGTTCGCATTTGGCTACTTTACAATGCTCCAAAGCAGCTACATTCACCACTTTAATCACCTGACCTCAATCCAATAGAGCATTTATGGGCTTTACCGGAGCGCAAAATCCGTACATATGTATGTATACAATAACGAGCGAAGAAATGCTCGAGACCGTTATATCGGATGAATGGAGTAAAATATCGGCATAAGAAGCGAGGAAATTAGTACATTCCGCCTAAACGTTTAGCAGAAGTTCTAAAATTTCGAAGCTACCGCACTAGCTATTAAATTTTGTATAATAACGTCATATGTTATTGTTTTGGAGGATGAGCGGAGACTTTTTCTGCCTTAGTTAATTGTTTTTAAAATGTCAATGATGTTTGTGACTTTAGTTTATTCAATTATTTGAAAAAAGTATATTTTCTTATACAAATAGATATCATTTAATAACAAAAAAACAAATTTTGTAATCTCCTAATTGGTCAAACTTTTATCTCAGTTACAAAAATATTGCACCCAGTGAGCGGAGACTTTTTTTACCAAGTGTATGTACATACTATGTATGCTGTCCGACCAGAACATTTTCTTAGAGTAAAAATCGGTGCAAAATTTCGTGAACTTATATATATATGTATGTATGTAAGTACAGAAATACTCAACGTTCGCGCGTATGGTCAAAAGTCAAGTGTGCTCCTCAACTATTTTTAATACACGTGCAATCTAGGCTGTGGAAATTCGTAAGCAGATTCACCGGAGAACCTTAACATCGTTGGCACTATGCGGTATATCAACTTACTCGAAATTATCTACAACAATATTTTAAAAACATAAATAATTTATCACATAAACATTTTAAAATTTTAAACAATAACATAAAAAAATAACAAATTAAAAAGCACTCAGTTTTTAGCGCAAAAATTCTCCTCTGCACATCTAAAGTGGTTATCAGCTGTTTCCGTTGCACGGCAAAAAGCAGAAGGTAAAATAGCTACAAAAGTAAGTCATCGCCCTCCACTAAATCCTGCCAAGCGTCCGGTCATACTAGAAACTATTGTTGTAAGCCACCGAAGTGTGTGAAGTGCGCCGAAAATCATACAACTCTAGTCTGCAGAACTACCGCCAAAACGTTGTAACTGTAGTCAAAATCACAAGACGTATTGCTTGAACCACCCAAGTAACAATACGAGAGGGGTGAGTGCCATAATTATCAGAGATAATACTCTCCACTATGTCGAAAATAATATATGTGTAAGTGTCCCAGAATTCCAAACCACGACCGTATCGGTTGAAAGTAGTTTGGAAAAATAAGTATTACCGCAATATTTAGCCCATCTAGACACTATATCAAAATAGACGTGTACACAGAACTTATATTAAAAACACAATGGAAATTTATCATGGGTACTCATTTTAACGCAAAATACTCCCAATGGGTTTAAAGAGTTACGACACCGAAGGGATGAGAGAGCTATTTAAAGCTGTTATGGTCACTGGATGCGACTTCATGTCTACTGGCAAGTCGACTTACTGACCTTCCGACACAAGAAAATTATCGTCATATCGTCTAATCTCTCTGTTTCCTATTTTGTTCAAACTACTTGAATTTGTAATTATTAGAAGAGTTCAGAACATAATTGAAAAAAAGGGCCTTATACCAATTCATCAATTTGCATTTCTATCGCAACTTTCCACCATCGATCAAATTCATCGAATAACAGATATAATAGAATATGCGATGGAAAAAAACAAAATTGTATAGCAGCGATAGAGTATGATACCATGGTTTACGGCATACATGTAAATTAACACTTCTCCTTCCACAGCATCTAACTGAACTACTTGCCTTTTACATGAGAAACCGCTACTTTAGAATCAAGCAGGGATAATCATATACTACGTTACAGCCCATAAAAACAGGTGTATCCTAAGGAAGTGTTCTGGGACCACTCTTATACATTTTGTTTACCAGCAATATGTCCACGCCGCCAAACTGCACAATCGCACCTGCATCATTGCTATCGGTAAAAATGAAGCTGAGTCGTCGAACAGAATGCAGTCTTCAATCAACCTAATTGTAGAATGGACACCAAAATGGAACTTTACTCTAAATGAGTTGAAATCTATACATATAACATTAACAAGAGTGCTATGTACTACTGTGATCAAATTGAAAGGTGAATTTCGACCATTTCATCTCCTTCGAAATAATCCCCTCTCGCCTCAATACACTTATGCCAACGAATTTTCCAGTCATCATAGCACTTGGAAAAATCCTCCGTCGTGATGGCCATCAGAACCTCCTTCGATTCAGCTTTTATATCCTCAATTGAGTCAAAACGGTGTCCTCGGAGTGGTCATATTGGATTTGATGAATAACTTAAAGTTACAAGGAGGTAAATCAGGTGAATGCGGTAATTGCGGTAATGCTGTATGAGATGGTGCATTATCGCACTTCTTTGTTCAATAAATTAAGACATAGTAAAAATCGAAAAATTCACTTTAAGTGCCTCACAAAACGACGCGTGTCTCACGTGAAATTTAGCATAGATGTCAGTAACAGTACTTCTAACTTACAGAAAAAAAAAGATTACTGAATCGAAAACACGCGAAGTATAAATTAAAAATTCACCTTTCTATTTGATCACAGTAGTATATCCCCTTTTGTAAAGTACTTCCGTACACCACCTCTGCGAAATATAACATCTTGGTTTGACGCTGGATGCAAAGTTAAAGCGTAAGAAACATATACCAAGAAAAGTTGCAGATCTAAAACTAAAATACAACAAAATAAACTGGTTAAAAGGCAAGAAATCACCCTTAATAACCTTAAATAAACTCCTACACCCCTATTCTGTGCACTTGACAAATTCAACATATTTCTAATCCATTTTCTTTGAGCGAGAATACCTTTGTGCAAAATTTTCGATTAACTCGTGAAATTTGCCGCCGCCTAATTGATGAACTGGTCCCACATGATAATCAGAAAACGTCACTACCTTTAACTGTAAGGGTTCTAGCAGCTTTGAACTTCTTTGGACACGGATCATATCAGAAATGTGTAGGTAACAATGTCAACTTGCCCATGAGTCAGTCATCCCTTTCGAGAAGTGTGCGAGCTGTAGCAAAACTTATTGTGAAGGTGAAGGGAGGAGAAATAAAGTTTCCCAGTTCTATAGAGGAAGAAACTTTTATAAAAACGGGGCAAGTATTATTGTAATACAAATAATAATATGCTAATTTATTTGACATATATTCCAGATTTTTTAGAAAATTGCATTGTTTTTTAGGTTTGCGATCACCCATTATGTTTTACGTTTGTAAATGCTAAATTTCCGGGTGCAACACATGACTCTGGAATTTGGGCAACTTCTGACCTACGAGAACATCTCATTCGTAAGCATACTAATACGTCTGAGCAACAACGGAGAGAATCTTGGCTTCTTGGCGATCAAGGTTATCCTCTAGAACCGTGGCTTTTAACACCAGTGGGAACACCTAATACCCATAAAGAGCAAAAATACAACAAATTACATGGTTCTGCAAGGAACTGCATAGAGAGAGCATTTGGTGTTTTAAAATCTCGCTTCAGATGTTTGTTGAAGCACCGAGTTCTACATTATTCACACGAAACTTCCGCTTTGTTTGTTAGTACTTGCGTTATATTGCATAATATAATGTCGAAAGCAGGCATTACGTTCAACGAAATAGATGACGGGGTTGCAGAAGACCTTAATTCTGAACATTATTGATTATAACTCTTCACAGTACATGCGCGAAGGTGAAAGAACAAGATCAAGATATATATCAACTCTTTAGTTATATAAATACAGAAGCCAATCCATATACTTATGTATGTACATATATAAATGTTCTCACAATTCGACTTTCGAAATACACTACTTACTTCCATTATTTATTTATTTATCCTTTTTGTTAAAAGAAAACAAATTGAAATTTGCATACCATTTTTTTTTTATTCTATTATAAAACAAAAAACCAAACTTATTAAATTCAATAAATATTAACTAAATAAAAATATTAAACATACGTTATTTCAATTTTAATTAAACTTTAGATATTATTTTACATTATTAGAAAACGATTTTATTAGTTCTGTTATAGAACTAGTTAGGCCTTGAATGGCCTGCATCATTTCACGATGCTCCCGTCGCCTCTCTTCCTCAGCAGCATTCCTTTTTGATATATCAGCTATCAAAGTGCTGATAAGCTTATTTCGTGCCTTTCGTGATAGCACCGGAGTTGAAGCATCCTTAAAAGAAAAAAACGTAATAAGAAATTGCAAAAAAAAAGTATATATTTTGTAATTATATCATAATGAAAATTTACCTGGTTTTCCAAGCTAAGATGCGTAGGTGGTGTCGATGGACTTGCTGGATGGTGTTCGGGATTTGGGGTTGCATCTACCTGACTGCATATCTGTAGAGGACTACCCATGGGTGAAGAAATTGCGCATTCATCAGTTTGCTCAATTGGCGTTTAACCTAGGCTTTGTACATTTTGTACCCCATCTACAGCAGCCGAACCGAATGTAGAGAAAGCCATTCTTCAAAGTTCGTCATCGGTTTGGAACTTGGACCTCCACCTGTGAGCCTTTGGTTCATTTTCAACCGCCTTGCACGAGTGCGCAGTTGGCTTTTCCAAACGCCTAACGTCTACAAATTAACACAATATAATAAATAAACGAAACATAAACTAAAATGTTACCTCTTTCCATTTTGCAGCACTTCGTGTTGGTCCTCTGCACGAATTAAGCTCATCTGCCAGCTGCTGCCACAACTCCTTCATCTGTTGAGGCGTTTTTGGGCAATTCTTCCCCGTACCCATTTCTGGGTGTGCTTGGCAAAACGAAACATATGCCTCCAGTTGCTGTTGTTGTTGTTGTAGCGACAGAATTCTGCCGAGTTGACAGTCCTTGGCTGGATGAAAATCCGGGTCCGTTCCGGTTACGTAGACCCGACTGTCGTGGGAACGAGCCTCCAGTTGCTCGTGCGTAGCTCTATCGTGTTTGGGTATACTACTAAATAAAAGTTAAATTATAAATTTTGTTAATAATTAAAATTTGAAAACTTACGTTGCAGAACAGTCCATTTTAACGAATAATTTGAATAGAAATCAGCTGTTTCATATTTACATTATTTTGTTCACCATACGTGTGGGGAAAGCTTTATGAATTGAAGCTTTTACTTTTAACAAGATTGCCACAGAATATCAAAATATATCTCGCTTGATAAATATTTGAGATAATTGTCAATATTTTATTAATTTGTCAAAAGCACAGAATAGGGGTGCTAGTCTACAATCAAACGTTAAAACCTATTTGGACACACGGAATTTAACAATGGGGATGGGCTGCTCCTCATCGAAGCGATGCAGAGATTCCAAAAAATTGTAAATACCCCGTGGTACATACGAAATTTAGATCTACATTGTGATCTTCACATAAAAATGTTTCGAGAAGTCATTAGCGAACGGCATGCCACAACTAGGAGTGACTGTAAATAGCAGGCGCAGATTGAAAAGAACAACGTTTCAAGACCTTCTAAGCAAATAACAAATATTATCATGAATTTAGTTTTTAAAACAAAGTTTAGTTTTTGAAAAAAGCTTCTTAATAGAGCTTTTATTTTTTCCTTAAGAATTGTGAAAAACATTGCTTGTTAATACATTTGTAACTAGTTGCAATTTGAATGAAATATAAAACTATATTTTTGTTACGTATCAATAAACAAAGCAAAATATGTAAGTACAAAAAGTTTTTCATTCTGCGGTTTCCTGCGATAAATTTTCTTGTGCTAGTATGCAGCGCTAAAGAAATCTAGAACTAATTTTTAATACATTTTTTCAATAAAATGCGTATATGGCAATCCCGGTTTTGCGAAGAAACATGAAATCAAAAATTGTTTCTTGAAGGAAAATCAAAGTAATTATTAAATTCAACCTACAATTAGTTAAAATTATTATTATGAAATATAATTCGTTTAAAAATTTTGTATAAAACTTCCCAATCTTCACTAATATTCCTAAAATTGCAATGAAAATATTTATATACTTACATACATAAGTTTATTTTCTCTTGCTCTTCTAATAAGGATCATTCACAATGCGTAACCAGCTGTCCTAATCGTAAAGGATTTTTTAATGTTAGTATAATTTGTTTACTATTTACTTGGGTTTAAAAACTTTTTTTTTTTATAAACTAAGGCCTTTTAACAAAATACAGTCGACTTTTTTGGTCAGCAGTAAGACCGAAAATCCCAATTAAGAAAGGGTTCTAATAAAATAAAAAATAAACAAATATTTTGAATGAAAATAATTAGCAAGAGAAATCGAAATCGATTCGAGTTTAAAAAAACATAGATTTTCAAATTGCTACCCAATGTGGGACCATTCACGTTTTCTTAATCCATTATTCCTTACAATATACCAATATATTCGAAACTTGTTATATGCATAAATTATTCAGCCAATACCGAATCACCAAAAAAATATATACGATATACATACATATAATTACAAATAAAAACACGTCCTTAAACTAAAACCGTCGCATAATTGACTTTATGAGTTTACAAAGTTTCCTTTTTTTAATGTCACTAAATCCAAATAAAACCATATGTAGCATTTTGTCGTAGTTGAATATAGCATAATCGAAATTTAAATATTTCACACGAATTTCGTAATACAAATTCTTCGCTCAGGAGAAAATAAAAAGACAAGGGAATGATTTATTCAAGCGAAGTTTTCGATAAGTCTGATTAGGTATTGTGCGGGTTATACATATGCACAATAATATACATATGCTCTTTATGTCTACATAGAGACACAATTTTTTTAGCTTACATTAAGTTTCCTGCAGCTATTTTCTATGTTACAGCCGGTATCACCTATGAATAGTGTCTGGTCATATATCAGTTTGGATATGTGTCGTCGCCTTATTTACATCCTTGTTGTGCGCTGTGTATAAAATGTCTCGAACACAGACTGTAATTCATTGTACAATTCAATTCACGTTAGTTTTGTGATATTTATTCAATTATATTAGGGGGACTCTCTTTCCCTTGAAAAACCTTTGCACGGTGCACGTATTGCACGAATTTTAGAATTTTCCAATTGGTGCAACGACACAACAAAAAAACACACGCAGAACAATATTTGATATGTCTGTAAAATATGTCTGAAAAAACCCATGTTTATTTTCGTGCAATGACTCATAAAATATAATTGAAACTCTCTTCCAGCTGTCATTTTACATAAAGATACAATTCGCAGTTAAATGGATGAGGAAGGTACGTTTTAAATATATTTTATAATTTCTATTTATGAAGATTTGTTACAGTTTTTTGTTAAGAACGGATGCAGGACATGTACAAAAGTCATTTACAATAAATTGACCAAATCAGCTGTTCATATAACACGAGATTCTGCTATGGGTGCTCTCATGGCCTGGCATATTTCGGTATAGGATTTTTGCATTTTGCGTAACCGTGCAATCTTGCAAGAGTGAAAGAATCTGCCAATTTTGTTCGATTTGAAGAGTTTAATGACATCGAATTGTTATTAGCGTACGCTACCATGATAAATTCTCTTTTTCGCGCTAAAAAAAAGTTTGCTGTCACACTTTATTTTAGATTTCTGCAAATTACTGTAATTGATATTAGGTCTTAAGTTTTAAAAATATAAGAAAAAAAGAAATTTTCACTTTCATTTCCATTTAAATCATTTACAATATTAAAATTGATCTAAAAAAGGAAAATTAAAAATTTTTAGCACTGAAGATAGCGGATATTTTCATTTAATGTAGTATCCGCATACTCTCTGCACAAATTCAAATCGATATGTTTGTTGTTGCTTTTACTAGTAATTTTTTTGACAAGGGGGCAGAAAAGAGACAAGAAATGGCGAATCAAAGACAGCTGAAAAGTGTTAAAAGAATCCGATGCGTTTGCAAATACTGGACACCACACTGAGGTGATACTGCTTCAAAACGCATAAAAATAATGGAAAATCAAATGCAGGAATGCAGTGAAGAAGTTGATATACATACATACATATGTACCTACATATATTACATCATCTGTTGTCTGAGAGTAAGAATCTGTCGCGGTGCAAATCTGTCGTTTTGATGAACACTCTTAATCGGAAGCATTTTTATACAGGGAATTATAATTTTGAATTAAAATTAATCGAGATTGATATGGGGCTACGCATAGTTGAATTTCTGTTGATTGTCCGAACGTTTGTCCATACAAACGATAACTTGAGTAAAAATTTAGATAACTCGATGAAACTTGGTACATTTATACACTTGACACCATGAGAAGTTCACTTTGAAGATGGGCATAGGTGGATCTCTGCTACGCCCATAAAATATCGTTAATCGAAAACTATCGTCTGATTAAGCCGAAAATTTAGGTACAAAATTGTAAGTTGGTGCAGTGAATCATAGAAGAAAGATTCACCTGCGGTTTAAAACTTTTCCATATACTTTAAATGTACATATCTCTCAAACCAATAAAGTTATATTAACCAAATTCGCTCACTACGCATTTTTTGACACCTCTCTCTACATAGTGTAAATGGGTAAAATCTGGTGATAACCCCGCCTACTCCACATATAACGGTTATGCTGAATACTACTTATACCCACTAAATAAATAAGTAAAATTTCACACCCTATATGGTAACGAAGGGCTTCATAGGCATCGGTATCAAAATAGAACAAAAGGTCTGTCATTGCCCACCGTTAGCTGAAATCCTATAGCTCTGGAACTGCAAAAGTAACTTAAAGTGTGGGAAATTGAACTAACTATAACCAGCCCTACTTTCCATATATGATGTAACAATTTTGAATGTAATCTAATTCTTTCATAGTGAAATTTATAAATCGAGAGCCAAGATCGTTATTCTAATCAAACATCGAAACAAACAATATCGTCTTTTTGATTTACCATATAGCGTATAAAAGTTGTCCAAATTGGACTTTAACTTTTCAAGGTCCCAGATACCGAACTGTAAGGTTTAGTATTAAAGTTTTGAGAGAATATTTTTTATGATATAACATGCCATTGTTCCAAAATTTGGTAAAATTATAATCCTTCTCCTATCATCCATTTCTTTATATATTTAGGTAAAAATTATTATCCGCTCGTTGTTATCGCTAAATCTCTAAAACTGTTGAACTCATGGAGCTAATTTTAATCTTGGAAAATTCCATGGGTGGTTTAAACAGTGATAATATATGGAAGAAAATTTTAGTTTCGATATAAACTGATGCTCGCCCATACGCTTCGATATTTTTGGAATAATTGCATGAAGCTCTAGATTAAATGAAAGTTTGAAATGGACAATATAACTCCATAATAGGCTGACTGAAGTTCGCTTAACACGATCTGAATCCGTATAGAACTTTCATTGCAAAAGTTTAGACTTACAGTGAATATATGCAAAGTGCCCTGAAACTAACGTCCAAAACAAAAATTAAAATTGTTAACTTCATTTGTCATTTCACCACTATTATTAGTTCATGAAATAATTATTATCTGATACTATTTACAATGCCGAAGAGAAAACGACCTAACATACTTATGTAGGTTATCAAAGTAGTAAACCAATTGAGCGAGGAGCTATCTCAGACTTCAACCGCGCTGATGACGGTAATGATGTTCTAGAATGAATTATAATCGATCACAACAGTAGAGCATTAGGAAATAAAATTGTGCGAATCCGCAGACGTAATGCTCCAGTGAACCTGAAACGAGGAACATTCCTTTACGACCCGAAAATGGATTATAAGGGGTTTTTCAATAAGGACGCTACGAAAGTTGATCGATAAAGGGAACAATTGACGCTATATTTTTCCCGCTCTTTTGACATTTTTCTCTAAGGTTTGCCATTTCATCGTGGAAAGGTATACGATCCAACAACGAGTTGAAATTATTAAAATTGACTACCGAAATTCGGAGTCAGTGGCCTCAACTTTAAGAGCAGGTTTTTCAATAAGAGCGCTACAAAAGTTTTTTTCGCGTGTTTTTCGAATCTGTAAATTTTTTTCTGTATGCTGGTGGTACCGTTAGTGATACCTAAAAGTAAATTCTTCGATTTTTACTATATCTGAATTTATTGAACAAAGAAGTGCGAGAAAATTTTGTTTGCGGAATGAAATTTCGCCAGCAGATACATACGTTCAGAATGTTGCAAAAAGCCTTTGGAGATCAAACTCTGTCTTCTAAAAGTGTTTAAAAGTGGTTTAACGAGTTCAAAGCCGGTCATGAGAGTGTGGAGAAAAATGTGGTGTCAAACCGGCTATAAACACGTCAAAAAAGTCAAAGAAATAGTGATTGAAAATCGTCGATTAACCCGAATCACCCTACGTAAATTTTTTGTGGAATTTTGAAAAGATTTTTTTTTTGTGGTATCCTTTTGGGTAAACTAAAAAAACTGTAGCATTAGATTTTATGTCCTGGACCCAGGGTCCTTGAAATGTCCTGTTGCCATATGGCAACACTAGGTAAGCTAGGCCACTGGTATACATATATGTAGAAAATAATTCCGCAACCCCCAAAAATCAAACTTCAAAACAAAAATTTTTAATTCACTTTATTTTATATCATTAGAAAATCAAAACTAATGAATTCAGTTTATTAAATATCATTGAGATGATACAAAATTTTATTGAAAAATCCTGGTTTTTCACATTTTTATATGATATGCTTCGAAGCAATGCAAACAAAGTCCAACATCGCATTTTTTGCAGGCTGTTCGCACGATGGACTTGCATACATCACCTGCACATCGCCTCTTATTTCCAATTGGAACCACAAGGTGATCAGTTCTGTCATAGCGCAGGACATTCGTTACGGATTCAATTCGTTTATTTGAGGTTTTTTGGAACTTTTTCAGTTCGACGCCGTAGTGCTTGCAGTAGTAAATGGCTACTTCTCTCTTAAAATCTTTAAATGACTTATTTTCATTAGCGGATCTGTAAAGAAGCCAGCTGTTTTGCAAGCTTGCATCAATAAGCCAAGTAAAAATGGAATGCCACCATTTTTTTCCTCTAAAGCTTATGCGGTGGACTGCAACATTTTGGTCAAATCGATCCACACCCGACATAAATTTGTTGTATTGAGTTACAACGCAGGGACGTGGAACTGGTATTTTCCTACGCATGTCTCTACTGTAGCGAGATGCTGTGGATTTTGGTTCGCCACTAAAACATGTCGATGCAAGGCAGACTACCGAGTTATCTACCCATTTAGTCAGATAAATTGACTCTTCTTTGATTTCCACGCTTTCGTGATATCCTCTTTGCTGTTTACGTAAATCCTTCTTATGTGGAATAGGACAACTTTTTGGAATTCGGTTTTCTCGAATTGTACCGGTAGCCTGGAAACCTCTTTTTTTCAAATAAATCAACAATGGTATTCCAGTGAAAAGATTGTCGAAGTAAAAGGATAACGGAAGTTCTTGCACCTCTTCCGAAAATTCGTCAATCATACACAAGAGTGGAGCCGCGCAAGTACCAAAGCGTTCTTCATATTTAGGATTCACCCTCGGATTCTTGCCTTGGTATATATCAAAATTGATCATATATCCTCTAGGAGTGCAAAGAGACCAAGCTTTGTATCCGAAACGAATTGGCTTTCCTTTTATGAACTGTTTACATCCATGGCGACCGAAATATGCAATCATACTTTCGTCATATGAGAGATTTTGTTCTGGGTGAAAGTTTTCAATCATTTTGGCCTTTATATGGTCAGTCAGTGGGCGTAGTTTCCAAAGAGTGTCAAACCTATCAGAACTAGCAGACGGTTCGTGCAATGTGGACTCGAAGTGCAGCATATAGTTGATTTCCTCAAAGCGGTTCCTTCGCATAGCATTGAAGACCATAACGTTTTGAACATCATCATCGCAGCTCCACATGTCTCGAAAGGCTCCTGTAGAAGTGTAACCAGTTACTATCAAAATTGCGATGAACACACGTAACTCTGAAAAATTTAGTGTTAAATATAAATATCATAAAATCAAAATAGAGATTACATCGTCATTACCATCTATAGTAAGTTCTTCGTATCTTTTCTGATGATGCGTAGCGTACAAATTCGAACATTTGCATATACATATGTTCAAGCAAGTCATCGCTGAAAAATTTCTCAAAAAGTTGATGAGGTCTAAGATCCCGAAAATCTTCGAAATTTGTTTCAGGGAATATGGGAAGGACTGGTAATGAATTAGCGGTTTGCCAAGTATATTTGCTGTCTTTGTTAGCTGGTGGAAGTGGTACCCCAGTATTTGATTGAATTGGGCGACAAATTTTCTTGGACGAGCTCGGCAAGCAATCGTCTAAAGTATCGTCATAAGGTTCCTCGTCATCGACGTCCTCTAGATTACAATCGTTAGTTTTCATTCGCGTACTATTTTCAAATACAATTTCAAATCCGGCTTTAAGTTGTGCTGGGCATACATTGTCCGGAACTCCACCTTCATCCTCGCCATCATCTTCCCCACTTTCATCCCCATCCTGATAAGGTGGCTCGATGTAGAGTGCCTGGATATTAGTAGGAACATCGTTTTCATCATCAGAACACAATTCCTCTAAAAAATCCAAAGCTTCTTGCAACGTTAGATATACCAGTGGCCTAACCTGCCTGGCGTTGCCATATGGACACATGCACAGAAAAATGCAAAAAAAATGCATTCAAATACAATTTTTTTAGAAAAAAAAACATTGAGAGTTATTTTATATTCCAATCACTACACAAAAACATAACTATCATAGCCCGACCGCGCGAATCTTCGATATCTTAGATATACTTACTTTTTCATTTCACGTTTTTCCCCACTCCACATTTTGTATACACTTTGCAATGCACTCACGGCCACGAACAAAATATAACTGACGAGCAAATGAATGCTGCCGAAAGCGCGATCAATTACGCAACAGCCACGTGCTAACAGATAACGGTATCTGCATTCTTTGGAATTTTGTGGACAAATTAAGCAAGACTATCGCGCGTTGCCATATGGCAACCACAGGGTGATTTGGGTTAACTGTTAGAGACATTGCTGATAGTTCAGATATATCATTTGGGTAGGTGCAGGCGATTTTGAAAAATGAATTGTGATCCCAAATGGTTTCAAAAACATTTAATTTTTTCGAAAATGACCGTCGAGTTAACATTTGCGAAACAATGCTTTCTGACTTTCAAAACGTAATGAAACGCATCATAACTAGAAATGAGACTTGGATCTACGCTTACGATGGCGAAATAACCGACGAATCACGCCAATATCATGGTAATAGCAAGCCGAAACCGAAAAAAACATGTCAAAGTCGCTCAAAAGTCAAGGTCATGTTAACAGGGGATTATTTCAATGAGATGAACTGGATTTGCAAGAATAAATAAAGAGCAGTAAATTTCCTACAAAACTTTAAGTTTCATCATTCATAATACCTTTTTTTCATTGAGTTATTTAATTCATAATAAATAAAAAAAATTTCCCAAAAATAATCAAACTTCAACCGTTAATATCTTTTAAACGGTTGGGTTTACGAAAAAATCGTGTAGACCTTTTTTGTAGAGCATTCAATTTCCTACTAGATCTAAGGAACAAGATATTTTTCCAAGCGGTTGGAAGCGAGATTTAAATTTTTTTATCTGATAATAAAAAAAGAAAACTGTATGTAAGAGGACCTTCCCGTTACAATTGAGAACTCATGCTTGGAGAGACTTTCTTAGAGGTGTCTAGGAACCTATTTTTCCGAGACCAAAAGAAAAAAATATTTTTTTTTGAATCACCCTAATATATATAATATACATTAGATATATTGAGAAATTCAGTAGGGAGAATTACACTTTCATTGTCGGCAACAACAGTATCGAATGATTTAAAAGGTATCAGAACACCTGGTAACGGTTGCTGTCTCTGAAATTTTGTTTTCAAAGATGTTTGACTGCGAATATTGACGGATTTTATCGCGAATAAAATATTCAGTATAACAACATATAGTACATACGAGTATGTATTAGGAATCACATGTTCTATAGATATAGTATGTACAATATACCCGGAATGCCACCATATGAACTTCGGTTGAAGATATATATACGATTATTGAACGTTCCACTTTTGATCACAAAGATCACCAGACATATTTTTGAATGAAAACCTTAGAGTGGATATGGTTCAGTGGCGTAGCGTGCCTTGTCAGGGCCCCGTATACAAATTTGTTTGGACGCCCTTATATGGAGGTAAAGATTTTTCACAAAAGAAAAAAAAATATTGTGAAAAGAAATATTTATTTATCACATAATTTACCAATTTTACAAATCAAAATCGAATTTTAAATAATCACTCTCCTTGCCTTTTTTTCGGCAAATTGATTCATTAAATCATTTATGGCTGATGATGATTTTAGTTTTTCTAAAGTTTCTGTTTTTTTAATTTCAGAATTTAAACATGTTTTTAGAGCCTTTAATTGGTCACAAAGATTGAGTGAGATGTCTTTACTGCATTTATCAGAGTTTCCCGGAAGCGTTTAATATCTCTTCGCTTGAAGAAAATAGGAGTTTCTCCGGTTGTAATATTTCGAGTATACTACTCAGGTTGCAAAGGTTCTGAAATCTTTCTTTGAGAAATTAATATATCTAAACAGCAACAGTATACATTGACTTTGAAATAGGATTCCGGGTCGGAAAATTTCTCATCTTGTGTTAACTCATCAAAAAAACGCTTCGTTATCTTTCGCCTACTATTTTTAGTTGTAGTTGTTACCCCTCAATCTTTTGCTAAGTCTTTGGATTCATTTAGCAAACTATTAAATGAATTCTGATTTCTTAATAGGTACAGTCTATTTAAAAGATTACTTAATAAAATACTAGATTTCTGTAAGTCATTATTTTCGTGCTGTATAGCTTTAGAAACAGGATTAATAATTTCAAATAGTGAAGAAAAAAATGTAACGAGCACTAAGAAATCAAAACTCTTTAAAATATTAATTATACTTTTACATTCTTTACGTTCATCTTTTTTGTTTGAAATTAAATTTATTTGGTACAAACTGTTTTCATGATTAGTAAATAATTTTTCCTTACTGCTAATAAAGTGTCGTTCCTAGAAGACCATCTGGTAGGACATACCTTTTTAAGGGTAATCAAATATTTTTCAGATGAATCGTCACTTAGCATAGCCCAGCGTTTTATACTATTGCCAAAAAAAGTATATATTTTTTCTAAATTATCGAAAAAAGTCGATACTTCAAGAACATGTCTCGCAGCATCGTTCAAAACCAAGTTTAAAGCGTGCGCAGCACAATGAACATAATCGGCATTTGGAGCATGCTCTTTTTTTCGGGTTTGTAATCCTCCATACACACCCGACATAACATTTGCTCCATCGTATCCCTGTCCTCCACATTTAGGCAAATCAATTCCATATTCTTTAGCCAAATTTAAAATGACAGTTTCGGACCTGTTGCACTGCAGTCGGTTACTGCTATAAACCCTAAAAAGGACTCACACATTTTTATTTCTTTAGGCACATTATCATCATTTTCTGTAACCGAGATATATCGAAAAGCTACAGATGGTTGGTCAATTTTTGACAAGTCTCGTGTTGTATTCAGAACTATTGTCAGAAATGGAGCTTTTTTTTAATTTCTGAGATAATAATGTCCCTAACGGTGGTACCAAGCAAACTAATTATTTTGTTTTGAATCGTAGGGCTTAAATAATTTATTTCACCTTTCGGTTTTAGAAGAAGTTCTTTTAAAGTTACATCATAGTTAGATAGCAGACGTAAAATTGCCATAAAATTGCCAGAATGAGAATCATGCCCCCTCAAAGGTAGATTACTAGATACTAAAGTAATTATAACTTTAATTATACGATGCAGTACATCTCTCCAGAATGTAATTTTACTATCGATTTCAGTTTTCAATAGAGTATCGATGGTATTTCCTTGTAACCAATTATTATAAGAGAGTGAGGCACTAATATGCTGCTGTGACTTTTCATGGTCAAGAATAGTTGGTGTGAAATTGCTTCTAACCGAAAAACCGTTAACCCAAGCAGAGGAGTACGATTTGTTTTGACGATCTGCCAATAACCAACAGTGTTTTACGTGGGTACCTGCGAAGGTTCAAATCCACGGTGCTTTCTATTACTAGAAGCACATAGATCAAAACAATGCGTTGATCAGCGCCCCAAAACATAAGTGCATGCCCAACACTATACCTTGGAAGAACCAAAGCATGAGTGCCGCCACATAAACTTATACTTTGGTTCCAATCGGGTCGGGTGAAAACTAAAGGAAACACCCTAGCCACCTTGGTTGGGTTCGAGGTCCATCTAAAACCTCTGCCGTACTCTGGGTCCGGCACCCGGCCGCAGTGCGACTCCACGTTGGACTAATGCCCTTCCTGCATTTAGGTTTAAGGGCAAACTGCTCCCCGTGGTACCATGTTTTAGTCTTTGGTGTGACCTGTAGCTCTCGCTACTGCCAGTCGAGCCCCTAAGAACTCCGAGGAGTTCCTAAGAACCCGGCTGTATGTGAGTGTTGTGTGTCAATTCATAAAGGGTTTGCTATATAATCGCAAACCCCTTCAAAGAATATGATATCATCTCAATATAGCACTTTTCCGACTTATTAGACCATGCTGACATTCAAAACAGACCTGTATTTGTCAGACATAGTGTATTTGGATTTTAGTCGCCTCTTACCACAGGAATGCCATACCGCGGAAATATTCTCTTCCCCCTCCCCGCAGGGGCCAACAGAAGTGACAACGTCCGGTGTGTTTAACGTGGGTACCTGCTGATGACAGCCTTACTCCACGGCGCCCAAAAGCACAGCAGATCAAATCAATGCGTTGATCAGCGCCCTGAGAATGCTAAGCATTTTCAGTACCAATTGGCAGTGTGGAATGGACACACTAACCACCTTGGTCGGGTTCAAGGCCAATCTAAAACCTCTGCCGTGCTTTGGGTCCGGCACCCGGTTGCAATGCAACTCCACATTCAACTGACAAAGTCTGTTCTTCCCGCGATTTGGGTTTCAACCACAACCACCACGATACTCCCCGAGGCGCCTCTCCGCTTGAGCAGGTTGGAGGCTCCTGCTCCCCTGGTACCAGAATTAAGTCTCCGGTCAGACCTCGGCCAGGGGTCGGACCCCAGACATACATCACTAACACACACCAATCATACAAAAAACTAAAACCCTAATTTCCAGCTAACCGCCTTCGCCGCTTAAATAATTCACGCGAAAGCGACCCTAACTGTTCGGTATTCCGACTAGTGGATATCACACCACTAACATCTAATCGTCCATCAGTCCAGCTAATCCCCATACCACCCAGATCCCTAATGTCCGAGTACATCGGGCACTCCGCAATTAAATGCGACCAATTTTCAAACCGAGCCCCATAAAATCACCCCGACGTATCCGATAGGTGCCTCTGATGCAAGAATGCATTCAGAGGCCCATGCCCCGTAAACAGAAAACCCAGGCTCAGACAAAATCTGATGTCTGGGTTATCCTCAACGAACCCAACGTCCCGAATGTACTCGTACGTCACTCGGCCGTTAGGACTATTGTCCCAACGTTGTTGCCACCTGCACCTAACCCTTTCATCTAGAAGCCTATTCCTCCCTCTCAACATCATTGTCGGAAATCCAATCGTTCCGCAGCAATGACACAAGCCTCTTCTTAACCTGAATGCAACAGCACGCTATATGACAATCAGGTCAAGAGGGGGTGCACCTAATAACACCTGCATCGCATCCGTTGAGACGGTGCGACATACAGGCAAGCAAGCAAGCATTATACAACGTTGTATTGAGAGGTGTTTTTGAGACCCCAAGACTGTCGTGGCTGCCTCCCACCATACAGGGGCTCCATATGTTGCACAGGCCACAAACAAGTCACGATATATGGTGCGGACATCACGACGTCCGAGACCCCAATCGCTCCTCAAAAAACGTCGTATTTTGCCTACGGTTGCCTGCAGTCGCTTCTTCACATTCGCCAAGTGTGGAGTAAAACACATTCTTTCACTTATGGTCAACCCCAGATATTTAACTTGCGTCACATATCTGATGCTGATCCCGTTCACACGGACAATCGGTGGACGAACCGGCGACAATCTACCTTTCAGCAGCATTGCCACCGTTTTGTCCATCGATATGTCAACCGCCACACCTAAACCTTAAGAATTAACGATCTCTAAGAGATCTCCTCCCGCCCGTTCTAATTCTGCCCTCGAGCGACCTTCAACCTTAAGGAGAAGGTCGTCCGCATACGCAAAACATTTACAGAGTGGCTCGAGCTGCTCAAGCAGAGTGTCCATCATAAGGTTCCAAATATATGGACCACAGATGGAACCCTGCGGGCAGCCTCGAACAACTCCAATCTCCACACTCCCATTCATGCCGACAAGAGAGGCCTTTCTGTCCGAAAAATAACTCCGCCAAAGAGTTATTTCCGGACAGCCAAGCTCCTCCAGCCGTTGTACCACTCGATCCCAGCTTAGGTAGTCAAATGCCCCCTTGAAGTCAACAAATATGCCAAGGACATACTTGTTGACATTCTCCCTAACGACTTTCTGTACAAAAAACCATGCATCCTCTATACTGCGTCCATTCCTGAACTCAAACTGCCTATCCGACCACATACCCCGCGTTAGCTCCTGAAGCCGTTCCACCATGACCCTTTCCTGCACTTTTCCATGTACTGGGAGGAGACTGATGCCCCGATAAGATCGAGGATCGCTCCTGACCTTATCAGGGGACTTCAGGAGAGGAACAACTCCAGAACTTTTCCACTCGCGTGGAAAGTAGCCCTACCAGACGCACTTATTGTAAATGGCCTCCAGGTATTCCGGAATGAACTTCCATAAGCTTTTACACATCTCTCCGTTCAAACCATCAAAACCTGGGGACCGTTTAGACTTAACCAGGCCAAAGGCGTACCCCAACTCCCCATCATCTAATGGAGGGACAGGAACATTTTGTGCATGAGGTACCTGCACCTCCGACCTAGGAGAGAACGCACCTAACAGAACCCCCGCACACTCTCTCCACGACGATAACAGAGTGTCGCCGACGCGAAGAGAGGTGATATCCTCCCTCCTACGACCCCTGCAGATCCTATAGATCTGACCCCAGGGGTCGTTCCTATTTTCCCTAACGAAGCTCCTCCACTCATCTTCCTTAACTTTCACCACCATCTCCTTATATTTCCTATCCGCACAACTAAATTCACGCCTAAGCTGGGACAGCCTATCCGAGTTGGACCGTCGAGCGCGTTAAAACTTTCGCCTCAATCGCCTGACAGTCCTCCTCTTCAAGGTTAACTCATGCCTTCACCATTTAATTTCACTGATCTTGGAACACTCATACCTACTAAAAACCCTATCGTTTACCCCCCAAACAACTTCATAGAGACGAGCAATTTGCTCGTCGACCCCCAACTCCTCAAACTCTCTAAGCGGTATACTATATACCGCTTCCCTAACCGAGAGTCCAGATTGGTTCCAGTCAGTACCAGCGGTACGCCATCGCCGCAATTGACTCTCATAAGGTGAGGAAGGGGTTCGAGGGGTAACCACAATTTGAAGCAAATTATGGTCACTCAATCCCCACCCTCCCCTAACCTCCCAACTAACACTGAAAGCCCTACTTGCTGCCTCGTTCATAAGCGTCACGTCAATGTCGCTCACGCCCCCAGGCCCATCGAACGTATACCATTCGCTCGGCTCATTCAGAACGTGGAGGCTATTAGCCATCACCCATTCGCTTAATGCCTCGCCTCGACTGTGGCTTTAGTATCCAGACAAATGCCGGGATATCTTACTAAACCACATCGAGGACGATCCCTAGGATATATGGGCTACTACTCGTAAGTAGTAGTATCTTATCCATGTAGCCCAGGTAGGGCTCTAGGGGCTCGCTATATTTACAATATAAACTAGCGACAATCATCTTACCGAACTCCCCTTCTATCGCTACACATATACCCAGTTGTGAAGAATCCACAACTACGCAATCGTAGCGTGGATTATTCACAACTATTGCGGCGTTAGCTCTAAGGTCAGTGAAGACCCTAAAACCCCCAGGAAGGCCCTGAACCACACCATTGGTGGCGTAGGGCTCCTGGAGTAGAGCAATACCGCACCCACCCTCTACCATGCAATCCCCCAACTCGCACATTACGAGCCCTGACAGTTGAGCTGGATAATCCCCCCCATCAGTGTCTGGCGAGGGCGCGCTCAACAATGCCACAATAGATAGGGCAGACAGCTGACATCATCAGATGGCCAGCTGGCCTACCCTTAAACCCACAGTTACGACAATGGGGTGCATTGACGCAACCGGCAGCTTTGTGGCCTTCCTGACCACACACTCTGCCACCATATGATCGAACCCCATACAGCGTAAGCATCCAACGACGGGGCTATCCGGTCGCACCCTGAAGGAAAACCTCTTTATGTAGCACCGACCTGCCTCCAAGAGGGCGGACATCAATTTGTCCGTACCCTTAAGGACAACATTCGTGCTACCGTCAGCGGCCACCTTCCAGGGACGACTGACCATCCTCACGTCTGTCCTCTGGGATGCCGGGCTGGAGTCCTGGAGGTTCAGCGGGAATAGTTCCTTCATGAATTCCTCATGGGGGATCTCCGTATGGAGCCCCTGAACCACCACCCGACGGCCCAACTTCCGGTTGACAGTCACGTCCAACCCCACCTCCTCGAACTTCTTATTACTCGCCATTCGTTCCCTCTCCAAAACAGAGGGCGTGCGAATGACCACCCCACCTTCCTTAATTGGTCGCACTTCGTGGACCCTCACTCAAGTAAGGGACTCACCTCTTTGACCACTTTATTAATGATTTCCTTAGAGGATGTTGCGGGCCCCTTACTCCTGACCACGACCGACCAGGTCTCCACAGGCTTCGTCGTCACCGGTGCGATTGCCTCAAGCACAGGAGCTGGAGGCGCAGGCATCGGTGCCGACGGAGCCGGCATCGACCTGCTCGGCGCCGAAGAGGAGGATCTCCCACAACTCCCCCTAAGGGCATCTACCTGACCACGAAGGTGGGCATTCTCGGTTATGACCGTCATCAGAAGCGCCTCATATTTTGAGGCAAGCTCCATCAGCCCCTTCGCGGCCCCAACACCCGCTTCCCCTCTTTCCCTCTTTTTTGGCACTCGAGACACGAGTGCCCGTTATCATAGCGCCCACTTTCACCGCGCCCGCTCCTTTGCCCACCGTATTGGTCGGAAGGGCCACGCTCCCACTACCGCTTCCTCCGTCATTACGCGACGACCCCATACGCGCAACTACTTCCTCGGTGGTGGCCACATTGGCACTTCCACCACAACTATCGCTCCCCCCCTCGATTCCACCTACGTTGCGCGGCGACCCAGCACGCGTAGCCGCCTTCTCAGCGGAGGCCACATTGGCACTCCCGCCACAACTCAAGCTCCCTCAGTTCCGCCCTCTTTTCGCGGTGACCCCAAACGCGCCTTACTCCGCTTTGAAGACCTTACCGCTCCCGTCGTTTCACCCTAGCCTCCCGAAGTGGAATCATCCACGACTGTTGAAACCGCAGATTCTCCGCTTACAGCGAGGGCCTTCGTCCTCTTTATCCGTACACGAGGCATCCCGCTGCCCAACCAGCCCCTTAGCCGAACTGATCAGCTGGCGTACCACTAGCGTAGAAGGCTCACGGACAGAACGATTCTGGAGCAGCTGCTCTCCAGGTATTTACGTCTGAACGCGCTGAAAAATGCGACTCGTGCGCAGGCCCGCTCAGTAATAGCGACCACCCAAGCGGTCAATTATCGCGTGATCGCAGTGGCGCAGCCCACAACCCCAACCAGTGGTCGGACAAAGGTCACTCAATTGGCCGCCGGACGGACAATGTACCCGTAAAAGTCCGGAGTCAGCCGATGTGGCGCTGAACCGAATCGCACCGTGGGCACACAAGAGTCGCAATCCCCAACGCTAGGCAGACACTTGCACTCTTTGGGCAATCCTGTCCAGACTCCCCCGACACTGACGCGACTAAACGCCAGATGCTCAGCACAGAACTACTGGCAAGCAGTCCAGTCAGCAAGAATGCCAACAGCACGGAGCTACACTGGAACCGTGCGAAGCTTCCGCCAATAACAACAACGTGGATGACCACGTTATCCGTATATAACTTAAAAATATTAATAAAACTTACCGCTATATTATTCGCTGACCTTCACAAAATTGCACAGAAAGGCACAAAAATGTGTAACCGCACGAAAACACTCGCGGTCAATAACCCACGCACCCGCAAATCGCACAAACAATTTCACCGAAACCGCTACGCACACGCGCCAGGCAATAACGGTGCCAACTAAATCGCATAAACAAATGACCGCACAAAAGAGAATCGAAAAATCACCGAAGAAACACTTTGAAAAATCGCAATGATGCGCACGAACGTCTATCCGCGTCGACAGTCAACTTACGAATGAACAGAAGTGACAACGTTCGGTGTGTTTTACGTGGGTACCTGCTGACGACAGCCTTACTCCACGGCGCTGAAAAGCACAGCGGATCAAATCAATGCGTTGATCAGCGCCCTGAGAATGCTAAGCATTTTCAGTACCAATTGGCAGTATGAAATGGACATACTAACCACCTTGGTAGGGTTCGAGGCCCATCTAAAACCTCTGCCGTGCTTTGGGTCCGGCACCCGGTTGCAATGCAACTCCACATTCAACTGATAAGGTCAGTTCTTCCCGTGATTTGGGTTTCAACCACAACCAGCACGATACTCCCCGAGGGGCCAGTCCGCATGAGCAGGTTGGAGGTTGGAGTTACCTCCAAGGGCTCCTGCTCCTGCTCTAGACTGGTGGCCAGGGGTTGGACCCCATACACACGTCACTTACACACACCAATCATACAAAAAAAACTAATACCCTAATTTCCAGCTAACCGCCTTCGCCGCTTAAATATTTCACGCGCAAACAGCCCTCCATCAGCCCAGCTAATCCCCATACCACCCAGATCCCTAATGTCCGAGTACATCGGGCACTCCGCAATTAAATGCGACCAACTCTCTGACCCCGCCCCACAAAAACACCCCGACGAATCCGAAAGGTGCCTCTTATGCAAAAATGCATTCAGAGGCCCATGCCCCGTAAACAGAAAACCCAGACTCAGACAAAATCTGAAGTCTGGGTTATCCTCAACGAACCCAACGTCCCGAATGTACTCGTACGTCACTTGGCGTTAGGACTATTGTCCCAACGTTCTTGCCACCTACACCTAACCCTATCATCTA
The DNA here is from genome assembly GCA_027475135.1 of Bactrocera correcta. NCBI lineage: Eukaryota > Metazoa > Arthropoda > Insecta > Diptera > Tephritidae > Bactrocera > Bactrocera correcta. Next base: position 44,501,257 of record CM050322.1, on the reverse strand, counting down.
GAAGCCTCTTGCTCCCTAGATAACCCTCCCTCTCCACATCATCGTCGGAAATCCAATCGTTCCGCAGCAATGACACACTCAAACCCTTTCTTAACCTGAATGCAACAGCACGCTGTATGACAATCAGGTCAAGAGGGGGTGCACCTAATAGCACCTGCATCGCATCCGCTGAGACGGTGCGACATACAGGCAAGCAAGCAAGCATCATACAACGCTGTATTGAGAGGAATTTTTGAGACCCCAAGACTGTCGTGGCTGCCTCCCACCATACAGGGGCTCCATATGTGGCACAGGCCAATAACAAACCACAAACAGAAGTGACAACGTCCGGTGTGTTTTACGTGGGTACCTGCTGACGACAGCCTTACTCCACGGCGCTCAAAAGCACAGCGGATCAAATCAATGCGTTGATCAGCGCCCTGAGAATGCTAAGCATTTTCAGTACCAATTGGCAGTGTGGAATGGACACACTAACCACCTTGGTAGGGTTCGAGGCCCATCTAAAACCTCTGCCGTGCTTTGGGTCCGGCACCCGGTTGCAATGCAACTCCACATTCAACTGACAGGGTCAGTTCTTCCCGCGATTTGGGTTTCAACCACAACCACCACGATACTCCCCGAGGGGCCAGTCCGCATGAGCAGGTTGGAGTTACCTCCAAGGGCTCCTGCTCCCCGTGGTACCAGAATTAAGTCTCCGGTCAGACCTCGAAGCCGAAACTACTACCAGTTGAGCTTCCATACTGCTCTGGACTGGTGGCCAGGGGTTGGACCCCATACACACATCACTTACACACACCAATCATACAAAAAACTAAAAAACCCTAACTTCCAGCTAACCGCCTTCGCCGCTTAAATAACTCACGCGCAAACAACCCTAACTGTTCGGTATTCCGACTAGTGGAGATCACACCACTAACATCTAGTCGTCCATCAGTCCAGCTAATCCCCATACCACCCAGATCCCTAATGTCCGAGTACATCGGGCACTCCGCAATTAAATGCGACCAATTTTCTAACCCCGCCCCACAAAAACACCCTGACGTATCTGATAGGTGCCTCTGATGCAAAAATGCATTCAGAGGCCCATGCCCCGTAAGCAGAAAACCCAGACTCAGACAGAATCTGAAGTCTGGGTTATCCTCAACGAATCCAACGTCCCGAATGTACTCGTACGTCACTCGGCCGTTAGGACTATTGTCCCAACGTTGTTGCCACCTACATCTAACCCTATCATCTAGAAGCCTCTTGCTCCCTAGATATCCCTCCCTCTCCACATCATCGTCGGAAATCCAATCGTTCCGCAGCAATGACACACTCAAACCCCTTCTTAACCTGAATGCAACAGCTCGCTGTATGACAATCAGGTCAAGAGGGGGTGCACCTAATAACACCTGCATCGCATCCGTTGAGACGGTGCGACATACAGGCAAATAAGCAAGCATCATACAACGCTGTATTGAGAGGATTTTTTGAGACCCCAAGACTGTCGTGGCTGCCTCCCACCATACAGGGGCTCCATATGTGGCACAGGCCACAAACAAGCCACGATATATAGTGCGGACAGCACGACGTCCGAGACCCCAATCTCTCCTCAAAATACGTCGTATTTTGCCTACAGTTGCCTGCAGTCGCTCCTTCACAGTCGCAAAGTGTGGAGTAAAACACAACCTTTCACTTATGGTCAACCCCAGATACTTGACTTCCGTCACATATCTGATGCTGACCCCGTTCACACGGACAATCGGTGGACGAGACGGCGACAATCTACCTTTCAGCAGCATTACCACCGTTTTGTCCATCGATATGTCAACCCCCACACCTAAACCCCAAGAATTAACGATCTCTAAGAGATCTCCTCCCGCCCGTTCTAAATCCAACCTCGAGCGACCTTCTACCATAAGAAGAAGGTCGTCCGCATACGCGCAACATTTACAGAGTGGCTCGAGCTGCCCAAGCAGAGTGTCCATCATAAGGTTCCAAATATATGGACCACAGATGGAACCCTGCGGGCAGCCTCGAACAACTCCAATCTCCACACTCCCATTCATGCCGACCAGAGAGGCCTTTCTGTCCGAAAAATAACTCCGCCAAAGAGTAATTTCCGGACAGCCAAGCTCCTCCAGCCGTTGCAACACTCGATCCCAGCTTAGGTAGTCAAAAGCCCCCTTGAAGTCAACAAATATGCCAAGGACATACTTGTTGACATTCTCCCTAACGACATTCTGAACAAAAAACCACGCATCCTCTATACCGCGTCCTTTCCTGAACCCAAACTGCCTATCCGACCACATACCCCGCGTTAGCTCCTGAAGCCGTTCCACCATGACCCTTTCCAGCACTTTTCCAAGTACTGGAAGGAGACTGATGCCCCGATGAGATCGAGGATCGCTCCTGACCTTATCAGGGGACTTCAGGAGAGGAACAACCCTAGCACTTTTCCACTCGCGTGGAAAGTAGCCCTCCCAGACGCACTTATTATAAATGGCCTCCAGGTATTCCGGAATGAACTTCCATAAGCTTTTACACATCTCTCCGTTCAAACCATCAAAACCTGGGGATCGTTTAGACCTAACCAGGCCAAAGGCGTACCCCAACTCCCCATCATCTAATGGAGGGACAGGCACCTCTTGTGCGTGAGGAATCTGCACCTCCGACCTAGGAAAGAACGCACCTAACAAAACCCCCGCACACTCTCTCCACGACGATAACAGAGTGTCACCGACGCGAAGAGAGGTGATATCCTCCCTCCTACGACCCCTGCAGATCCTATAGACCTGACCCCAGGGGTCGTTCCTATCCTCTCTAACAAAACTCCTCCACTCTTCTTCTTTAATTTTAACTAACATCTCTTTATACTCCCTATCCGCACAACTAAATTCCCGCCTAAGCTGGGACAGCCTATCAGAATTGGACCGACGAGCACGTTGAAACTTTCGCCTCAAACGCCTGACAGTCCTCCTCTTCAAGGTTAACTCACGCGTCCACCATTTAATTTTGCTAATCTTACGACTTTCACACCTCCTAAATACCCTATCATTTAACCCCCAAACTACCCCGTATAGACGAGCAATTTGCTCGTCAACCCCCAACTCCTCAAACTCACTAAGCGGTATATCGGATACCGCTTCCCTAACCAAGAGTCCATATTGGTTCCAGTCAGTACCAGAGGTCCGCCATCGCCGCAATGGACTCTCATAAGGTGAGGGAGGGGATCGAGGAGTAACCACAATTTGAAGCAAATTATGGTCACTCAATCCCCACCCTCCCCTAACCTCCCAACTAACACTGAAAGCCCTACTTGCTGCCTCGTTCATAAGCGTCACGTCAATGTCGCTCACGCCCCCAGGCCCATCGAACGTATACCATTCGCTCGGCTCATTCAGAACGTGGAGGCTATTAGCCATCACCCATTCGCTTAATGCCTCGCCTCGACTGTGGCTTTGGTATCCAGACGAATGCCGGGATACCTTACTAAACCACATCGAGGACGAGGCATTCGCATCCAGCCCTAGGATAAATGGGCTACTACTCGCAAGTAGTAGTAGCTTATGCATGTAGCCCAGGTAGGGCTCTAGGGGCTCGCTATATTTGCAATACAAACTAGCGACAATCATCCTACCGAACTCCCCTTCTACGGCTACACATATACCCAGTTGTGAAGAGTCTACCACTACGCAATCGTAGCGTGGATTATTCACAACTATTGCGGCGTTAGCTCTAAGGTCAGTGAAGACCCTAAAACCTCCAGGAAGACCCCGAACCACACCATTGGTGGCGTAGGGCTCCTGGAGTAGAGCAATACCGCACCCACCCTCTACCATACAACCCCCCAACTCGCACATTACGGCATAAGAGCCCTGACAGTTGAGCTGGATAATCCCCCCCATCAGTGTCTGGCAAGGGCGCGCTCAACGATGCCACAATAGATAGGGCAGACAGCTGACATCATCAGATGCCCAGCTGGCCTACCCTTAAACTCACTGGCAGCTTTGTGGCCTTCTTGACCGCACCTCCGACAGACATCCTATCTAGCCCTACATTCAGCCACCCTATGGTCAAATCCCATACAACGGAAGCATCCAGGGACGGGGCTGTCCGGAACCCTGAAGGAGAACCACTTTATGTAGCACCGACCTGCCTCCAAGAGGGCGGACATCAATTTGTCCGTACCCTCAAGGACGACATTGGTGCTACCGTCAGCAGCCACCTTCCAGGGACGACTGACCATCCTTACGTCAGTCTTCTGGGATGCCGGGCTGAAGTCCTGGAGGTTCAGCCGGAGTAGTTCCTCCATGAATTCTTCATGGGGGATCTCCGTATGGACCCCTTGGACTACCACCCGACGTCCCAACTTCCGGTTGACAGAGACGTCCAACCCCACCTCCTCAAACTTCTTATTACTCGCCATTCGTTCTCTCTCCAAAACAGAGGGAGTGCGAATGACGGCCCCACCACCCTTAATTGGTCGCACTTCGTGGACCCTCGCTCCAAGTGAGGGACCCACCTCCTTGACCACGTTTTTAATAACTTCCTTAGAGGAAGTTGCACGCCCCTTACTCCTGACCACGACCGACCAGGTCTCTACAGGCTTCGGCGTCACCGGTGCGATTACCTCAAGCACAGGTGCTGGAGGTGCAGGCATCGGTGCCGACGGAGCCGGCATTGACCTGCTCGGCGCCGAGGAGTGACCCCCACAACTCCCCCTAAGGGCATCGACTTGACCGCGAAGATGGGCATTCTCGGTTATCACCGTCATTAGGAGCGCCTCATACCTTGAGGCAAGCTCCAACAGCCCCTTCGCAGTCCCTACCTCGAAACTCTTGGCCTCAAAGACCAGCTCGTTGAGCTCCCCCGTAATACGTTTGGCAGCAGCAACATGGCTGACTGCCCCACCCCCAACAACAACTGCCCCCCGCGAGCACTCCCGCTTTTTTGCGGCCTCTTTGGTACGCCCGGAACCCGATTCTTTGCCAATCGTCATTGACGGTTGGGCAACCGTTTTCGCAGTGGTGGCCACGCTGGCCTTTCCACCACGACTTCCCTCGCCTTCCCCCTCACGCGCTACCGCCTTCTCGGTGGAGGCCACGATGGCACTCCCACTCCCTCCCGCATTTTCCCCAACGTTACGCGGCGACCCCGCACGCGTAACCGCCTTCTCAGCGGAGGCCACGTTTTCACTCCCGCCACAACTCCCGCTCCTTCCCTCGCTTCCCATCTCCTTACGCGGCGACCCCAAACGCGCCTTGCTCCGCGGTGGAGACCTCACCGCTCCCGTCGTTTCACCCTCGCCTCCCGACGTGGAATCATCCACGACTGTTGAAACGGCAGATTCTCCGCTTCCAGCGAGGGCCTTCGTCCTCTTGATGCGTACACGAGGCATCCCGCTGCCCAACTAACACCCAGTCGAACTGATCCGCTGGCGTACCACTAGCGCAGAAGGCTCACGGACAGAAAGATACTGGAGCAGCTGCTCTCCAGGTGTCTGCGTCTGAACGCGCTGAAAAGTGCGACCCACGCAAAGGCCCGCTCAATAGCAGCGACCACCCAAGCGGTCGATTATAGCGCGCCCGCAGTGACACAGCCCACAACCCCGACGCTTGGTCGGATTAAGGCCACTCAATTGGCCGCCGGCCGGACAGAGTCCCCGAAACGGTCCGGAGTCGACCGATGTGGCGCTGAGTCGAATCGCACCGTGGGCTAAACGGTTCGCTGATATGACCGTTGGTCCTCACAAGAGTCGCACTCTCCAACACTGGACAGACGCTTGCACCCTTTGGGCAATCCTGTCCAGACTCTCCTGCCACTGAGCCGACTAAACGCCAGATGCTCAGCACAGAACCACTGACAGGCAGTCTAGTCAGCAAGAATGCCAAATGCACGGAGCTACACTGAAACCGTGCGAAGCTTCCGCCAATAACAACAACGTGGATGACCACGTTGTCCGTATATAAATTAATAATAATAATAAAAACTCACCGCTATATAGTTCGCTGACCGTACACAAAAGTGCACAAAAAATCACAAAAATGTGTAACCGCCCGAAAACACTCGCGGTCAATAACCCACGCACCCGCAAATCGCACAAACAATTCCGCTGTACCGCTACGCACACGCGCCAGGCAATAACGGTGCCAACCAAATCGCGTAAACAAATACCCGCACAAAAGGGAATCGAAAAATCACCGAAAAAACACTTCGAAAAATCGCAATGATGCACACGCACGTCTATCCGCGTCGACAGTCAACTAACGAATGAAACAGAAGTGACAACGTCCGGTGCATTTTACGTGGGTACCTGCTGACGACAGCCTTACTCCACGGCAAACAGAAGTGACAGTACGGTTTGTCTGAAACATTAGAATAACATAACCATGGTTTTATACATTTTATGCCTGCCTGATTAAAATATGTATAATAATAAGCCGAAAAAGGTCGGATATTTTTTGACACTTTTGGAAATGGTCCTTGTGGTTTAAATAGATACAATTTAAAAATTATTTTTCGTTCGCATTCAGTTAAATTGTCACCATTCTTCTATCTGATGAAATTATATTACAATCTGCAGATATGTATGTCAGAATCGTTGACTTGGGGTTCCTCGATTTCTTGATGGACATCTGATAAAGTATGTGCTTGGCTTTCTTCTATTTCCGGACGGATATGTGACGAAGAACATGCTTTAGAAGAGTCTAAAAATAAACTAGTAATTGTTAAAAAATAAATACGAATGCTTTGATACTAAACTAAAAAGATTTATATATAAATAAGTGACATTACTAAGGGTCACAGTTAGAGAGTTTTCAGTTCGCATACAAACTCTACGCGGATTGTGCTCGTACCTTTTAGTAGATACAAAATCACCTGCAGCCGTCCGTGCATTACTATACACCTGCGTGCTATTTAAACACAGTGCGTAGTGTAGTGGCCATGGCCATACAAAACGAGAACCCGAATGCGAGTCTGCACATTTGAAGCTCTCAACACGCAATTAACGATACGATACGGACTGACAGACAAACAACAAAACAAATCGACCCTATAGATAAGTTAGAATTTTGTTTTTTTTTTTTAATCAGGGCACAGAACCCTAAAAACAGTATAATTGTGAAAATCGAGGGGGGAGACAACTTTTTGTGACGGACAGATGGACAGACCGAAATTAAAAGATTTCCTTGTTTAACACTACGGGCCCCTAATAAATGGGTTGGGTAGTACTTACCTTTCCAATCTAAATCACACACAGTATCTTGTCTCTGAAAAAATAAACAAATTTTGGGCACTTTTTTTATAACCTCGTCCCTTTTCTGTTTAATTTTTCCTTTCTCAGCGCCGCTGGGATAATCTCTTTTCCTTTCACTAATTTCTTTTACAAATCGCTACTAATACTGGTAAACCAGAAGAACAATATTGTTTATACTGAATTAAAATGTAATGCACATTTATATAAAGCGCGTAAATAAACAATGCACTGCACTCAGTGGTTTAACATCCACTGCAAAGTACAACAACGTACCCGTACATCGCGATATCGATGAAGGATTCCTGGGGATTCCCCGTTGAGTGAAGCAAGTAAAACGGGGAGGTCCCGCAGCCCGCCATAACGATGTAGAGTGTTGCCAAGTTTTCAACGCACGTTTAAGGCGGAAAAAAAGGAATTGCTTTATAGAATTTTGTCATTTGTAAAATTAGAAAGTTTTTATTCTTTTTCCTTACACACTTTGGGGGCCTCCGTATAATTGATACAGCAAATACGGCGGTAGCTACGCCTCTGAAATGGTTCTATAGTATGAATCTACGATTTTTTTCGAAACGATACAGTTTCCCACTCATGTAGCTATCGCCATGTCGATACAACTCTTAACTACTTTGTAATTTGGTCGTTTACTATAAACTGGAATATAAGATTAATATTATAAAATACAAAACTTTAAATTTTACAGATCTACAATAATGTGTGCCAATCATTTTCAAATTTACAAGCTATAGGCTGTAGGACGACTGCGGAAGCGTTGGAATGCCGGCGTAGCCAGATGTGGCCCCCTAGCTGTTCACAAGAAAGGCGATGCGAGCCGGGGCGTTGTCGTGGTGCAACCTCCAATCGGCTGCGATGTCTTGTCGGACCCGATTAACTCGTCAAAAAAAACTTCGGTTGAAGTGTTGTCAAACTTAAATTTCTGTGTGGTTTTACGGGTTTCAACTCTGTTCCAGTTTGGTTGACTGAGCAGCGATATTGACGAACTCTAGGAAGTGTTTTGAACATAAAGAGTCCAATGTACTATTCCTGGGAACATACTTTTTCAGTAAAAATAAATATTTGAAACGCTTTTCTCCCCTTCAGTCATCTGTACTTAGTTCACTACGCAAAAAAATGGTGTTCATAATATTTTAAACCTTTGTAACAACCATATATGTATATCGTTGTCTGCGCCAGCCCAAGCCCAACATTTTTGTCATCGTAATAATTATCTATTTTTTCGTGAGCAATAACTTAATGGAATGGATTTAGTTTTTCTTTTAAATTTTTTTTGCTGTTTAATTATCTTGGAAACCTTCAATTTTTGGTTACACCAATGAACTTTGATTAAAAATAATTTAAGTTCATAATACCCAAAAAAAGTTGTGTTGATCTGAACTGGAGTTAACTAAGTGGAGTTGGAAACCGTTCTCATGGTAATATGTTAAACTTCTGGAATATGAGTATTTTTTAAATAAAACTACCTTATGAATTTTCAAAAGTTTTAAATTTTGTTGTTAAGGAAAAGTAGGCTTAGAAGGGGCGCAGAATTTTGCATTTGCCTAGAGCTGTAAATTGTCTCGGGCCGGCCCTGATTCAAATTGATTATTAATTGATTATTTGACCGTTAAAAGATCTTCGTGATTATCAACTTACTCTTCATGAAGCCATTAGTAGCGTAGGTGCCTAGGGGCTAGGCGGGGCAGTGTACCTGGATTCGAATCTTTATCAGAAATCTCGATCGAACTGAACTTTTGGAAATTTCTCACATTTTCAAAAGAATATGACAGGTTGAAAACATACTTTAATCATGACAACAAAGTTGAGAATTCTTTCTGTAGGTATTGTTGTCAATTTGAGGGAGAATGATATTTGCGTTTTATTGTGAATTCGCGGAAGTTCGATTATCTCTATATTAGATATTTGGGGCTAAGGGAAGTATTGATCCGATTCAACCCATTTTTGACATACAAACATACCAATGTTAGAGAAGTACTACCCTTGAATTTAAATTACATATCTCAGACATTCACCGACATTTTTGAACAAAAGTCAAATATAGGTACTGGGGCCAAATACTCTGTACCTAGGGGCTTCAGCAGCTTTTTGTTGGATTTGCACAATTTTTGGCATGATATGCCATACACTAAAGGCATTATTTGTGCAAAGTTGAGTCCCGTTATATTATTTGCTTCTTGATTTGTGTATAGGAAAGTAAAAGAATCATGTGGAATTTAAAATTGTGTGACACAGGAATATGAAAAAAATGCCACGTATCAAATCTTGTCGAAATCGGTCTGTCGAGTCCCGAGATATGGAGTTTTACCGAAACAGTGCGTGGTGGCACACCCATCGTCCAAATTTTACCCCGGCCCCTATAAAATTGTATCATACCATCTTGGGGCTTTTAATTATTGATTTATTTCACTTTTAATAGTTTTGAATAGTACCGTTATATGGGGAGTGAATGGGGTTTTCATCCATTTTCAGGCTATTGGTAGCAGTTCTAATAATATTCGCCCTTGCCGAGTTTGGTTATTGTAACTTTAGTGATTTAGAAGACATGTAAACTTATTAGAGGGCGGGACCACGCCCACTTTTAAAATTTTTTTCCCACAGGTGCCCCTTGCTACTGCGAAGCCCTATAACAAATTACAGTTTTATGTTTTAATTTAGTGCTTGGTCATGGAATTTTAAAACTTTCCTTTAATGGTGATTTGTGGGCGTGGCAATGGTCTGATTACGACCATCAACGAACTCGTAATTTTTTTGTATACTAAAAAGCTTGCAAGTTAATGACAGCCTCCACACAGCCACTTGACTATAACTGTAAACAATATTGAATCTTTACACTTTGTACTTGGGTGGCCTCATAAATTTAAATAGATTTCGATATACTTTTTCTGTTCACATTAGAATAACCATTCTTATAAATGCTGAATATGAAATTAATGTAATTTGACACTTTCTTTCAATAACTTTAAGTAAATAATAAGTAAATGTATAAATAAGAGTAACTTGTAAATAAAGATTAGACTTTGTCTCCGGCAATCCAGTCGATTAGATTATACTATTGTAAAAATTGCGGTGGGGATCACGAAGAGAAAAAGTGCCCCAGAAAAAAATAAAACATAATTTCTAGTTTGCGCAACCAATAATAAAATAAATTAAAGCTGCGATTCACCACCTTCGGGGGGATCCTCCAGCTTAAAATAAATAAAAAAAACTCTGCGGTTAACTGTGATAATATACAAATATAAATTAAGGCTCGACCAGCCACATAACAAAATAAAAAGACCCCCATAACTTAGCTCAATTCTGCGAATCCTACATAAAAGGACCCTCCAGAATAGAAGAGCATCTTTTTCTAGAAGAGATTATACAAGTACAAATTAGGGCTCGACCAGCCGCATAACAAAATAAAAAGACCCCCATAACTTAGCTCAATTCTGCGAATCCTACATAAAAGGACCCTCCAGAATAGAAGAGCATATCTTCCTAGAAGAGATTATACAAGTATAAAATAATAAGAAAGTTCTTTCTCTAAACTAAAAAAATAATAATAATTAATCATGATTAATGAGGCAGGATTAACGGTAGATTTAATTACCCGCCTAATTGCGGAAAGCAATATTACAATAAGGCAAGAAATTGACAGATTAAAAAATCAAGTTGAAATTGAAACACACAGAGTAACAGATTTTCAGACGGAAATAATAAATGACAACATTCAGTGTCATGAGTCACTAGATGTTATAAAATCCTTACCAGAATTTTCAGGAAGGATAAACGCTTATGTTAGCTGGCGCGAAGCCGCACATAACGTTATGAGCCTATATGTAAGAGGTAGCCGAAAGTACTTCGCAGCCCTTACGATTTTGCGTAACCAAATTACACCAGAAGCAAATGACACATTAACCAACCATGGTACTGTGTTAAATTTTGACGCGATAATTGCGCGTCTCGATTTTGCGTATTCGGACAAACGTCCAATACATATCATAGAACAAGAAATGAGTGTTCTACGACAAGGCTCAATGACGGTCATTGAATATTATAATTTAGTTAACAAAAAACTAACGTTGATGATTAATAAAACCATTATGACTTATGGAGGGGCCGCACCAATAACAAAAGAATTGAATAAAAAGAATAGAGACCAGGCTCTTAGAATATTTATAACTGGGCTTAACGCTCCATTAAGAGATATTATATTTTCCTTCTCTCCGGAAGATTTGCCCGACGCATTGGCCAAAGCTCAGGAATTAGAGTCCAATAATCAGCGAGCTCGATTTGCACAAAATTTTGCAAATGAAAGGACAAGAGTTAAACAGTTTTATCCAAGTAATAATTTACGATTTCATCAGAGGAGCAACATGCCAAAACCAGAATCAATGGATATAGATCCATCTATGTCTAGATCATACCGAAGGGAAAATTACCCAAAGCCCCAACTAAACAATAGCCATGAATACCAAAATTTTGGAAAACCATTGGCCAGTACAAGCCATCAAGCCAATATGGACCAACCAAATAGGTATATTCCAAATAAAAACATCCAAGGAATAAAACGACCAAGGGAAAGCAATTATAGCTTTCGCCCACAGGAGAAAACCCAGAGGATAAACAACATGAATGAAAGTCATTTTTTAGGCAAAGAGGGGATGAACTCCCCTATCTAAAGCTCTACGACTCAAAAATAAAGAAAAGTTTAAAAGCTCTAGTCGATACAGGAGCAACCTCTTGCTACATTATGCCTAAGGTTTATAATAACAAAAATGAACTAGCCATTTATAAACGGATAAAAACCGTGAACGGCTATTCCATAATAAAGCATTACCATATAATAACCATATTTGGGGTCGAAGAAATTTTCTACGAAATAGAAGGTTTAGAATCGGATCTCCTTTTAGGATACAATTTCCTTAAAAAAATTGAGGCACTTATCGACGTGCCCAATAGGAAAATAAATTATATGGAAAAAAATAATAATAAAAATTAAGCAAACAGTATGAACATTTATTTTGAAAATAAAAAAGGAGAAAACTTAGAAATCGAGGAACAAAAAGATTCTGCACATTTAACCGAGGTAAATATCGGTATAAATAAAAAAATTAAGGAACATAAAGATTCCGTAAAACCAGCCGAAGCAACTACCGGCAAACTAAATAAAAAATTTATTGTGGAACAAAGAAGCTCTACAACGCCAGCCGATGATAATACCGGCATATTAAATAAAAAATATATTGTGGAACGAAAAAGTTCTACAACGCCAGCCGATGAATTTACCGGCAAAATGAACGATAACTATTCAATATTGGGTGAAAGCGGCTCAGAAACGAATGGTGGTAATGACAATTATTATTCGGTAAAGAATTCCGAAAGTTCAAACAATGAAAATCAGGATGAAGAATTGCAGGATCTTAAAACACATATAAAAGAAAGAATTGCTCAAATGCATTCAAGTATCAATACAAACTTTCCCTTCATGACAAAAGTAAAAGCAGAAATAAGAATGAAAAATGAGGATCCGATATGGAGCAGACAATATCCATATCCCTTATCTGTAAATTCGTTTATTAATGAAGAAATAAAAAAATTGATTAATGAAAATATCATAAGACCGAGTAAAAGTCTACCAAATTATCTCTATGGTGTAACCAATTTGGAAATACATACTGATCATCAACCATTAACACTTGCTTTAAAACCTCGTAACCCGAATCCAAAAATGAAAAGATGGCACGCAATTATAGAAGAATTCTCTCCTAAATTTGTGTACCAACCCAGTAAAACCAATATAGTAGCAGACGTACTTTCCCGTCTTCAGTTAAACCATCTATCAAACGAATCGGAAGATTCAGAGCACTCGGCACAGAGTAGCGAAAACAATCAAATACAGGAAACACAAAAATCATTAAATCAGTTTAAACACCAAATTATACTAAGTAAAAATAGGTTCACTATTCATGAGGTAATCGAAACCTTTGGGAATAAAAGGCATTTAATAGAGTATGACACAGTAGAAAATTTAATGACTATTTTGAAAGAATATATTCAACCAAAGTTAGTGACAGCGATTCACTGCACTGTTGAAGACTTGCACGAAATCCAAGAAACTCTGAAACAAACTTTTCAAAACAAATTTGTATTTACCAAACTTTTTGCAATGGATATTATTAATAGAGAAGATCAGTCCGTATTAATAGAACAAACCCATAATAGAGCTCATCGAAGCTATAATGAAAATCTTAAACAAATAGAGAAATTGTATTATTGGCCCGAAATGAGGAAAAGAATGAAAGAATACACTCGAAATTGTATAATATGCAATAAAAATAAATATGATCGCCATCCTAAGAAAATACCAATAGGTATAGCCCCAACTCCAGAGAAAGAAGGAGAGCAGCTCCATTTAGACATTTTTTACGCACAGAAACTAAAATTTATCACATGTGTAGACGCTTACTCAAAATTTTTAATATTAAAACATATAGAAGACAAGTCAAATATCGAAGAAAAGGTTTTACAATTACTTCAAACCTTCACAGATGTAAAACAAATTACTTTAGATAATGAACCAAGCTTTACCACACCAACATTTAAATCCTTAATGCAAAGGTTAAATATTGAAATTTACTTTTGTGATCCACGTCATAGCACAACTAATGGACAAGTTGAAAGAGTTCATTCAACGATAATCGAAATTGCCAGATGTATAAAAGAAGAATACAATATTGTCAGTAATTTAGAAACAGTACTTAGAGCAGCGCAACAATACAATACAACAATTCATTCAGTAACGAATTTTAAACCAAATGAAGTACTTTATAATAGGGTAAACCATGAAAACTTACTAACCACTTTAAAGCAAGCATAGGAGAAAATGCTAATGTTTCATAATAAACATAGAACAGATAAGCAATATCATCCTGGACAAATTATTTATGAAAAAATAATAGGAGAGAGAAATAAATTACAACCTAGGTATAAGAAACAACAAGTTAAAAAAAACTTGGGGAATAACATAATAATAAACAATAGAAATAGAATTATACAAAAAGATAACATAAAATCATAATTAATTATAGGTTTCCAATATGATCATTTTAATTTTGACTGCACTAATCAGCTCGGCAAAACCCCTGATGTTATAGACTATACTCAACAAGACTACGTACTTATCGAAAATGGAGACGTTTCCATTTATGAAGAATACGGGGACCTATTCCACATTACTAATTTATCTTATTTTGAAAATATAATAGCAGACGAAAATAGAAATTTTTACAGTATTAACGAACAAAATCACGATAGCTCAGGAATTATTACACAGGAAACAGAATCTGAAATTTTGATAATAAAAACTTTATTAGAACAATTAAAACAAACTAATTTTCGACAAAAAAGGGGTATAAATGAATTAGGAACTCTTTGGAAATGGATAGCTGATACACCAGACCATGACGACATTGTAAAAATTAATAATAAATTGGACGAACTGGTAATAAATAACAATAAGCAATTTACAACAAATTCAGAAATTTTTAAAATAATAACAGAAGTAACTGAAACAATAAATAATATTAAAAGCGATACCATAAACAGGAAAATAATAAGAAAATGAAACCAATATATTATACATGAACTGCAAAATTTAATAAATACAATAACTTTTGTTAAAATTGGAATTTTAAATCCAACAATTTTACATTATGATGAATTGAAAAACATAACATATTACCAATACGGTATTATGACTATAACAGATTTCATGGACATCTCTAAATTTAAAATAGCCCAAAAAGGAAACATAATAATAATTTATATTAAATATCCTAAAATAGAACTAACATGTAAGTACTACGATGTAAGAGCCATAGCTCAATTAGATGGTAAGCTTATTATTGACCAGAACATAATATACTGTATAATAAATTTTTTAATATTCAGAATTGTAAAACAGATATTTCAAAAACCTATTGTAAACTAAATAAAAAAATCACATGTTTGTCAGAAATATTAAATAAAAAACATGGAAAATGTAAAAAACTAAAAGAGAAAAATTTGAAAATAGAAGAAATAAAACCAGGAGCAATATTAATTTCAGGAAAGAATATTGTAGACAATTAAACACTAACTGGAACATATTTAATTACATTTGAAAATAATACAGTAATTAATAATCAAACTTATGAAAATATAGAAACAAAAATCTGGAATTATCTGAAAAATAACCATATCAATAATTTTGAAATTTTAGAATATATTAAAACAACTAATAAACTGTTAAAATTGGATAATATAAACATTTTAGCAGAACGGAATAAGCATATCACAGTCCATTCATATTTTTGGTACATAATTTTAATCTTGGAAATACTTTTCTTAACTTACATAATATTAAAATTAAAAAAATCTCGCGAAATTCCCAAACCAATAGAAAATGTGCAATTGCAAGAAGTCACATATAATGCTCTTTTGGATCAAATACATAAAATAACTCAAAATAATAGTGAATCGGGGACGATTCATCTTATGAAGGGGGGGTTATTGACAGCCTCCACACAGCCACATGACTATAACTGTAAACAATATTGAATCTTTACACTTTGTACTTGGGTGGCCTCATAAATTTAAATAGAATTCGATAAGCTTTTTCCGTTCACATTAGAATAACCATTCTTATAAATGCTGAATATGAAATTAATGTAATTTGACACTTTCTTTCAATAACTTTAAGTAAATAATAAGTAAATGTATAAATAAGAGTAACTTGTAAATAAAGATTAGATTTTGTCTCCGGCAATCCAGTCGATGCCACGAGTTTCATTTTCTCTGCGCGTTGGCAGAAAAAAAAAATATTTTTTTACAAATTCCCGCGATACGGGAATTAATTTGCATACCAATTTTCATCAAGATATCTCAATTTTTACTCAAGTTACAGCTTGTACGAACGGACGGACAAACAGTCAACCGGATTTCAACTTCTCTCGTCTTCCTGATCATTTATATATATATAACCCTACGTCTATCTCCCTAAGTTTTAGGTGATATGTACAACCTTTAGATGAACAAAACTGCAAGGTCTGTCGCAAAAGAAACAGAACTTTTGAAATATATCTGTTTCTGGGAGCGCCACCTATTGGTGGGTATATGAAATAAAAAGTTTGATCTCTTGTTGACATTTCGTAAAAATTTTAAGACAGTTGGATAACTACAATCGATGTTATGGATCAAAAAGTGACATCAGTCGTAAAATGCATTTTGAACAAAGAGCAAATATTAAATTTTGTTTTAAACTTGGGAAAACGTTTGCTGAAACATTTCAAATGATGAAAAAAGTTTATGGTGATCAGTTCCTATCTCGTAGTAATGTGCATGAGTGGTTTAAGCGATTCCAAGAAGGTCGTGAGGACCTCTGTGTCGATCAGAAGTCACCGAAAAAAAGTCGTCTTCAGAAGTCAAAAATAAAGACAATGCTGATTTGTTTTTACGATTCCGAGGGTATTGTACACCGAGAGTTCGTCGCATCTGGCCAAACGATTAATGCTGTGTTTTACCTTGGTTTTATTAAGCGTCTTTTGTACCGCATTCCTCGGGCTCGACCACAATACCGTGAGGCAGGGTCCTGGCGCCTGCTGCACGATAATGCGCCGTATCATCGGTCGACGCTTGTCACTGATTTTTTGACAAAAAAAAAAAAAAACTCCATATTAACGATTCATCACTCACCCTACTCATCTGATCTGGCACCCTGTGATTAGTACCTATTTGGAAAACTTCATTTGCCCATGAAAGAACATTGGTTTCAGGACATTTCAGCTATCCAAAAGGCGACGACCGATATTCTCAAGAGCATTCCGAAAAATGACCTTAAGCACTCATTTGAAACTTTAATTGACCGGGCTAAACGCTGCATCGAAGCACAAGGAAACTACTTTGAATAAAAAAATATAACTTTTGAAAAATATTAATTTTTTGTTGTTTTTTTTTAACAGTCCTGTTTCTTTTGCAACAGACCTTGTATAATACTCCGTAGCATTTAAACGCAAACAACACCAGACGAATGAACATACGGTTATTAAATAAAATTTGTGCGCAATTGAAATAAAAAGAAAACTTTTTATCCACATTAATAAAAATAGAGTTCTGAGTTTAAGAATACAAAATCCATATCGTCAAAATAATTTCCCTTGGCCCCAATACCCTTGTGCCAAAGTTTTTTCCAATCTTCGAAACATTTGTTAAATCAAGCTCCAGAATAGCCTTTAATGCGCATAGCGATTCTCTTTCTTCAATAGACTCTGAACGCTTTCCCCGAAGCGGTCGTTTTAGTTTACTGTATAGCCAGAAGTCACACGGAGCTAAATCAGGCCAATGCGGGGATTGCGATATTGGATAAAAATTTGGCGAAAACACCAATAATCGATGCAGTATTATCGTGTTGCGAAGAACAAGAGTTGTTGGCCAAGATTCATCGCCAGTAATAATCCATTTTGTAACATCCTGGTAGTTGGGAAGTGCTGTTTCACAGAAGTTAACGCGACGTTGATTTTTGAAAAAAATTGCATAAATTAGAACCAATCGCGCCTTTACTTTTCTTAAACCCAAATGATCATTCAAAACTGATTTGACGATCCTTCCGATACTTTAACGATGCCAGTAAGCTTTTTGTTTGTTAATAGTCGATTCTCAAACACCAATTTCTTTATAATCTTGCCGTGTCATCAGTTGATGTGGATAGCCGTCCTGGACGTGGTTCGTCGTCAACGCCTTCGCGAGCCTTTTTGAATAATTTGTACCAATCGAAAATACTTGCCCGTGGCAAAGCATTATCACCGAGGGCTTTTTCCAGCACTGTGAAGGTCACGACACCAGAAACTTGATTCCGGATACCAAATTTAATGGAAATTCTTTTTTAAATAACTTCACTCAACGTAAAAATCGCCGAATGCAAATTATGTACTTCGGAAAGATAAGCGTATACTAACCACTAATGATTATTTTGAACTGACATTTGGCAAAGATACAAAACAATATTTTTACGAGTGGGCTTTCGCGCGAAATTTAAATTTAAAAATCTTTTGCCCAGAGTAGTATGCCGAATGCGTGTGTATGTCAAATATTTTCGTTGCAATTAAAACTTTCCGAAGAAAACAAAATTCCTTTCAATATGTGGTAAATACCGTTTCTCTTATACAAAAATTCAAGAAAAAATATTCTGTTAGTATGGTTAATATTGATAACGGCTGTCGCTTATCTCCACATGATTTAAAAAATTAACTTGATTTTCAGCTTTAGCAAGATGTTATATTCACACTGATATGTTATTCAAAACAGACTCCTTGATACATCGACGTTATAATAGTACTTTCGCAACATTTTGCTACTGACAGTAACAGTTTTGTTCACTTAACGGTTGTTTGTATCCCATAAAACTTATTGAGACAAATACAGTGTTATATCGCTGGCTAAGGGTGCAAAGTGCCCAAGTCCATTTTTTGAAATTTTTCAGGAGAGACGAAAAACATTTTAAATATTATTTTTGTTAATATTTTTTAAAGCTGTATAACACAATGTCTTTTTATATTCGTAATTGATGACTCAAATGCAATTCTAATTTGAAATAAGCATAAGATACTTGTTTATGCCTATTTTTGGGACTTAGCCCATTTTCTGCAACAGAGTTTTTTTTTGTATGGGACTTAGCTCTTTTTATTGTTAAACACTTTTGTATTTTCTCTTCGCCTGAAAAGACAAAACAAGTTTTATTTAAAGTTCATAGAAACTTTAATTGTTTAATCAAGTTTAATTATATTTCACTTTCTTTTTTAAATTTTTTAAAACTAAAAAAAAAATAAATATCTTAAATCTACAAAAATCAGTCATATGTTCCAGTTATCAAAATCTTAAACACTAATTATTCAAAATAAACACAATTCATTCGTGTGGCAACTCGTCGTAAAATTTATGGTAGTCTTTTGGCAATGTTACTTTTAAAGATTGTAAGTCTTCATATTTCCTTTTTGAAATAGGCCTTTTTTCATGGTAAAGCTGATCCAGGTTGTACCACAGTAATGGGGCTAAATGCATACATTTGCGCTGTGGAAGAATTTTCCATTCATGTGGAAATCTTAATTAAAAAAATATTTCTCCATCTGGAGTATACTTCAGTGCTCGAATATCTGTCACTTTCGAATCACCTGTACCACGACCAGGACGTATGGTTTTAAAAAACGATACATTTTTAAACGATTTGAAAAATGTATGATCTAAATAGGTCACATCATATGGTTCTGGTTTCTTCCGCGCACCTTTACACAAACCAATATAGTCGGCTGGTACATAAATGTCTTTATTTTTTAATGCACGTTCAACTACAGAATGTACGCTATCAGCTTCCATTTGCGTATGACCTATTTCAAGTATTTTTTGCTCAATCGTAATTTTATTATTTATCGATGTATTAAGCAAAGCGTTTGACATAGTACAATTACGGTTTTGATATGTACACCCGTCACTGTAAAAAATAATGTTAACCGGGTTATTTTTGTTTTCCAAATTATGCAGAATATTTTTTTCAATAAAATAAGTCCAAATACTAGCGAATTCATCAGCAGTTAATCCGCCTTCGACCTCGTGCCATAAAAAGCAGTACGCTTTTTGATTTTTCAAATTATAAAATACTAAGTTATGAACTTGCAACTTAGAGCGGTAATAAAATGTACTAACATTTGATTTCGGTGACATTAAAACAGCTTGAAGATCAACTGTAAATACGAATTGCGCGGTATTTTTATCTTTGGTTTTTTCTTCTCTGGCTTCTTTCTTCTTTTCCTGATGGAGTAAGTAATCTTCCTCTGAAATATTTCCGACACGATAACGCGCGCAAATATCGCACTGATCTTTTCTCGGCGCATACAAAGATAATTTTTTGTTTTCAAAAATGTCATTAAAAACTGTCATAGAAAGAGGTTGCTTTTCGTGTTCAGTACACCAATTATTTTTATAGAAATCATAATGCTTTGTTTTAGACTGCCATTCTGATAACAGATATTTTTTTGTGGTTGTAGCTCGACAATAATGAGATTCTGTG
Source organism: Bactrocera correcta (assembly GCA_027475135.1). Classification (NCBI taxonomy): domain Eukaryota; kingdom Metazoa; phylum Arthropoda; class Insecta; order Diptera; family Tephritidae; genus Bactrocera; species Bactrocera correcta. Next base: position 44,480,924 of record CM050322.1, on the reverse strand, counting down.
GCTGGAAGACTGTCGAAAAACATACTTAGTTCTTGCTGCTGTACACTTTGGGTAGCCATTCCTCGGTTGTGTTTGTTTGAATTGGATACAGAAAAGGGCGTTTTCAACCATTTCAAAACAGTTTTTCCGCTTATGCCCAATGTGTTTAAGAAGAGAGTGCGACACACACGCAAAATTGTATTATTGGCTTTAAGGTGATACTGCAGTGTTTGACTTCTCTTGGATGCGTTTTCTATGCGACGATTTCGAGGTCTTTTAGTTTGAATACACTCTATCAAAGTATTAACGTAATTTTTTTTTTGTTTCCAACACATTTTCCAAAATTCCTTAAATATTTGTTCTCTACATGATTCTGACAGTTGTTCGCATTTCATGATTTCAGTCTCACCTTTTCCAAACAATTACATCTTTGTTTGAGAGTTCTAGCGTCTCTGATGTTATTGTATTGCCAAACGTTACCTGTTTTTTTTTTGCCGAGGTATTTTTTACCACTTTGGCGAAGGACTTTATTTTTTTCAGAAAAGGAGGAACTGGATTTTGTTTTTAATCTTCGTTTACGTGTTTTACTCTGCTCTGGTAACTCAAATGAATTGTCTGAACTGCTGTTAAAACCATAAGGCACTAGTCCTACAACACCATCATCTGCTTCAATTCCAAAATCAGGGCACTCTACTGCTCTCGGTTGAATATTATAATTTTTATCAGCACACATTATCTGATATAATAACAATAATTAAACTTTAAATATTAAGAAAAAATAAGTAACCGTATTCACCTTCCACTTATGAGCAATTTTATAAAACAAATAAACAAACTTTACTGAATGTTGCGCCAAATTCCTATGAAACAGCTGATGCTGTGTACGTTCAGTGGACTTAGCGCGCGCTTTTTTGACAACTACGGACTTAAGACTTTTGCTTACCAACACTATACAACTTAAAAAAAAAAAAATCCCTTTTTTTGTTTTTTAACCCATGTATTTTCGAATTATCTTTCGAACTGCATCAAAATCTCATTTTTGGGAAAAATGGACTTAGGCACTTTGCACCCTTAGCCAGCGATATGTATATTAGAGGTTTTTTTTGAACAATTAATTTTTTTCAATCCCCTACCCTTAATATTAACATTAAGGACTGGACCAAGGTATGTAAAAATTTTCTGTTGAGAATGCACGACAATCGTGACTTTTTACATTTAAATTTCTATAGCTCAGAGACATTTTATGGCATTGCTTTTGTTGTAATTTAGTAAATATTATAATCTTATATGAATGAACATGATGGGTATATGAAAAGCGCCATCTATGATTGTCAAGCAAAATATATACTATCTGTCAAAATTTCACATACACACTCACCCTGCAAAAAGATCCTAGGTGTAAAGTCATAAGAAGAACACATGTGCTCTAATAAAAAGCAAATTTAAAAAACAAATTAAATTGTATTTTATTATATAAAAATCACCATTTCAACAGAGCAAGGTTTATGATTTAAAGAAGAACAAAAAAAAACTAAGTGTGATGAGTTAAATAAAGATATAAAAATACGATTAAGATTTGAGGTTTATCTAAAGTGTTCAAAAAAACATTTGTCGTGAAAACACATTGAATAATATTGCTATTATCACCAAGATGGCTAAACAAGCAAAGATAGAAGACATTTTGATACCAGTTTTTGATGGTGCAGACTATTCAAGCTGGAAATTAAGATTGTTAACTTTGTTGGAATACAAAGAGTGCAATAAGCCGTCATGTTCAAAAATGAAATTGGCTTAACAGAATGGAAAAAAAAGGATTTAAAAGCAAGAACTATTTTATACAGTACGATCTCAGACAAACAATTGGAATATGTTAATGAATGCACAACAGCATATGACATGATAAAGAACTTTGACAAGATGTATTTAACACAGTCCACAGCTATGCAAATAATATGTAGAGGGAAAATTGAAGAGATTAAATTGAACAATTACGATACAGTAGAAGATTTTTTCGTTGAGTTTGAGAAAACAATTAATGAGTTCAAAGTAACTGGAGGAAAAATAGATGAACCTGAAAAGTTAAGATATTTACTCAGAGCACTTCCACCAAGCTACAATTACATTGGAGATTTTCTGGATGTAATTCCAGAAGAACAACGATCAGTTGATTATCTATGTTCCAAAATAAAAGAGAAGTTGATTATCTATGTTCCAAAATAAAAGAGAAAAATATGGTCACTAGCGACTTGGACAAGAAAAACAATGTGAGCACTTTTGCTCAGATCAAAATGCTTCACCTGTGGCACGGCTGGTTATCTCAGTAAGGACTGCTGGCACGGTCAGAAGTATAATCAAGGGCAACAAGGTGTTGGAGGTTTGCGAGGACGACAGAGAGGTTTCAACAGAGGTGAATTTAACAGAGGTCAGAATAATTTCAGAGGTCAGAGTACATTTAGAGGACAGCATCACTTCAGAGGCCCACATCACTTCAAAGGTTATAGCCGAGGTACAGGTCAAGGTCACTTATGTGGTAAATCTACAAACAACTTCTCATCGGAGTCATGGACAGCTCAAGTATGCGATTCGGAGATAAATCAGGTATGGGGGTCTATTGAATCAGGAGATTGTGTAAACAATAGTGAAATTAATTGGCTGTTAGATAGCGGGTGTACAGATTATATAATTAACAATGATGAATATTTTGATAAATTTGAAGAACTAAAAAGTCCTGTGGGTGTAAAACTGCCAGATGGCAAAAACATGAAAGCTACTAAAGTAGGAACCGTCAAAATTTATTTTAAGAACTATTATAACAAAAAATATGTAGATTTAACAAACTTTGCTAAGTTTTTCAAAGATAACTAAAAGTTGCACTATAGTAGCAAAAGACGAAAAAGCCAAAATTTATAATTTGACTAGAGAGTTAATCGTTGTCGCTAAAATAATAAACAATTTGTATTGTTTAAAAACTTTTTTATCTAAAAACGAAATCTATGCACACTCAGTTAAATTAACTCAAAAAGAGAAATGGCACAGGGCACTTGATCATGTAAATTTTCAGTATTTAAATAAATTAATAAAAAATAAATTAGTTGTCGGTTTGCCAGATAAAATTGAAAGCATGGAAATGAAATGTTCAAACTGTATTAAAAGTAAAATGAGTAATGTACCTTTCGAAAATAATAGAACAAAGACTAATGAAATTTTAGAATTAATTCATATTGATTTGAATGGTCCACATAATACAACTGGTATGGTGGAGAAAAATACTTTCTCACATTTATTGATGACTACGGTAAATGTACAAGGATATTCTGTGTTAAGAGTAAATCTGGAGTGGCTAATTGTTTCAAGGAGTTTATAAATTTAATAGAAAATAAATTCAACAAGAGAGTCAAGAAAATTCAGCGTGACAATGGCAAAGAATATTTAAACAAAGAAATTTATAATTTTATAAGGCAAAAAAGTACAAAGTTATTACCATATCCACCATACGTCCATGAATTAAATGGAGTAGCAGAAAGATATAACAGATCGGCTATGGATTTAGGTAGGTGTTTAATGAAGGAAGCCAACATTCATCGGAGGTATTGGCCGGAAGTTATAAAAACAGCAGCATACTTAAAAAATCGAACAATTGCTAACACTGTTGAAAATAAAACTCCTTATGAGATATTTTTTAGAGTAAAACCAAACGATGAGCATCTAAAAATTTATGGAAGTATAGTCCATGTAAGAAAACTGTTTTTGAAACTAAGACTCATGCAGATGAGGGCATTCCTAAAAATTCTTTAAAGAATCTTGTAAATGATGGTAATTTAAATGATAATGACGAAAAGGACAAAGTAAAATTGCAAAAAATTGAAAGAACTCCAGTTTCTAGATATAGTAATGTTTCACATTTTATATATGTTAACCATATTGATGCAAATGTACCAAACATATTTGAGGAGGCGATGAACTCCAATGAACATACACAATGGCATAAAGCAATGGATTCAAAAATAAATAGCTTAAATAAAAGTAATACTTGGCAAATGGTTAAAAGGCCAAATGATAAAAATGTTATTGATGTTAAATGGGTTTTTAGGAAGAAAAGTAATAATGATTATAAAGCTAGATTAGTTGTAAGAGGATTTCAGCAAAATGAATTCATTGAAAATACTTATTCTCCGGTAGGAAAAATGCAAACCGTAAAAATTTTATTGTCATACAGTTGTAAACAAAATTTATTTGTGGAACAGATGGATGTAGAGACAGCTTTTTAAATGCTCATGTAAAATCAGAAGTTTATATAAATAAACCGGAAGGTTATGAAACTGATGGCAACAAAGTGTAAAAGTTACAAAAGGCATTTTATGGCCTCAAAGAAAGCCCTAGAGTATTTTATAACTGTTTTGATAAATTTATAAAAACACTAAATTTTGTTAGAAGTAACTATGACTACTGTTTGTATGTTAAGAGAGCAAGCAAAGATCTGTATTGCTGTAAAAATTAAAATAAAATAAAGGAGGTAAAATTTAGTTTGATGAAAAGATTTGCGATGAAAGACTTGGGAAAAATTAAAAACTATATTAGCATAGATATTGATTATAGTGATAATAAAAGTTTAATGATTTTAAACCAAACAAAATATATTGAATCTTTGGCTGCAAAATATGATTTGAAAAATACTAAATTATATGATACTCCAATGGAAGCAAATTTAAAACTACAACAAAGCTACAGAAGCAGATAAAGGTATTAAGTACAGGAACATCATAGGAGAACTATTATATATAAGCACAGGCACACGACCAGATGAAGCATATAGTGTAAATTATTTGAGTAGATACCAAAGTTGTTACAGCCAAACTTATTACAAATATGCAATGAGTATCTTAAAATATTTGTATAAGACCAAAGATCTAAAGTTAACATACTATGATAATGCGGATACTGAAATATTGGATTGTATGGTAGATTCTGACTATTCAGGAGATAATGTAGACAGAAAATCTACAACTGGTTTTATTATAAGATTGTTTTGAAATTTATTTTATTGGAAATCTCGCAAACAAAGTACAGTAACTAAATGTTTGCAGAATACACTGCTATGTCAGAGGAAGTGACAGAGGTACTTTTTATTCGAAACTTTTTTAATGAATCATTTAATATGAAATTTTGTGATCCAAATAAATTGTATAAAGATAACTCAGGTGCAATTGCAATTGCTAAGTATGACAACTTCACCAGAAATCCAAAGCACATTGAAGTGCAGTATCATTGTTTAAATAAAAACTATGAAAAGAAAATTATAGAGATTGTTAAAATTGATACAAAATTAAATTTAGCAGATATGTTAACTTAAAGTTTAGATAAGAAAACTTTTCTGAAAAACAGATCAGATCGTAGACTGATTTAATTATATAAATAGTTATAATATCAAAGTTAAGATTTATTTGATTACATAGATTTTAGTAATATTAAAATACAACCAAAAAAGAAAAATAATAAAAAAAAAATTAAAAAAAATAAAATAAAAGAAAATTCATTAGCTTATTAGGTTTTATTATTTAAGTTTATATAAAATGAGATTATAAATTTAAGGAGGCGTGTCGTAATTTAGTAAATATTATAATCTTATATGAATGAACATGATGGGTATATGAAAAGCGCCATCTATAATTGTTAAGCAAAATATATACTATCTGTCAAAATTACACATACACACTCACTCTGCAAAAAGATCCTAGGTGTAAAGTCACAAGAAGAACACGTGTGCTCTAAAAAAAAGCAATTTGAAAAAAGAAATTAAATTGTATTTTATTATATAAAAATCACCATTTCAACAGCTTTGATTTTTGACACATATTCCTAAGAATTTAACACTCTCCAAAAGTGCCCATTGCGACAAAGTCGAAACTCACACCAACGAGGGAGAATGGGGCTCTAAACCTGATTTTTCTATGAAATTCGCATTTTTTTGTGTATATCTCGTAAAGGACAAGAGCTAAAGAAAAAATGTAAATGACAAACTTGTTGGAAATTTTATTTGCTACAAAAAGGGTTTGAGGTCGAAATCGCTAACATTCAAAGCGATGCCATAAAATCATCTGAGCTAAAAAAATCGCGATTGCCGTGTATTTTCAATGAAAAATTTTTACATGCCTTGGTAGAGTCCTTAATGTTAATATAAAGGGCTCAAATTTTCAGGGAATTTTTTTAGGGAATCTCCAATAAACTTTCACGTGGGGATTGCAAAAATGAATAGTTAAAAAAAAAACACCCAAATGTGTATGGGGTATTACATACCAAATCGACCACTTTTGAACCCGACCCCAATTAGATTTTGCTGAAACTGATCTATCATTTTCTACCCTTTGAAAAACATTTTTGTAGAATTTTTTCAAAATTTTTTGTCCAACTTCAAAAAAATTATGAATTTTGCTATTTTTTGCCAAAAAAAAGGTTTTTTTTTATTTTCAAATAGCCATAGTTTTTGTAGAAATTGACTTTTGGGGACCGTTTTTTTTAATTTTTGCTTTTGAATGAACTTTTCGAAAAAATACTCGAAAAAAGTTCAACACGATCAACTATGTAAAATAATCGGTTTTTTTTAAAGTAAAATCGTAATTTTTTTTTAGAAGTTCTCCATTTTTTTATTTGTTCTTTTCCTTAAAAAAAACTTCAATGAATTTGACAACTATCCCTGCTAATCCCGGACTGGCCCGATTTGTTTTGTATTTTTTTTTATTTATTTGAAAAACAAAAAATTAAAAAAAATTTTCCGTAAACTTTATTTCAATCATATAAAAAATATAATTTAACGATTTTATGATACAATATTCTCAATTTATAGATTTAATTTACGAATATAATCACCAAGATTCAAATTTTTACCTATTAGGAAGGTCGATAAACTAGGTTTGGACAAATATAGACTTACTTATAGTCAGTATACTAGAAACCAGGAATAAAGGGATGTTCAACTTATTTCAGTGTGAGAGCACCTCAAAATTTGTGTTTTTTATAACATTTTTCAATATGGCCAGATTGAACAAAGTAATAATTTTTGGGCATTTATCAACCCAACACCCAACATTTAGCACGAATAAAAATTACTAAATAGTGATTATTTATTATGTGGAGAAACTATTTAAATCTGTTTAAAGTATATAAGAACAACTGTCTTTGGACCTTTCAATACCCAATAATTTCAGACTGTAATAATCACGATGCCGTTGCTGTTCATGTTTTCATCAAATTAATAACTGATTATGTAAAAAGTCTTCCTGAATGCTGTAACAAGATTTATTATTTTTCTGATAGGGCTTCTCAACAGTTCAAAAACTTTAAAAATTTCCAGAATTTATATTAATAATGAAGATGATTTTGATATTGATGCTGAATGACATTTTTCTGCGACTGCCCATGGCAAAAGTCCGTGTGATGGAATTGGTGGCATTAGCCAGTCTCCAACTTGCAGTTGATAAACAAATAACAACACCGATCGAATTTTTTGAATGGGCATCTAATCCGAATAACTTACCAAATATCATAGTTAAGTTTTCTTCAGAAAAAGATTATAATACAGCATTAACTGGTTTAAATGATTCTTAAATTAAATGACTTTTGAAAACGAAACCAATTATAGGAACTCAACAACTACATCGCATAATTCCGGACAAAGATGGTCGTTTGTATGTTAAAAAATTTTCAAACACTACTGAACATAAAATTTGTAAAATATTTAAACGCTAGAGTAAAAACTAATAAATAATTTTTTGTATTGTTTCTGTAAAAATTAATAAATAATTTTTTGAATTGTTTCTGTAAAATCCTAAAATCGATAAATTATTATTTTTTGTATGATAGAAATAAAGTTTACGGAAAAAAAATTCTTTCGTTTTTTTTTTTTAAAGAAATAAAAAAATCGGCTCACTCCGGGATTAGCAGGGATAGTTGTCAAAAAAAAAAAAAACAAAACATGGGGAACTTCCACAAAAAAAAATTACGATTTTACTTAAAATAACCGATTATTTTATATAGTTGATCGTGTTAAATTTTTTTTGTGTATTTTTTCGCAAAGTTCATTCAAAAACAAAAATAAAAAAAAAGTCAATTTCTACAATAGTTATGGATATTTGGAAATAAAAAAAAAACATTTTTTAGCAATAAATAGCAAAATTCATAACATTTTGGAAGTTGGACAAAAAATTGTGAAAAAATTCTCAAAAATGTTTTTCAAAGGGTAGAAAAGGATGGATAAGTTTCATCAAAACCTAAATGGGTCGGGTTCTAAAGTGGTCGATTTGGTATGGAATACCCCATATATGGGTGTTTCCATGAAATGGTCCACCGTGACTTAAAAAATCAAAACGCTCGCAGAATTTTTTTAGGCACAGAAAATGGAAGAAAACTATTGATATTTCACTACGCAAAAAAAATTTCAGCTCATTATAATTTTAAAATAAAAAAAATTTATGCAAAACTTATGATTCTTTTATTCACTTTAAAAGCTGTAGAATGTATTACTTTTAATCGCTGCTGACGAAAGAAATATAAACATACATAAGTAATATCGCAATTTGGTATTTAAGTAATTGATATAACTCCAAGTGAATATAAAAATGAGAGAAAAGATCAAACTGCACATCGATACGGTATTTTTTTTCAGTTCTATTTCGGCAACATTCGTATGCCACGTGCGTAACGCAATATGGTGCCATTATTCGCGCATTATCAGTTTAAGTGTTTTTTTATTCTCTTTGTAAAACAAGTTTAGTATTTGCTAAAAAAATTTATTAATACAAATAGCGTTCTACAAAAATTATTTTTTTTTCATAACGTTTGAAATTTGTCACGTTCGTAATGGTAAGTACGAAAATTTGATGCTCTTAATTAAAGTCCATTTGATAAATATTATTTTACTTTTACAACACATATTACAACTAGATGTCACGTAATGCTAAAAATCAAAATCGGTGTAGGGAGAGGCTTAAGCAAGATGAAAATTAGCTTAAGGAACATAAAGAAAAACAAGCTGAAAGAATGCGTGAATATCGGAAGAGAAAGGCATGCGAGGCCATAAATAATTCAAAAGTATTTAAAGAAAAAAGAAATAGAGATCGCGTTCGACAACAAAAGTGTAGAGCAGTGAAAAAAATTCAAATCCCCATTCAAAAGTGGTTACAAGTGTAAACAAACACTAACCAAAGCTATAAAGAAGGTAGAGAGGGTGTTAACAATGAACGCAATAAAGAGAGATGAAGTTCTACAAGCTTTATATAAAAAGTATCCCAAGCTCTCGAATAATGAAACTGAGACATCAGTATGTTCAAATGATAATATGCCGGAAAACATTAAAGCAGTTTACGAGTTTTATATCCGAGATGACATAAGTGTTCAAGCTGCCGGCCGAAAGGATACTTTAATCTGCAATAAGCTAGTAGTTGCGTTTTATGATTGTATCTGTATCAGAAGCTTATAAACTGTACCGAAGCGAGGTCACTTCAGAATATCTTTGTAAATCCCAATTTTTTCACCATCGACTCAAAAACGTTAAATTAATGGAGAAACTTCCGCATAATATGTGTGCATGTAAATATCATGCGAACTTCGCATTTTTGCTAGAGGGATGTCATAGTTATGCCTTAGTTTCCATCTCATTTTGAATCTTTTTTGAAATTAACATGCTGCAATGTATTGAACGAAAAGTGCATGATTAGTGACTGTGATAAATGTATAATTGGAGCTATTGGAGGAAAGTTAATGATCGCTTAACATTAAGCTATACCATCGGATTTGTTACATGAACTGGAAATTCAGGTGCCAGCTTTTAAACTTAATTATTTTATAAAGCGCGCAAAGATATTTTAAGGACAAAAAGAATAATTTACGTGATGATGAATTAATTTTGCAAATCGATTTTGCAGAAAACTATCGATTTATCAATCAGAATGAGGTCCAAGAAGCTCACTTTAGCTACCAAAAAGTTATTATTCTCACTTGCGTTGCATGGATGCGAGATCAAACTGAATCTTTCGCTGTCATTAGTGACAAACTTACCCACAACAAATTTGACGTCTATTGTTTCCTTACAAAAATTGTGCACAAAATTCAAAGTCAATTTGAAGAAATTTCTACGGTTTTATTTCTCTGATGGCAGAACCAGTCAATTCAAAAATAAGTATGTATATTCTCACCAGCATTCCTTCGTTTGTTAGCGAATTGCTTAAAGCATTTAGAGTGGAACTTCTTTGCGATTTCGCATGGCAAAGGCGCAGTCAATGGAATCGGCGCGGTGATGAAGCGGAAAGTTTGGCAAGCGGTTGAGGCAAATAATATTATTTTATGAATGTGCTGGCAAAATCATCGAAGGAGTTCGTCTGTTATATATCTCATCAAAAGAGATTGAAGACTTTTCTCCACCATTAATTGAAAAATGGGAAATTGTCCGCGGCATTCCAGAAATACAAAAAATGCATTGCTTTTCCTACCAAGATATCGAATATATAAATGCTGCTCGAACAGGATACTCACTTAAGGAAAAAATTAAGCTAGAATAATTTTATAGTATCCTTATTTTGATTTTCTATTTTTCATTTTTGAATGAAAGTTTAAGTTTTTGTCCAAAATTTCTGAAAATATATGTCAAATTACTAAAATATGTATGAAGGTAAAAAGCGTCACGTATGTACGTAATGTCACGTGAGTAATAAATTTTTTTTTTGTCCTAGCTAAACCATGCTCAGTTGTTTTAGAAGCAAGCATGAATTATGAAGCTCATTATCAACCTTTATAAAAAAAATGTTCCTGAATAAAAATCTCCTACAATTCGCTTACTTTCGCATTTTTTCTTACGGCTCTGAAAGCGATTTCGATTTTTGTCACGTGCGTAAGTCAACTTTGATTGTCTGGAACTTGGGTACCCATTGCTCAATTTTCCAATAATAATACTTTTTGAAAAAAACTCATCAATAATAATACTTTTTGGAAAAAACTCATCACATACAATGCAGCGATCCTAAAATATATGACTTTTTCCCCATTATATTTCTATTTTTACAACATTCAAACGCAATTTAACGTGTACAAATGTCGCGTGCGTAACCATGGAAACACCCATATGTACATCTTATATATAAAACTGAATCGCAAAATGTGTTGCTAAGCGCATAAATCAACAACGTCTGGACCAATTTTTCCAATTCTTTTTTCTAAATGTACATACAAACGAATGAATGTTGGTTTGTTAGTAACGGTTCGAGAGCGGCTGAACCAATCTTGATGACATTTTCAGAAGTTGTTCGCTGTGGATCGGGGAAGGTTTAGAAATAAATAAAACCCGAATGCTTTTCGTGAGGAAAAGTCTTTTTTCATACAATTTTACATTTACATTTTTTTTTTTAATTTTTTTGGTTTTTCTTTTTAATTATTTAAATCGTTCAAACTTTTCGTTTGCTTTCTTTATTCCGGCTATTAACAAAAAAACAAGTTATTGAAATTATTCAGTGAAAACTTTAGGTGTGTTTCACACAATGTGATCAATTACAGATTGAAATTTGTTACGATGCCGCAAAGAGGTCGCTCTATTATCGGTCGGCGTTCTTTTTGGCATCAACATACATAGGCAGCCCAAGGCACATGACCGAGTACTCAGGATGCGATAACATACGTGCGTAATTATGGATCGCGGTAAATCAGAAAGAAATCGTCACGATGTCACATTACGACTTTTCAAAAACAGTTACGACGTTTGATGGACTTAATCGTGAAGCAACGTACATGTGGTGCTATTAGATGCTAGATGTACTCTGCTGAGTGGCAAAACAGAGGTTTACTGCTCGCACACATTCGTCTTTGGATGGGGTATGTTGGCTACACCAGATCAAATTGATGAAATCATTTCTGCGGAAATTCCTGATCCGGATATAGATCCAGATAGATATGTCTGACAATAAATGCACGAAACACCATCCACTTGCTTTTCTGTCGGAAACGCAAACTGGAAATGATGGATATCCTCTCTATCCTCTATATTCACCGTTATTGTCTACTTCACATTCAAAACTCATATCAATGTTGTGTATTGCAGTTTGGTGAAATCGATAAAATACGTTTGTAAGTACGTCACCAATGGAAGCAACATGGCGGTTATTGATCTTGAACGATACAGTTGATACGTGAACTGCAATAAAGCGCTTTGTAGGATACTTACTTTTACAATTCATGAACGTTTTCCAACTGTTGTGCGTCTCGCAGTTAATTTGAAGAATGGCCAAAGAGTGTATTTCAACCCAAAGAATACAGTACAGCCGGTGAAAACACCGCCAGCAACAAAATTAACATTGACGAGTTTTTTCTCAACTTTCGTTAGTGATTAATTTGCAAGAACATTCGGAAATGCCTTGACATTATACATGGAATGCGTCGCCGAAGAAATAGTTACGCAGAAACAAGGCCAAGCAGTAGTTTTACATCCAGGTGTGTTCTCAACTAATGCATTAGGACGAATTTACACAATCCACCAGAAAAACCATGATTGCTTCTACCTTCGGTTGATATTGATTAATGTACGCGGTTCAACTTCATTTGAGTCATTGGGTACTGTCAATGGTACGGTCTGTGCCAGTTTTGGAGAAGCAAGCCAGCATTACAATTGCTGGAACATAAGGATGGAATAAAAGGATATACGATGCGATATCTACTTCGAATGCAAATGAAAGTCGCACACTTTTCGTGATGATCATTTTGACCAACTTCAAACGTGCGTCAATTATGGAATACCAACAAAAATGACATTGCCGAAGACATTTTATATTGTATTCGCTAAGAATTGGAAATGGGTCAATTCCAAAAATACCTATGTTGTTGACTTAAACTGGAAGATTCAAAGCCGAATTCGGGGACACTTCCGCTCATACAAATCGATCGATCGTCTTGACAATGAAGACAACGCTGCGGATTATCCAGTGGAATTTCTAAATTCTTTAGAGAGGCTTGGTATGCTACCGCATCATTTGCCTCTCAAAGTTAGATCTGTCGTTATTATGTTTCGCAATCTTCATGCGCCGAAATGTTGTTTATCAAGCTGCGTTACATTGAAAAAAAAAAATTAAATGTTAAATTCAACTTTCTTTTAATTTCAAAGCACAAAATTTTACGCAGGACAGCTAGTATAAGAATAAAAGATCAGGGGGACGATGGGATTTGAATTTTTGTGACTGTCTGTCTGTCCATATTCATGAACTTTGTACATATCTTCCAAACTGCTAACCCAATAAAAATTTGTGAGGGGAAGTATATTTAGTTTTTAAATGAATACAAAACAGGTATTAAATTTCACAGCCAAGATGGTAAGAAAACATTTTATACGTTCGTTTGTAAAAATTGGTCAAAAGCCGTGGCACCGCCCATCTTTAGGTGAAACCCTATACCTCAGGAACTATTTGACCAATTATAATCACGCCTACTTCCCATATAACAACCTTTAAGAGTCAATGCATAAATATGTGCAAAGTTAACTAATGCATGTATAATCAAGATGACAAAATTAGTTGAATTACAAGTGATTTTATGAAAGTCCGTGTAAGCGATGACGTCAGGAAAAAAATTAGACATGTCGATACAACTTTATACATAACAAAATGAAATAGGAAGTGGTATCTATAGTTAAAAAAATTTAATCGTGTGAGTGGCCCTGCGGTCTAATAAGTACAATGTAGCCTAAACCATTCAAGCTACATAGAATAACGAAATTATATTGAGTCTATCTTATTGGAACCCTTACGCATCCTATGTAAATGGGTGAATTCAGGTAATATCCACTCCCACGCCGTATATAATATAACGGTTTTGTTAAAAACTCTTAACCCTTAAATGCATGGTTTTTCCTTTTTAAATACCATAAATTGTAACGGATAGAAAATTAAACATAGATTAAGGGAAAAATAAAGAAAAAAATTTTATTTTCTCACCCCCCAGATTGGCTGTTGTACTGTGTAATTATATAATTCATATGAATAAATTATGTATATGTAAGAAATAAGTCAAATATAAAAAAGATATTATTGTACCTCCAGTAAAACTATTATTTGCCGCTTTTGCATGCCGATGTATTTTTACATCACAATTATAACGCTCGTATTTACTATAACTGTTATTGAATTCTAAATAAAACCAATGTAATGTGTTTTTCTTACCTTTATCCTCTCATAAATCACTTATAGCACGTAAAATACTATTTACTAACCACCAAAATGAAATTACAATTTTACCGCCAAAGTGTGTATTTGTAAGTGGCGCGCCAAGCTGTCAAATTATTAAAATTAAAAAGTGAAATGTCATATGAAAGTTTGCGTTCAAAAACCAACACAGATATTTTTAGCACCTAATAAAAGTAAAAAGTACTGTGTTTGAATTACCGTTTAGAAATTATGTAAGGAAGAAAACACTGATGTATATAAACATCATCATGCATTTAAGGGTTCAAATTCCGAAAAATACATATATACATACATACATTGATGTGCCTAAGACATACAATTTTACTCCCGAGATGGTACAAATAGGTTTTCTAGGAGTCGGTGTTAACTTTGAACGATGCTTGTAGTCACGCTCATTTGACCGATTTCAATAAAATTTTATAGGTTATATTATTCTGAGAGGCACGCCTACTTTTCATAGAACACAACTTTAAATAACATCTGATTCATTCAACTTCCAAAGTACAAATCAAGAGCCCATTAATTTATACGGAAAACTCTTTTCACGAATAGTTATTTTGAATTGTGTCAACTTATGACCAAACCAACTATTGTCCAAATCGGACTAAAAATTGCAAAACTGAAAAGAATAAAATTACGGAAACTGTGGGATTGCGATTCAAGCTCCTTAGGTACAGCTGCAACCGAAACCACTGGTTTTTTAAAAAGGCAAAAGAACGATTAGTACGACGAGGAGTGCCCTGCCGCAACTTAAAGAAAACATACTGTCTACCACGCAACGTTACAATCGGCGACAACGCGAAGGAAGCGAGACGCATTTGTAGTCAAAAAAGAGAGAGGCCGAAGTGCGTGAGTATGAAGAGCTGGCTGACAGAGGTAATGCTTGAAAATTCTACGAAAAGATGCCGCAACTAACAGAAGGTTTCAAGACCGGAGCTAATTCTTGTTAAACCCCCAGAGATGATCTAGTAACCGAAGTCCAGAGCATACTAAAATTACGGAGGGAACACTTCTCCAGCCTGCTGAATGGCAGTGAAAGCATAACGTTAGAAGAAGACCAACCCGATTTCTCAATCAATGACGATGGAGCAGGCGTTCCATTGCCCGACCATGAAGAAGTTCGAATAGCAATTACCCGTCTGTAGAACAACAAAGCGGCGGGGCCGATGGATTGCCGGCCGAGCTATTCAAACACGGCGCCGAAGGACTGATAATGACCATACATCATCTTATTTGTAGAATATAGTCAGACGAAAGCATGCCTGACGATTGGATTTTAAGTGTTCTCTGCCTAATTCACAAAAAGGAAAACCACACAATCTGCGCCAACTACTGTGGGATAAGCCTCCTCAACATCGCATATAAGGTTCTATCGAGCGTATTGCGTGAAAGATTAAAGCCCACCGTGAACAAATTGATTAAATCTTATCAGTATGGCCTTAGACTTGGAAAATCAACAACTGACCAGATATTCACCATGCACCATATCTTGGAAAATACCTATAAAAAGAGGACCGTCACACACCCCCTCTCCGTCGATTTTAAAGCTGCTTTTGACAGCGCGAAAAGGAACTGCCTTTATGCCGCTATGTCTGAATTTCAAATCCTCGCAAAACTATTACGGTTGTGTAAACTGACGTTGAGCAATACCAATAGCTCCGTCAGGACCGGGAAGGACCTCTCTGAGCCGTTCGATACGACATGAGGTTTCAGATAAGGCGACTCCTTTTCGTGTGACTTTTTCACTCTACTCTTGAAGAAAATAATTCGAGCTGTAGGATTTAATAGAGACGGTACAAACAGTACGAAACAGTCGTCGCACTCGTGACTAGCCTCCCAGGTTACGATTGACAATCATAACTTCGAAGTCGAAGATAATTTTGCCTATCTTGGAACTAGTTTTAACATCAACAGCAATGTCAACCTCGAAATCCAAAATAGTATAACTCTTGCCAACAGGTGCTACTTCAGACTGAGTAGGCAATTAAGAAGTAAAGTCCTCTCTCGACGAACAAGTCCAAACTCTATAAGTCACACATTATTGAAGTCCTGCTATATGGTGCACAGGCATGGACGATGAGAACATCTGATGAGTCGACGTTACGAGTTTTCGAGAGAAAGGTTCTGCGAAAGATTTATGGTCCTTGGCGCGTTGGCCACGCATTCGATGGATCGTTGAGTTGTATGAGATATACGATGACATTGACATAGTTCGGCGAATTAAGAGACATCGGTGACACTGGCTGGGTCATGTTGTCCGAATGGTCGAAAACACTCCAGCTCTGAAAGTATTTGACGCAGTACCCACCGGGGGAATCGATAAGGAGAAAGATCCATTCGGACAACATGACCTAGCCAGCGTAGCCGCTGTCTTTTAATTCGCTGAACTGTGTCGATGTCGTCGTATATCTCCGTAAAAAAAAAAGAAAAACACAACTATGTCCTTTTTAGAACCTTACCCCCCTTAAGAAAAATGAGAATGAAATACGGAAATCTGTCGAAAATCACAATTCGATAATTTGATAGATCGTCCCAAACAATTGCGCTTATTATCAAGTAGTGACGAATAATTATGTAGCTATGTAAATATTTTTGCTTTATTTCTATCCTAATTTTTCTGTTCTTATTTCTGTATTAACAGATTTCTTATGTGTTTTGCTTGGTCTCTCAATAAAATGCCATATGAACATACAATTTGTATGCATATCTGAAATTATATAGTTTTCAACTTGTTTTACACAGTTTTTCGAAGTAAATTTAGTTCTTTATTTCAGTTTACACGGTTTTCAGATGACATGGAACGTATCCCGCATTTTACTATAGGAAACGCCTTTTTTACACGGATTTCTTAAGAACATATCTACCGTGTAAAAAAAGAGTTTGTCCGCAAAAAAAAAAATTTAATTTTATTATTGCATCGATTGGGCTAACCGTGGCTAGATGTCGCTGATAAACTAAGTAAATAAAAGTAAAATCAATAAAATCTGGGCTATTAATTAAGAGAGGGATGGTGTAATTTTGATAATGTTTCCGCTTGAACTATGAGTTCTGTTTCAAAAAGCTTTTTTGTATTGATCCTCAAGAATGTTCCAATTATTTCTACCCTGTAAACAAAATTTCGGCAAATATATATATATATATATATATATATATATCTGAATATCATAATGTACTTAAATTAAGAAAGAATTTTTCTGGTTATTTCAGCATACAATTAATATAATTACTATTAATAAAGATTTTGATAGGGATTTGGAAGGAACGTGGCATGAGTAACCATTGGACTTTGTTTGTGAGACATCATATTTTGTTTTAAACATAACTTTTCTTTTATCACCATATTATTTTCTTATTATGTTCTATTACATTCATATTTATATTGCTAATAGAATTCTCAGGGCTCTCTAGGCAAATGCCGAATTATGCGTCACTTCTAAGCCTATTTTGCCTAAAAAATGTTATAACTTTTTTAAGGTTAACAGGAAATTTTTAAACGAAAAATACAAAGAATTCAATTCAGTTTTTGCACATGAAAAGGTGACTTATTTTAAAAATGATCATTAGTTTTGATTTATATTTTGATGTCAAAAGCTTAAACTCCCTAACATGAAATAAGCCAAAGTTTTACTAAAAATTTTTTTTACTCCATGACTCTCTGATTACTAGCAGTTGGTAGTTGTCAAGAATGCATTTTAGATACTTTTAACATTGGGCTGGGGCAGACAACGATATACTATGTTTACATATGTGGTTGTTTATAAGGTTTTAAATATTAGGAACACCGTTTTTGCGCGTATCCACTACGCAAAAAATTACTGAAGGGTAGAATAGTATAATTTAACAACTTTTTATATTAGAAACACTATAATTAAAATAAAAAACTTTTTATTTAAATATTTACCTGCCATAATTTGGAAAATCAGATATAATAGTTTTATATTATTAAAAGTTTGTGCCATTTTATTTTCAACTCAAAATGTTGCCAAGCCTATTAGTTTTTCTTGACACATTGTAAACCGCAGGTAGGTTATGATAATTTTCAAATAGAGAAATTGCGCTCTCTACAAACAACGGAATTAATTTTAAAATTTTGCTTAGGATCGCGATTTGGCAAATTTTCCTCCTCAAAATTGAACTTTATTTTATGTTTCCTCAACATAAAAATTAACATATAACAACAAACACTATTCAACAATATTCACTAGCTGCTACTATTAAAAAAGTAATAAAATTGCTATAATACAACTCGTGTCTTTGTTCATAATTTTTTATTATAATGCAAAATTATGAGCCTATGATTTTTACATATATCTTAAAAATGAATCGCAAAATGTGTTGCTAAGCGCATAACTTAACAACGCTTGGACCAATTTGACCAATTCTTTATTCTAAATGTTCGCAGAGGCTCAAAGATGTTTTTTACGGCGAGAAAAATTCGAATAATTGCCGGTAAACCCCTAACAACAGCCCTTTTATTTTTCTCGTACATACGAATGAATGTTTGATTGTTAGTAACGGCTCGAGAACGGCTGAACTAATCTTGATGGCATTTTCAGAGGTTTTTCGCTGTGGATCGAGGAAGGTTTAGAAATAAAAAAAACCTTAAGCTTTTCGTAAGGAAAAGTCGGAAAATTGGACAATTTCAAAAAGTAACTTTTTTTCATACAAATTTATTATTTTTATTTTTTTTGTTTTTGTTTTTAATTATTTAAATCGTTCAAACTTTTCGTTTGCTCTTTTTATTCCGGCTATTAAAAAAAAGAATTATTGAAATTATTCAGTTAAAACTTTAGGTGTGTTTCACACAAAGTGATCAATTACAGATTTAAATTTGTTACGATGCCACAAAGAGGTCGCTCTATTATCGGTTATGGATCACGGTAAATCAGCAAAAAATTGTCACGATGTCATATCACGACTTTTCAAACAAAAGTTACGATGTTTGATGGACTTAATCGTGAAGCAACGTACATGTGGTGCTATTAGATGCTAGATGTACTCTGTTGAGTGGCAAAACAGAGGTTTGCCGTTCACACACATTCATCTTTGGATGGTGTTTAGTGGTTCCACCAGATCAAATTGATGAAATCATTCCTGATGCAAAGAAAGATATAGTATTATAAGAAGTGATTAAAACCAATATGATTCATGGACCTTGCGGACACCACAATCCCTCTTCGGTGTGTATGTCTGACAATAAATGCACGAAACACTATCCACGTGCTTTTCTTTCCGAAACACAAACTAGAAATGATGGATATCCATTCTATCTGCGTGCGTCGCTCACCAGACGATAATGGCAGAACATCCAGCCTTCAATTTAAAAGAGTGAATATCGAAGTTGACGACACTTGAATCTTACTTTATTCACCATTATTGTCTAACTCACATTCAAAACTCATATGAATGTTGAGTTTTGCAGTTTCGTGAAATCAATAAAATACGTTTGCAAGTACGTCACCAAACGAAGCAACATGGCGGTTATTTTTCTTGAACGATACGGCCGATACATGAACTGCAATAAAGCGCTTTGTAGGATATTTACCTTTACAATTTATGAACTTTTTCCGACTGTTGTGCGCATCGCAGTTAATTTTGAGAATGGCCAAAGAGTGTATTCCAACCCAGAGAATACATTACAGCCAGTGGAAATAAAATTAACATTGAAGTTTTTTCTCAACTTTCGTCGGTGATCCGTTTGCGAGAACATTGATCTATACCGAATACCTTGGTATTATGCAAGAAATACATCGTCGAAGAAATAGTTACGCAGAAAGCAAGGCCAACCAGTAGATAGACATCCAGGTGTGCTGTCAAGTAACGCATTAGGGCGAATTTAAACAATCCACCCGCTAAATGACGATTGTTTTTACCTTCCTTGATTAATGTGCGCGGTTCAACTTCATTTTAGTCATTGCGTACTGTGAATAGTACGGTGTGTGAAACTTTTTGTGAAGCAAGCCAGCAATTACAATTGCTGGAACATGACAATCACTGGAAGCAAACGCCACTGTCACTGAAGTTCGTACATTTTTGAGAAGATCATTTTGACATATCAGTCTTTAAATTTCCGTCAACTATGGGATACGAAAAAAATTACACTGCTGAAGAAATTTTATATCATATTCGTTAAGAATTGGAAATGAGCAAATTCCGGTTGATAATTCCAGTGGTTTTATATCAATTGCACCTGCCTTATGTCAATTCATCCAAAGAAAGATTAGTCCATCACGAATGTTTATCTGAACATTGGCCAAATCATCGCAACTGCGACTGCATGAGAGCACGTGCAATTTTAGCTTCCAAAATACAGATGACATGACTTAAACTGAAAGATTCAAAGTCAAATACCGGGAGGTTTGCGCTCATAAAATTCGATCGATCGTCTTGACAATGAAGACGACGACCTGAATTATCCAGTGGAATTTCTAAATTCTTTAGAGAGGCTTGGTATGCCATTTGCGTCTCAAAGTAGGATCTGTCGTTATTTTTCGCAATCTTCATGCGCCGAAACTGTGTAATGGAACTTGACTGATTGATACGCATCTACCGAATACAAGAGGGAGAATGCTTGATTCTACGAATTCCTTTGAGTTCTAACGATTTGACATTTCATTTCAAACGTATTCCGTTTCCAGTGAAAATTGCATTTGAGATGACAATCAACAGGACACAAAGATAGTCGCTAGAATTGTGTGGCATAAATGTGGAAATTATATGTGTTTCACACGGCCAGACAGGGTTTGACCGGAAAGTAATAGGACTAATTTTCTTCCGCCACGATTCTAATTCGGAGCGTGCGCGCACCGACTAGATTCTGTAGAGGGCATTCCTAGCGAACGAACGAGCGGCTGGTTAGTTGTCTCCGAGCACATACAGAGTCCGGACAAACATTTTCGTGCGAGGTGTTTCTGAGAGGAGAGTAAAACGAAAATTCAGCGTTCCTTAAAGCAGAGGTATGCGATTAAATTTTGTGTGAAACTCGGTAAATCTGACATGATCAAACAAGCTTAGCCAGATGTCGCTTTAGCAAAAAGTGGCATATATAGTACCGTTCTCAAACTATTATATATTATACCATAATACCAAAGATTAAGTCCAAAATTTTGTATAGTCCCAATAAACTAGGTATAGTTATACATAACTGAAATGGAAACAACAGTGTGATCATTGAAGAAAAGAGACTTTTAGACTCTCTATTAGCTTTAGTGTGAAGAAGGCATAAACAATTTCAATTGCTTGACAAAAATACGAGTATATGTAAAATATTATTATTTAAACAAATTGACCGTGAAAAAAATGTAATTTATGAGCAAACAATTTTATACTTTTATGGTGTTCTACAATTAGACCTACAATAACATTAACAAAAAACTGAATTATGTCCAGGTTTTTAAAAATTTTAAAATTTTCACGGTCCACTTGACATGGTTTGACCAAGAGGTATAATACTAAAAGTAATGAGAGAAATCGTAACAAAAAATGGATTTACAAATTTTTCCGGCCTGCAGCAAAAGTCAGGAATAAAAATAGGTATACGGAAATGCTCTGATTTCAATATTTTATGATTCTTAATTCAGTAGTGCTAAGTTTATCCATATAGACAAACTAAAGAAAACATTTTTTTGCTGCACTGAGGTAAGATGCCGAAAAGAATGGAACCAAGTTTTTTAAAATAGTAATTTTCAGAAAATTTATAAAAATAATTGCATCGCCAAGGAATTGCGCCTACTTGCTAGATTATGGGCGAATGATGCACAATCTTTCATAACAAATCAAACGCAACATCTAACATAAAATAGCGGAATAGCTGCAATGTTGATAAAAAGTTCAATTATAATCTGAGATGAGTGCCGAACAATGCAATATTTAAACGGCAATGATCAAGTTTTCGGTGGTGCTGTCTTGAATTACTATCCTTCACTTTCCCTAAGGCAACCATAAATACGAGTATTATATGTGCCAACAATTACAAACTGATCTAGTGTTAGATATAGTCTATATATTGGGAACGGTAGAATAGAACTGCAACCAAATACGCAGTGCATCACGAAAACTTGATTAAGTGAGAGTATATTTCTGAAAGAAAAAATTAATTGTTTGAATCATAACTGTCTCAATAATCGAGCTACATTATTAGTGGCTAAAAGTTTAGACGTTGACGTAATTAATTAACAATTGTCCTCACACAAATGGATGTATTTTGAAAACGAAAATTATATAGATATATTCAGTAATTTCAATCCACCTCAAGTTTGCAATGGTAATGAAAAAGATTACAAGATATATTTTTTAGCAACTATTTTTACTGAAAATTTTAATGGAGAAATGGTCCGCTTGCCTCTTGCAGATTTAAATTCATTTTGAAAATGTTTATAATTAAAAAACTATAAATATTATTATTAAATATTAAGAATGATCTACTCTCTGTCATTGTAATAAGTATTATCAACTAACAAATTTGAAAATTAATAATTTCTTACAAGTTATTATAAAATTAGTAAAATGAAAAATTTAATATGTGGTAATATATTTTATGTTTATTTGTGCTTAACAACAAATCGAAGAAAATTAGTATCAACTATTTTCAAATTTGGAAGTAATCCACGGGATTATTCTAATACTGGCAATCGTTATTATGCCGTAGAAACACTGAGAGTGCATGATTCTTGCGACCGAAACATAGGTGAAAAGCTTACGTAAAATGTGTGGAAGCAAACTCAACGAGTGTATATGCCCATTGAATTAAGTGTTAATTAATTAATTGTAAAAAAATTTTAATTGCAGAAATTTTTGTTTAGAAAGTCAGTTGTTGGTTGTTCATAATTAAAAACACTTTTATTTATATCGTTCATAAATATTTTTTACAATTCTTGAAAAATTATAAATAATTGTGTAGTTAGTTATGATAAAAGCTTTAGAAAATATTTTACTCGCTAATTTCGTACAAACATTTGAAGGAAGACATTGATGGTCTTAGTTACAATTGAACTAAAAAAGTTGGGGACCAGTAAATCCTGTAACACAAAAAACAGTTAAGTTGGGCAGTAATAATAAGAGCAAATACCTATCAATGTGCAACATAATTATGTTTAAAGGAATATTGGGAGTATGGCTAGGTATGCGGTATTGGGTCGGGAAATTTACCCTAGATGCAAGTGAAAACTGCAAATATGTTATGCTATGTGAGAAGACTGTGGAAAGCGCTCACATCTTTTGCTCTCTTTGTTTATCATTTGTGGATTACATTAATCAAATATTCAGATATGCCAACATATTATTGATATTATTTACTGTTAATAACATCTTCTAGGTACATACCGAAATATTTGCATAACAGAGTGCGAGCATATAAGAATTAACAGAATTCTGCAATTCCTTTACGAAAAAATATTCACTGTACTCTTGTTGGTATTGCATTACAGAGTGAGAGCAAATGAAAATTAAAAATTTGCAATTCGATTATGAAGAAATGTTCACTATACTCTTGTTAGTATTTTAAAAGAATTTCATCAATATACACATATTCATAAGGATAGTATTCTCGGCTAAAAGTGCTCTGATATAACATAAAACCGTATAACTTGATCTGCATAGCATTAACTCGGCAACTAAGCTAAAGAGCTTGTAAACAGAGAACGAAAGTACACCGCGTTGAAGAGAGCTTATAGAAAAAATGTACCTGACATAATTGTGGGAAAATTTATTTGCTACAAAAAAGGTCCGAGGTCAAAGTCGCTGTCATTAATACTTCTCGAAATATTCGGCTTTTAAGTAAGGCTTTATAGAATTTTTATAGAAAAATATATGAAAATTCCATAAAGCCTTACTTTAAAAGCCGAAATAGCTATTGCTATTTTAACCTCGGACCTTTTTTGAAGCAAATGAAATTTCCTACAAGTTAGTCATTTACATTTTTTCGTTAGCTCTTGTCATTTATGAGATAAATAAAAAAAAAATTATATTTAAAAAGTAACGATTTTCGTGTATTTTCAATGGACAATTTTTACATGCCTTGGTCGAGTCCTTAATGTTAATACTAAGGGCTCAAATTTTCAGGGAATTATATATATATATATATTTCGCTACAATAAATAGATTTGTAGAAAACTCTTAGAAAATCTCTCCAAATATGAACTCTAAGGGGAAGATCCCCTACGTTATAGGTTTCTATTTCGTCTTACTATCAGAGAAAAACCAAATAGTTTTAAAGATATTAACGGTGGAAGTTCAATTATTTTTAGGCGATTTGTTTTCTTATGAATTTTATAATTTAAGAACAAAATTTAAATTGCAAAACTTTTAGTTAGTAGGAAATTTACTGTCCTATAAAAATTGTCGTACGAATCAGACTCGTTTCTACGCAGAAAATCCAATTATCGTGGATATAAACACTACGAACGGTGGGACGGGTGGTGAGCTGTCATTAACATTACGCCCTCATAAGATAGATCGTGTCAAATGATAATCGAAGCACGAATAGGTTAGGGTGGACGAAGATGTCTATTTTGTAGGCATGTGGGCGAAATTTTTTGGAAAAGTGGGCGTGTCCCCGGCCTCTTATAAGTTTATTATACATATCTCCTAAACCACTGAAACTACAACCACCAAATTCAAGGAGCCCAAATATTATTAGAGCTCCTACCAGCAGGGTGAAAATGGCTGAACCACGCTCATTCTTCATATAACGGTATTGTTGAAAACTAATAAAAGTCAAATCAAATACTAAATACGCCAGGGACATCAAGTTCTACCTCCGAGATGGTATGAGAGGGCTTTACTGTAGCCGGTGTGAAAATTGGACGATAGGCGTTTCATCGCTCACTTTTGGTGAATACATATGTATATTACGGAACCCGACCACCTACTTAGACTAATTTAGTCCATAATATTTTTTTTATATATCTATGTCGCAGTACGAAAATGGGCGAAACTCGCCAACAACCATGCCTACTTCTCATATAGCATAATTTTAAATTCCATTTGATTCTTTTATTTTTCAGTACACAAAATCACGAAGCAATTATTATAACGGGATAAAACTTTGCACGAGTGATGCCTTTAGTATGCCACCTTATGACCAAAACTTGTTCAAATCCAACCAACACTGTTCATCCCCATAGGTACGGAATATTTGGACCCCTGTACCTATAAGAGACTTTTAATAAAAAATATTGGTCAATGTGTGTGATATATAACTTCACTTCAGGTATAATGTATCTCTGTCAATGGTATGTCTGTATGTTAAAAATGGGTTAAATCGGGTCAATACTACCCTAGTCCCCATATACTTAATATAAAGATTTTCGAACTTCCTAAATTTGTACCGCATACATCGGCCAATATGTGATATACAATAAAAAGAATTAAAGCTTGTTCTGCGTAAAAGTGGCACAGCCCCAAAAAATCGTTAGTACAACACTTCGAAAGAAGTGCGCAGAAACATTATCAAGAGGGAATGGGATACGGATGGCAACAAAAATCGTTTTACTCGATTAATCTATGAAATGATTAATTGAAAGAACAAGATGATCATTTCAATTAATAGCAACATATTAATCGCTTTTTAATTCTATTTCGACATTTTTTAATGTAAAAATAATGAAATAGCTTCGTTTAAAAATTTTTTATTGATCATTTTGAAAGCTTGATGGCTGTTAATCTGCTTCGGGTCTCGGAACCTAATGGCCCAGCTTTAGAAAATAGTGGCTCTCTGGATACTGGTTGGTACAATCAAGTGCGAATACTCGTGGGAAAGCAGATTAAGTTTCGGATAAAAAAATTTAATTATTTCCTATGCTTCGTCTGTGTTTCTTTTCACATCTAAGTAAGCAATTCAAATAACAACTTAGCTCGTCTTGCCTACGCCTTTAAACTTTGGTCGAGTACATTTGGAACCGCTCCCAAAAAAATTGTTATCTCAAACTGTCGATCAAACTGAACATTTGTAAAAAAATTTTGATATTTGATTTTGATATTAGGAAAATGTTGTGAGCGCTTTATTTACTAATTTAAAAATTAGTCAATTAATGATTAATCGATTTTTGAAAAAATACTCGATTATGGTATTTATTTGATTAATTTTGCTATAATTTATAATTTTGAGTACTTTAACTTAATATTGGTATTTATCTGTTCATTCTCATTGATTAATTTTTGTTTTGTTCCGAAAAACTTTATTTACTATTTAAGAATATGTATTTTGGAATGTTATTGCATGGTTATGGAGACTTAAGTGTATGTTGCCCGCTCAGATGAAGGGAAACCATCAATCTTATTTGTGTTGAATAGAATGAACTGGGGTTAACACAGAATCGATATCGAAAATTAAATTCACTTGAATTTCAGATTACAAAATGTATAAAAATTAACATGTGTTGAGTGGATCTTAATTTTAGCTTTAGGAAACTGTTTATCAATCAAATTTTGTGCTCAATTTCAAATCTCAATCCCGTAGATGTTTTTAGCATCTACAACGTTTCCATCTTCATTCGTAAAAAGAAAGTTTTGTAAATTGAAAGTTTCAATATACTATAATTTATTGTATACCTATGCCACAACAACGCGTGGCCGGGGCCGCAAGATATACTTCTTATTCTTCTTTATTGGCGTAGACACCGCTTACGCGATTATTGCCGAGTTAAAAACAGCGCACCAGTTGCTTCTTCTTTTCGCTACGTAGCGCCAATTGGATATTCCAAGCGAAGCCAGGTCCTTCTCCACTTGGTCCTTCCAACGGAGTGGAGGTCTTCCTCTTCGTCTGTCTTCTTCCCCCCGCGGGTACTGCGTCGAGTACTTTCAGAGCTGGAGTAAGACATACTTACCATATACAAATTGTGAATGAAGCTGCTCATTTATCGGAATCGCAGATATCTGACTACTCACTATCGGACTACAAGACTTTTCTAAAAAAATCTTATATATTTGAAAAGATATCTTCACAAAATTTGGTTATTTTTACATATACTGAGCGATCAAAATTAAGTTCTTTTATGGAAACTTCTTTATTGGTTCAAATTTATAATTTATGATATTTATCTAATTTATTCCCTGAATTCCATAAGTCGCTCAATAAGTATATGTAAGCATATTATTGTTGAGTACATATAAAAAATAACAAAGAGTTTTTAAACTATTATTTGGTATGAGGCTACAGTTTGCAATAGCAAGAATAACGATCCTTGCATGTTAACGACTTTCTTAACATCTAATACTCCAGTGACAAAGCTAGACCCATAAGCGATTGCCAGGATCAATTATAGTTGTTGGAGACTTTTTCTCGTATGCAATTTTTATATTTATTTACTAAAAGTAACACTCATACTTACTTATGTACGTTTTCTTTACTCGTTTTTAATGTAATACTAAGAATATGGGTGTGCCTATTTGGATATATGGTATACAGTCCTGTACATATTGGTGGTCTCTCTAGGATCTAGAGCAGTGGTTCCCAAATTTATTTTGTCTACCACCCACTTTGAGAATAAATATTTTTTTAGCGCCCCCATTTTTTCACCTATTTAAAAACCACTATAACTTGAAATTAATTATTGTGACCTATATATGTATATTAACGGAGAATTCTAAACGAAACTTTTACTATAACCAGCAACTTGAAACCTGAGCTCAGTAGGTAACATAAAACGGCGCTTAGGTCTCAAGTTAACTCTTACGGGCTCAACCTGCCAATAAAAATGATTATTGAAACACAATTTATAGTATTAAAACAGTGAATCTTTTATTAAAAATAAAACTAAAATAATCGATTCATATATAAAAATTAATGTGAAGGATGAATCTGATTCTGTTAAATAAGTTTGTTAGCATCAGGTTCCAATTTACTCAAGAACAGTCGCAAGTCGCCACGTTCGGTAACAAGCAAATGATTTTTGTTTTTAGTAAGCAGTGTTGTCACAGCACTAAATCCACGTTTACACAAATATGATGATGGGAATGCTATCAAGAATCGTTGAACGATTGACCACAATCCAGGGTACAATTGCGAGATCGGTTTTTGTAGCCAAAATTCTTGGTAACCATTTTTAAACTTGATTTTTTTTTCATCGTTTGTTGTCAATTCTATATGTAAGTTCTTCTTCCAGCTGAGGTGACATTGATGTGTTGACATTTGAAAACGAATTCAACACCCAGTCTGGTATTTCCAAGTTCAAAATGTCCTGGTATTGTTCGGTGAAGTCAATGTGGAGGTTTTCCAAATGTTGGCAGTAGGCAAACAATTCGTCGTTACAGCATGATACTGATAAATTCGGAAAATTGTAAAACTCACGTCTGCCCAGATTATTTTTGTGTAGAAGCAGTTTGGCTGCGAAAGCAGCAACGACGTTTTTTGTTCTAATTAAATTTAGTTTATTGCCTTGCAGTTGGAGATTCATGTCGTTGAACAATTTATACAAGTCTGTCATGTAAGCTATATCATTCTTTGATGTTATGAGCCTGTCTTGAAGTTCCGTATCTGTAGTTTCCAAGAATTCTATAACAGAGTCAAACAGGTTGTAAAATCGAGTCAGACAATTGCCTCTTGATAGCCAGCGAACTTCAGTATGAAACAACAAACGATTGAAATGCTCGTCATTAGTAACACGAAGCTAATGAAATAATCTATCATTCAAAGAGCTGTTGCGGATTTTATTGACTGCTTTGATGACATATTGCAGTGATTGAAATAGTTTTTCACTTAAGTTTCTAGCAACTAAATGTTGTCTATGAATAACGCAATGTACACCAAGGACATCTGGAATTTTATTTTTTAAGTGCGCTATTAAGCCTTTATGGCGCTCCAGCAATAATAGGAGCGCCATCCGTAGCAATTGAAATAATATTTTTCAAAGGAATCTCTTTCTCATCGCAAAGCTTTTCCAATATATTGAATATGGTTTCGCCTTTTGTATCGGTCTCTAAATTTCTAGCAAATAATAGTACTATAATAATAAACCTCACGTAAGACAACAACAATGCTTCATTCGTTGGTAAAGTGGACTGATCGCACAATGATTTTTCCATGTTTTCAGCCATTTCATCAATTCGTCTTTGCACAGATTTATTACTCAAAGGAATTTTTCGGATAATATCTGCGGCCGGTTTATGAAGCACGGTAGTTTACTTCATTTATTGCTGGCAATATTAACTCTTCTCCGATGTTATGTGGTTTGTCTTTTTCAGCAATTAACAAAGAGAAATTGTACGAAGCTCGAAGTCCGTCGTCATCTTGCTTAGTAGCCGCCGAAAATAGTTTTGCTACACTTGGCTGAGTATTAGCTTCTTCTCTAGGTTTTGAAAATATGCTACATTCTCGTCTCTATTTTCTGGATGAATTTTATTTAAATGATCTTGCAGTCTTGAAGGCTTCATTGCTTCATCCGAAATTGTTTTTAGACATAGGAGACACAAAGGCGAGGATGGGTTTGTGGAATTTTCAATGAATCCAAATTTATTGTATTCCGCACAGTATTGCCGTCTCTTTTTTTTTACTTCCGACATTGTTTTGCTTTGAGAATTACGTTTAACTTCGCGAATAGTGTAAATGGGTGTATTGCGCGCAAAACCACAACATTGTTTATATAGGAATGCTTAAGCACAATTATTATACAGTAGTCCAAAAATATGGATTCTTATTTTTCCTAGAACTACATTTGTAAAAAAAAGGATCTTTATCCTTTTTTTAGTTTCCCCAGAAACACATTTGTAAGAAGGGATAAAGATCCTTTTTTTATTTTCCACATAAAAGATTTAAGGAGTTCAAAAGCTCAAAACGTGCGCTTCATCAGTTATCTACCCGACGTCATTTCGCAAGTGATAAAATAAATTTTTTCAAGAGCTCAAAGCATGCGCCACATCAGCTCGAACCTACCTACCCTACACCTTTGCGCAAATGATTATATTATGATAGCAAATGCCCACATACAGATTTGGCAATGGCAATAGCAATATGTTTGACAGTTAGTATTCTATAAATTCTATCCCGTCGAGATGCCCCGTTATGAAACGGATTGACATGATTTTCATTTTTTCTATATTCAATAAAATAGGACAGATACATGAACTACGCGGAGAGAAATATAGAACCGAGTTTGAGCAATCTTTTAATTTGTATTAGTTGATGTTCACAAGTTGTTGTTGAGAGTCGAGAGCCCATGTAGTCGTTGTCTAAGAGGCCTCCTAGCTAAATTAAATTACAAATAACCCCCCAGGCCTCTACACAACGCCCCCATTTTCTTTCTGGATCTCTTACCGCCCCCTTGACACCTGCAGCGCCCACAAGGGGGCGTTATCGCACACTTTGGGAAACACTGATCTAGAGTATAATAAGAGGGCATGATGGTCAATAGCATCTACAAAAAATGTACCCCTAAATACTTTAGAAGTCGCACACTTAACGTCACTGTCAGACACAGTCACCATCCCCAACACTTTGCCTTACACACACCACTTTTTAACTGTAACAGCATATAGAAAGAAACATGACCTTAGGAACAATTAAAACAAAAGTATTGAACCGTATGAACAAAAAAAAATTACCTACAGTATGTAAAAAAATACCATAACTGTAACCCACCACTTATGAGTGTGGCATAAGTAGTTGTCGGGCAATCAGCCAGTCAGACGCTAGCAAGATACTTTTTTCAATAGGCATAATCTCGTATATTTCAATTGGTAGGTACGTAATTACATATGTATATGTTATGCGCTAATTTTGCACTTACCCACTTTGTGTACCATTAGAAGTATCGGTTCTTAATATGGCTGATCAGCCATTTTGAAATAATGTGTTGGTGTGGTGTGTCGCCAATACTGCACACTTACGAATGCAAGTTAATACCACCAGTTCATATTACATGAACATATATATTATATATATGGTCCGCATTGAAACTATTACAGTCCGCTTTAATGGTCCCAAGTTGTAATTCATAGATTGTAAGATGAACCTTTCCACTTGTAACATATGGTCTATCCTAAGTGAATTGTAGATATACTAAATATTGTATTTAAAAAAGAAAAAAAACCGAATAATTAATTGTCGATCCTGCCAGGAGATTAAACTTATTCTCCCGCGGACCAAACAATATAACAAAAACAAAAAAAAAAAAACAAGCTCTGTATGTAAAACACGGCAGTTTGACTGGAAATTAAAACAAACAAAAAACATTAACACAAAAAGAAAAATTTTGTACACAAACCCTAAGGCAAACAGACAAAGAAACACTTGTAGTTTAATATACAAACATCGGTAATTTAGTGTAAAAGCTGTATGTGATAAAACTGCAAAAGTAAGTTCATTAACAACAACAACAACAATAGCAGCAACAGAAATAGTAGTAACAAATTTTAAAGTCAGCTACCTCACTAACAACAACAACAACAGCAGCATCAAATTCAACAACAGCAAAATAGTCGTAAGTTGCTCTTATATTCATTAATTGCGTGGGAAATAATTCCTCTACTATTACGTACAAAAAGTTTACTGTGGGTATTATAAAAATAATAATCATGCCAATCCGTGTTCAACAAAAAAAACACAAGATGAAATCTTACCTTAACAAGATACATTGTATTTTCAAATATATACAAATTATATAAAATTAAATCTTAAAAACTTTAAATTAAGGCTCGACCAGCCAAATAATAAAATATTTTTAAAACCGCGATTCACTACCGCAAGGGGGACCCTCCGATTTATAATACAAGTATAAACTCAATTCTGCGATTCTGAACTCCAGACCCTCTTAGTAATTAAGAAGAGAACCGACATTGAAAACATTGAAAACACATTTGTATGTCGTGGAATGTAAGTCGTTTGGACCGACATTGTGTGTTTTCGATGAGTTTTCACTGACAACTATCAATACGGGGATTCTCTTGCTATTGCAAGATGACACAAAATGCAAAAATCGTATACCGAAATATGAAAGGCCAAGAGAGCACCCATTGCAGAAACTAGTGATATATGACGGCACGAAAATAAACATGGGTTTTGGTCTTACATATTTTACAGCCATTGCAAATAAATTTTTGCGTGTGTTTGTTGTGCCGTTGCACCAAGAAGAAATTTCTGCAATTGGTGCACCGTACAAGGGTTTTGCGAGAACAAGAGAATCCCCTTAACAGAGAGCAGCTGTATTTGTATATGGAATGTAAACAAATATCAAGTGACAATTAGGGCCGGAAAAATATGTCTTCCAAAAAAATCGATTAAACTAGAGCAGGCACCGATTATAACGAGTGGAATGTAAGTTCTCAAGTAGTTTTAAGCTAAAACTGTGTTTTCGTTGGACAGAGTTTACATGGACGAAAACACAAGTTTTCGTGCGAAAACCAGTTTTTCTCATGAAAACATGTTTTCAATGTCGGTCCAAACATAGTAAAAGATATCAACATTCCATTGCTAAGAGAGGATGTTATTAAAATAATAAATAAAGCTCATCAAAACGTGAACATGGATTTATCTTTTAGAACAGATATTAAAGCAGAAATTAGAACTGAGCATGACAAACCTATATGGTTCAAACAATATTCTTATTCTACACCTGCAAATAATTTTGTTAAAAAGGAATTCGAAAGTTTACTCGTAATAGTAAAAGCCCGTATAATTCACCCGTTAGGGTCATTCCAAAAAAAGGAATAAATGAAGATAGTCTGAAATTGAGACTCGACTAAAAAAATAATGAAAAAACAATAACCGACAGGTGCCTAATCCCGAGGTGATACTTTTTAATTTGGGAGAATTAAAATACTTTTCCACAATTAATTTAAAGTCTGGATTTCATCAGATATTGATGGAAGAAAACAACATTTTCTGTAAATAACGGAAAATATGAATACCTTAGAGTGCCATTTGGACTTAAAAATGCTCCAAGTATATTTCAGAGAGCAATGAATAATATTTTACATGAATATATAGGAGAATTTTGTCACGTATATGTTCACGACATAATAGTATATTCAAAAACTCTAAAGGAATATATATCTCATTTGAAATATATGGTACAAACCCTCGATGAACGCCATATGAAAATATCTATAGAAAAATCAAAATTTATAGATACCGAGGTTGAATTTTTATAATGCGTTATCCCATAAAGTTATAAAATCTGATCCCAAAAAAGTAGAAACAATAAAAAATTACCCATGTCCCAAGACGTTACGACATTTTAGAGGATTCCTAGGATTAACGGGATTTTATAGGAAATTTATAGGAAGTAATACAATAGCTAAATCACTAACAAAACACTTAAAGGAAGAAAGCGGTAAAATATCGCAGTATATGTCCAAAAAAACAATTATTAATCTTGATCAGGAAGGAATTGTTGCTTGTGAAACCTTAGAAAGAACAAGTTGAATTAGCTCAACTAAACTTTGAGAAAAAATTAAATTTTACTACTAATGCGTTGCTGCAGGTGCAGTTTTATCCCAAGAAGAAAAACCAATAACATTTATTTCAAAGACACTAAACTCTACCGAACAAAATTACGCAACAAACGAAAAAGAATTATTGGCCATAGCTTGGGCATTAAAGACATTACGCCATTATCTTTATACAGTAAAAAAATTAAAAATTCACACGGATCATCAAGTATTTAGCACTTGCAATGTCTGAAAAAATCTGAATGTTACAATGAAAGGATGGAAAGCTTTTATTGAGGAGTTTTCTCAAAAAATAATTTATAAATCAGGAACAACAAATGTAGTTAATGTGAGTCGAGTGACTCAAGTGATTCACTAATAGAAACCCAACATTCCGCAGAAAGTAGCGATGAGTATCAAACTCATGAAACAAAAAAACCTTTGAATTATTTTAAGCAACAGCAACAATCGTTAATGGAGCAAGTATTACTGTCTTAGAGACTATTTCTTCTTTTAATAATAAACATATTTTAATTGAAATGACAGACCAGACAATATAATTGGTATTTTAAAAGAATAAATGAATCCAAAAGTAGTTACTGGAATATTGTGCACACCTGAAGTGCTATCTGCAATAAAAATATAATAATTTGAAGCAGACATTTCCCACGATAAAATTTCTACATACTAAACTATTCCCTATTGATATATGATAATAAAGAATATTAAGGAACGATAATTGAACAAACACATAATAGTGCGCATAGAAATTATTGGAAAATTTTGGCATAAATTAGGCAGCAACATTATTGGCCTTAAATTTTGCAAAAAATTGTAGCTTATGTAATAGTTATTAATATGAAAGACTTCCGAAACTAATTCCAATAGGGGAAGTACCAATACCAAAAAAGAGGGAGAACAACTCCATATACATACATATTTTTTTCGCACAAAAGCTTCTTACATGTATAGATTCATAGTCCAAATTTCTAATGAAAACACATATAGAAGACAAATCAAATTTAGAAAGTTTTGCTACTGTAACAAACATTTCCATGTTAAGAGTATAGTTATTGATAATGAACCAGGCCTAAGTACGATACAGTTCAAGTCTTTGACGGAAAGGATAAATGTACAAATTTATTATTGTACACCACGCCACAGTACAAGTAATGGCCAAATAGAATGAGTTCATTCAACACTGATTGAAATCTCCAGATGTTTAAAGGAAGAACACAGCTTAATTAGTAATCAATTATGAGAGCAGTTCAACAGTATAATAAAATAATTCATTCTGTAACAGGCAAACAATCTTGCAACATTTTATTTAATAAATAACCTCGCGAAAAATGCACAAGAAAAA
Organism: Bactrocera correcta; assembly: GCA_027475135.1. Taxonomy (NCBI): domain Eukaryota; kingdom Metazoa; phylum Arthropoda; class Insecta; order Diptera; family Tephritidae; genus Bactrocera; species Bactrocera correcta. The sequence goes on along the minus strand of CM050322.1, from coordinate 44,446,010 downwards.
ATGCTAGAGCATCATAACAAGAAAAGGCTTCAAAAAAGTTATCAAAAAGGAGATATTATAATATGAAAAAATATATGGGGAAAAAATAAATTAAACCCTAAATACAAAAAACAAGTAGTATTAGAAGTTTTAGGAAATACAGTTTAAATACAAAACAGAAACAGAATAATTCATAAAGATAATATTAAACCTTACAATCCTCTAAGTCAAGAAATAGAAGGCAAATTAGAAATAAACACAATCAATGCCCATAATGCTATTGAATAAATCCAATGTTCAGAAAAACATTAATGAAAAGTTTAACTACCAAGTTAAACTCAGAATTAAATAAAATAGCAAAAGAACGGTGGACAAATAAACTTTTGTGGAATTTAATGTTTATTGAAACTAATATCCTAAGAATAAAAGAGATCATAATGACGAGCCAAAATAACCTCTTCATTGGAGATATTATTTCAGATGACGATAGTTTAAAATTGAATATAACTTCTAAAAAATTGGGTAAGATCAAAATTGTAATTTACACTCAAAACGAAAATATTGGGATTTTAGTGAAGATTCTTAGTTTTACTAAAGAGATCTACCAATCAATATACGTTCAACCTATACCGAATATAAATCAAGCAGAATTAAATATACAAGAAAAAGAAATGTTATGTCTAAATGATGCCACATATAAACAGACTTCCATTAAAAAAGAATTAAAAGAATACAAAGACGAATGCGAATATTTATTTAGGAGTCAAATTAAGATGAATTGTAAATATAAGTATAACAACCAATAAAAAGTAATAGAAATGGATACAAACCATATTTATGTAATCAATACAAACAAGAAAAAACGTTAACTTCGGTTGCACCGAAGCTAAATACCCTTCACAGGTGCATTTCTATTAGTAACTATGTGTCCAGTTTGTATGGAAGCTATATGTTATAGTTAACCGATCTGAACAATTTCTTTGGAGATTACATTGTTGCCTTAGAAAATAATATATACCAAATTTTGTGAATATATCTTGTCAAATGTGAAAGTTGTCCATACAAGAACTTGATTCCGATCGTTCAGTTTGTATGGCAGTTATATGCTATAGTTAACCGATCTGAACAAATTCTTCAGAGATTACATTGTTGCCTTAGAAAATAACATATACCAAATTTCGTGAATATATCTTGTCAAATGTGAAAGTTGTCCATACAAGAACTTGATTCCGATCGTTCAGTTTGTGCTATGTGCTATAGTTAACCGATCTGAACAATTTCTTCGGTGATTACATTGTTGTTAAATAAATGTAAATTGTCCATACAGAAATTCGAACTTAGTTTGTGTTATGTGCTAAGCTTGAACCGATCTATACAAATTTCGTGTTCTTGTGATTAACCATTGTCTGCAACAATTTCTATCGGTGATTACATTGTTGCCTTAGAAAATAATATATACCAAATTTCGTGAATATATCTTGTCAAATGTGAAAGTTGTCCATACAAGAACTTGATTCCGATCGTTCAGTTTGTATGGCAGCTATATGTTATAGTGGTCCTTTCGTTGACTATTTACGGAATTAAGAATAAGCGCATTCTCATTTTCTTCTGTGTATAATCCTCCACTACATTAAATCCAATATGAAGAGTACCAAAAGTTAATAAACAAACGCAGATATAGATTTATAATGCGTGGAGATTTAATGAAAAGAATATGCATTAGGGTTTAAAGCTTACGACTACAAAGGAGAGAGATCTTTATAAAGCACTGCTGTCAACCGAGCTTACAATCATATTGGCCTTCAGACAACTAGATCTGATAGATTTTTCATTGACAGCAAAATATCTCGGAACTATCTGTCGATTAATTAGGGAAACTAAGATGTGATATATCCTCTTACAGGTTCAGAAACTGATTTTATCGAACCAGCATTATGATATCATAAAATCAAATTTATCATATCGCTTCGTATTTTCGCGTTAAACTTAGAAATTAAAGAAATAAGAGAAGAAGTTGTGCAAGATAGAGTTTTGGCCCCTACACCTCATATTCTATGTACATTATTCACTCATGACCTGCCACTGATTGCAATTATTCAACAACCACATTTACAGCTAGTACCACGTTGTTTGCTGTGGTAGTGGTGAAAACGAGTCAACTACTAATCTCCAAAAAGCTGTAAATTAAGTCCTACAATGGGCAAAGAAATTACAGATAAAACTGAATGAGGCTAAGTCAATGTGTACATGTTTTCACATGCAACACTTACCTAAGGTTTCATCATGGTTCCTCATTTACAATCACCAATCGTATGGGGTAAAGTCATTTCTCATTTTCATTAAGATTACTCATATATTGACTGATACCTGTGGTATAAAGTCACCCGGTAGTTCCAAAATTTTTATATAAATCAATATTCGTGCAGGGGTTAAAGGAAATATTGATCGGATTCAAACCATTTTTGACACATAGACTTACTGTTATTAGGGAAGAAAATTCAATGAATTTTAATAATATATTTTACACATTGACAGATATTTTTTGTCAAAACTCAACATTAATACTGGTGCACGCATATTCGGTACCTAGGGACAGTTGTCATAAGGCTCTTTATTACATCTGGGGCCACCCGGAACTTACCACTATAATACCTTAACTTTTTTTCGCTTTTCCGGGAATTTCTTTATACTATATGTCCTAGTTATCATAAGTAAATTACATTACATAATCTGATTATAACTATAGTCCTTAATTTATTTCGTTTAATGAATAAAACTCAAAATCGCCTTTCCTTACTGATACAAAAACATTCGATTTTATTGTTTTTAAGCTAATAACGCCACTAAGTTTTGCATTTAAATTAAAATAAATAAAAGAAAGCATTATTTAAATTATATTTTAAATAAAATTTCATTAAAAAAATAGAAAATTTCATATTTTTATCACGCGTCAGTCTCTTATATTTCGAGCTCATTTTGTAAGTATCACTAACTTTCAAAATGATTTGTTATATAACTTAATGTTATTTTGTTTTTAATTTTTAATAATAATGATAAATAACATGTCAATAGCCTAATCTTAAATAAAAAAAAAAACAATTGATACTTTCACTTTCCGGTTCACAAATTAAGAAGAAATTAATATTGGGTAATCGAAAAAGTCTTTTCGTATTTCTAATCAAGCTTCAACTTTTTTTTTTATATTAATACTAATAAATAACACGGGTCAACACAAAATTTGACCATAACTTTAAAGCAGTAAGTTTCCATGTTTTAGGTCGTAATTAGACGAAAAATAAATACATGCCATGAAAAAGTTTGCTTTTTAATTTAGGAAACCGCTTGAACGATATTTTTTAAAAAATGTAATTTAATTTTTAATTGAAAATAAAATCACTTATGAAACCATTTTTATTATTTTTATAAAGTTTTACTATCGAAATAACTTACAAAAAAGTAAAAAGTAATTTAAAAGTTCACACTTTCACTTTTTCTTTTAAGTTCATAAGTACTATGTTCTAATAAACCCCAAATATAGTATTATTACTATAACTTTTACAAAAGCAAACTTTATACGAAAAATCGTATTTTCTTATCGTTTTTGTTCATAGTTAATCAGAAAATCATAAAACAAACTTTAGGACAAAGAACGAAAATTTTTTTGTAGAGTCGTACAATTAAACTAATATGTAGCATTTAGGTCAAACACTGTTTGCCATTTTTTCCGCTAGCGAGATTATTCCATCAGCTTATAACTTTCATCATAAGTCGAAATTTCCAGAACGGAACCGAGCGAACCATTGTTGTGCTATACGACATCTATTGACAAAATACGAAACGACTTTTTCGATCACACAATATAATGAGATAAAATTTTGATAGAATGGACTAAGCCTTATGTCTTTAATATAATGAATTCCCATTCTCCGGTTGTGGTTGGCGGTAAGGCTGAGCTCAAGCTACTACCGGGGTTACAGCTGGCGGATAGTGGCCGGCTTACGCCAAGTATGTTCGCTGCGAATAGTAATGCCAAGACCTGCAGAAGAGCAGGGCTTGGTTCAAAACGCGTCATGCACCCAATGAACCTAGGCTAGAAGATGCCGCTTTTAAATAAGCGTCCATAACAACCACCGGAGTTGAACCAATGGAAAACCTACCCACGAGAAGGAGGCAACAAAACGAAGAGGGATCAATACAGCAACCAGTACCAAATGTGCACAGACGACGACGAAAAACTCTGGGAAAGTGCCCATCCGAATTGAGGTCAATAAGATTTTGATTATGGCGTACTGGAAAACCGAAACGGATCAGTTTGACAAAGGGCTGATGATGGCAATATTCTGTCACCTCAGTAGATAAGAGTGCCATCTTACCGAAATGGCTGGCATGCTAATGTTGCTCTCATCTCCATGTTAAAACCATGGCTGGTCTTCAAGTACGTGCACGTCGGCATAATTTCTTGGCCAGTACAGGTTAAGTTGAGACGAGCTCCTGATTCGTGCCTGAACCTGGCTCTGAACATAAACTCTCATAAGGACTTGTGTCAACCCTCGCATGACCTCCCTGATTGCATAGATAACTAAATAATAAATAAGAACTACCGAAGCAAATGAATATCCTACTGGCCAATACGGATAGGTGCAAGGCTGCGGACGTACTACTCTCGCAAATTGTGATGGAGAACGACTAAGAGATAATTATCATAAGCGAGCAATACAAAAAGAAAGAGAGAGGTACTTTGCTAGAAGCTCAACCATCGTTATATGGTTACCACCAGGAAGTAAACAAAGGGGACAGCAACGGTTTCGTCTGGGCTAAATGCGACCTTTTTACAGTAATTAGCTACTATTTGACACCAAGCGATAGTATACAGGAATTCAACGGAAAGCTCGTGAAAATAGAATTGAAATAAAGAATTGGAAAGTCCTAGAGGATTACTCTGGCAGCGATCATCACTACATCTTCGACACTGGAACAAATGCGTACTAGCACAGAAAATTCCTAGAATACGAAAGTCGAACATTTCGAAGCTTGATACTTCGAAATAAATTTCCGCAAAAGACGACCAGAACCCATCTAACAGCTCCCCCATAATTGCAAGAAAAACTGTCGAGCACTCAATGCTTATTATAAGAAGAGCCAGTCAAAAATCAATACCCAAAACTTCCTACAGCAAAAATAAAGCAGCAGTTTACTGGTGGACTGAAAATATCGCCCAACCCAGGCGTACATGCTTCAGCTTTCGCAGATCCTATACGAGATCCAGGCGCAGAGAACTCGCATCCCAAGAAGCCGAGCAATACAAAGCAACAAAAAAGGAGCTGAAGCACGCCACAACAGCAATAAAAAGGGAACTACGCGAGGATACAAGAAGAAACCCCTGGGGACTCGGGCATAAAATAGTAATGACAACAAAGCCACCTGACTTAACCGCTGCCAAAATGGATCACATCGTAAGCGTACTACTACCCACACACAAAATAAATGCAAGTAATCCAGAACATACTGTAAAATCTCCGCAAATCCTTCAGTTTACTCTTGAAGGGCTGCAATTAGCCACTGGTAAGCTCAATGCCAACAAATCACCCGGCCCGGACAGAATCCCAGCAGAAGTCCTCAAAATAATTGCCCCAAATCGCTATCAGCATACCGTCCACCATTCATTATTGACAAAGCGGGAAAGCTATATGAAAGAATACTTAAACCCAGACTCGAAGCGGCTACCAACGAAGCTGGAGGACTGTCCCCTACAAAAGATTAGTGTTGCTGGCAACTCTAGGTTTCCAAAACGCCTTCAACAGCGTTAGATGGGTGGATATTATCAATGCTCTCGGAAAACGTTTTAAGATTCCCGACAACCTCAGGGCTGTGGTGTGGAGCTACCTTAGCAAAAGGAAACTAAAGAGGGATTACGACAGATAACGGTCACGTCAGGAGCAACACAAGGATCCATTCTAGACATATGTAGATTTATGGAACATTAGCTATGACGCAGTGTCTGGCGATGCAGTTATAAGCGGGAATGCTACAATTGACCTAACGTACGAAAGGAAAACGTTGTAGGAGCTAAAGAAGTCATCCGATAATAACAAGAGCGCAATAGAACTAATAAAGAAAGACAAAATAACAACATGGCAACAAAGATTGGAGACTGAAAGTCGCGACAGATTGACAGCCAGGCTTATAAAAGATCTAGACTCATGGACAAGCCGTATATTCAGAGAAGCAAATTCTTATATAAGCCAGCTGTTATCAGATCGCGGTCAAAAAGTAACTCCACAGAATGGGAAAAGTCGATGAGCCGCCATGCCTATACGATGACGCGACAAAAAACGACGCTAAACAATATTCTTTGAATGTGTGCGCGATTATAGCCGAGAAACCAACAGGGCGCCAGTCGTTTCTTCTCTTCGCTACGTGGCGCCAATTGGATATTCCAAGCGAAGCCAGGTCCTTCTCCACTTGGTCCTTCCAACGGAGTGGAGGTCTTCCTCTTCCTCTGTTTCCCGCGGCGGGTACTACGTCGAATACTTTCAGAGCTGGAGTGTTTTCATCCATCCGGACAACATGACCTAGCCAGCGTAGCCATTGTCTTTTAATTCGCTGGACTATGTCAATGTATCTCGTACAGCTCATCGTTCAATCGAATGCGATATTCACCGTGGCCAATGTGCAAAGGACCATAAATCTTTCGCAGAACCTTCCTCTCGAAAACTCTTAAGGTCGACTCATCGGTTGTTGTCATCGTCCAAGCCTCTGCACCATATAGCAGGACGAGAACTATGAGCGACTCATAGAGTTTGGCTTTTTTTCGTCGAGAGAGGACTTTACTTTCCAATTGCCTACTCAGTCCGCAGTAGCACCTGTTGGCAAGAGTAATCCTGCGTTGGATTTCCAGGCTGACATTGTTGGTGGTGTTAATGCTGGTTCCTAAATAGACGAAATTATCTACAACTTCAAAGTTATGACTGTCAACGGTGACGTGAGAGCCAAGTCGCGAGTGCGACGACTGTTTGTTTGATGACAGGAGATATTTCGTCGTGCCCTCGTTCACTGCCAGACCCATTTGCGTTGCTTCCTTGTTCAGTCTGGAGAAAGCAGAACTAACGGCGCGGGTGTTGAGGCTGATGATATAAATATCATCGGCATACGCCAGCAGCTGTACACTCTTATAAAAGATAGTACCTACTCGATTAAGTTCTGCAGCTCGAATAATTTTCTCCAGCAGCAGATTGAAGAAGTCGCACGATAGGAAATCGCCTTGTCTATAACCTCGTTTGGTATCGAACGGCTCTGAGAGGTACTTCCCGATCCTGACGGAGCTTTGGGTGTTGCTCGCGGCATAAAGGCAGCTCCTTTTCGCGCTGTCGTAAACAGCTTTGAAATCGACGAATAGGGGGTGCGTGTCCATTCCTCTTTCACGGGACTTTTTTAAGATTTGGCGCATGGTGAATATCTGGTCGGTTGTTGATTTGGCAGGTTTAAAACCTCACTGACAAGGCCCACGCAGTTTGTTGGCGGTTAGCTTTAATCTTTCACACAATACGCTTGATAGAACCTTATACGCGCTGTCGAGGACGCCTATCCCACGGTAGTTGGCGCAGATTGCGGGGTCTCCTTTCTTAAGGATTGGGCATAGCATACTTAAATTCCAATCGTTGGGCATGCTTTCGTCCGACCACATTTTGCAAAGAAGCTGATGCATGCTCCTTATTAGTTCTTCGCCGCCGTGTTTGAATAGTTCGGCCGGCAACCCGTCGGCCCCTGCCGCTTTGTTGTTTTTCAGGCGGGCAATTGCTATTCGAACCTCTTTATGGTTGTCTAGGAGAACGCACCGCTGTAATTAGCGCTATGCTAGAGAGTGAAGTAAACTGGGGGATTATCCAGAAACTCGCAACAAAAAACGGGACCTGATCGCAGGGTCGCAGATATAAATCTCCCAATGAGAAAAATTGAACGCGACCCTGAAGTAATGCAAATGCGGTGCCAAAGTGAGCTGTTTTTTTTTATAGTAGGAGGAAGGATCAAAAGCCAAAGTGCGGAACTTTAATCCGCTAAACCTATCCTACTCCCACCCCATGTCTCTTCCAGGGGACCACTGGACAAAGTATTACTTCATGGGAGTGAAAAAGACGATATTTGAATAGCTTCTGAAGCAACCGTGCCCACTGAGTATTTGGGTGAAAATCCAAGCCCCCATGTTGTCTACCTATCCACGAATGTATGTCCATCCCGCGGGTCCACCGTCTTTTGCATGAAGTTTGCCACTGTTGCTGCCACATTGCGATGTTTTTGATTCTCTCCTCTATTTTTGCTGCGGTAGTCTGATACCTTGCGGTACTCCACTGGAGATGGTGTAGCTCTGAGTGTCATCGTCCGTCCGTCGTCCGTTGAATAAAAATCTACTATTTTGAAAGTAACTCATTATAGTATTTATCAGATAATGAGCAACGTGTATATCGTGTAGAGCTTTTATTATGTTTGTCCACTTTGCAGAGTTGAACGCATTCTTCACATCCAAGGTTATTAGGGCGCAGTATTTTTGTACCACCTTTCCATCTCTTTACATTTATTGCACATTTCGCAGTATCAACTATTTCTCTTAGTGCGTCAATATGAGACCTCTTTTTAATAAAGCCATATTGTCTCTCCTATAATTCCCCAGATTTTTGGATTTCTAACTCCAAGCGGTTTCTTACAATGTTTTTGTACACTTTCCTAATTGTGTCGAGCATGCAAAGAGGTCGATAAAATGAGGGTTCTTCTAGTGTCTTTTTTGGCTTTGGTAGTAGAACCAGACGCTGTATCTTCCACGGATCGGGGAATACCTTCTTCACTTCTTTAAGGGCTCTATTTGGTATACCATCAGCGCTATGGAGTTTTTGATTTTTTTCACAATAGCCAATAGTTCGTCTTCTGTGACTAACAGGGGTGGCTTCGTAGCTTCGTTTCGTTTAGTATAGTAAATGGAGGCATGTGTCGGGAATAACGCTTCGACAACATTTTTCATAAATAATGCGTTCTTAGGCGTTGCTGCGACTTATTTTTGAACTTCGACATACAAATTTTGTGTGCCGTTCCCTTGGGGTCTATGTTCGCTTCATCGCTGAGCTCTTCGAAACAGGATCTCTTACTATGGATAATGGCTGACTTAAGGAGCTGTTTTTGACATTTAAATGCTTCTCTGAGGCTGATTTCGTAATCGTTACGCTGTAGGCGACGTCTAGCTGAGTGACAGAGCTTCCTTAGCTTGGAAATTTCTTCGTTTCACCAGTATACCGGCTATCGATTGTTATAGTATCTCGAACTGCGCATAGTTGAATAGCATGCTGAAACTCGTCCCTTCCGCGCAGGGGACATTAAGTGGACTGCATTTTCGCCTGATGCCTTTGCCGCACTCCAGTCGCTCTCAAAAACGTCAGTATCAAATTCCTTTTGCCGCCAACTTCGTTTTCGAGAGGTAATTCTTGGGCAGTGTTCCGTTTCTTGGGAGAGCAAAACTTCATCAATTACAGCCAAATGGTCGCTACTTGTGTACATATCTGACACGTTCCACTTAGTATGCCTGCTAAGCGCGTCGTCAGCAAACATTAAGTATATTATTGAACCTTTATTTCCCTTTTGAAAGGTATTTTGCGTACCGCTGTTTAAAATCGTAAGGTTTTTTTGACTCAAAATTTCTAGAATGAGGCGACCACGATGATTAGTAATTCTGCTACCCAAGCAGTAGACCATGCGTTAAAATCTCCCGCTATTATTATTGGCGATTTGCTTCTGATTTCTACAAATAGTTCCTGGAGAAAATCTTCAAATTCGATAGTTGCTAGGCTTGGACGATCATTGCAGCTTACAAAATATATTTCTAGTATATTCGCCCATGTAAAGCTGTTATGGCTTTAGTTGGAACGTGATGTGAAGTCTTGACCTTTGCAGGCCCTTATTGCCGCCTTGCCCCTTACATCTTTACTCCAAGTGCTTGCCGAAGGTTGAGAATATTGTTCGCTTAATAGGGAGACATCTATGTTTTTTCTAGAACCATCTGTTTTAGAAGTCTTGTGCTGCAGCGCAATGGTTGATATTTAGTTGCAACATCTTAATTTTGTCGTTGACTTCAACATATCTGCGTATTTAGGACAGACCGTACTCAGAACGGAATGCTCCCCTTTGCGGAGCATACAACTTGGGGAATCTGTGCAAGACATTGCCACATGACCTGGGGTTCCGTAACGTGTACACAGGGAAGACCTATCAATGGGGCTGCAATATTTGTGTGCTATGTGTCCTAGTTGGAAGCACCAAAAACAACGAGTATTAAGTGAAAGTTCCCGGTGGCGACAGAAAGACCACCCGATCCGCACTTGGGTAAAGTTTTATCATCCTCAGTAGGGATGCCAACTTTTTTTTTAATCGATTAAATAATCAAATGATTAATTGCAAGATATAAAAAAATAATTTCAATTAATTAAAAAAAATCGATTAATTTAAATGTTTTCAAATAATACTAAATTGCATTAAGACCACCACCAAGTTTCAGCGCCGAATCTTGTATTATAATGCTCTATCACAGAGTCCCAGACATATCATGAAAGAGAAAATGTCCTATATTTGAAGTTAAGTAGCATAATGACAGTAAATTTTCCAAAACATGTACAGCAATCTTAAAGTAAGAGAATTGCTTCTTGCTTGAAAGACTATGTTTTGCAACTTTACGTAAAAGCAAAACAAATAACATACAGGAGACTATATTCTTATTTCAGACATTCAAATTATGTTGGTATATACACAAATACAAAAACGGAAATAAAATTAAAATACAGTATTAAAAATTCATTTGTCTTATATTATGTTCGGACCGACATTGAAAACACATTTGTGTGTTGTGAAATTTAAGTCGGTCGGACCGACATTTTGTGCTTTCGATGGGTTTTCACTGACAACTATCAATAGCGGCATTCTCATGCTATTGCAAGATTGCACGATGACATAAAATGCAAAAATCCTATACCGAAATATGCAATGCCAAGAGGGCACCCATTGCAGAATCTAGAGATATATGACGGCACAAAAATAAACACTGGTTTTGGTCTGACATATTTTACAGCCATTGCAATTAATTTTCTGCGTGTGTTTGTTATGCCGTTGAACCAAGAGGAAAATTCTGCAATTTTTGCACCGTGCAAGTTGTTGCATGAACAAGATAATTCCCCTAATATGAGAATATCAAGTGACAGCTGTATTTGTATATGGAATGTAAACAAATATCAAGTGACAATTTAGGGCCGGCAAAATATGTCCTCCAAAAAAATCGATTAAACTAGGCAGGCATCGATTATAATGAGTGGAATGTAAGTTTTCAAGTGGTTTTCAGCGAAAACTGTGTTTTCGTTGGACATATTTTACATGGACGAAAACACAAGTTTTCGTGCGAGAACCAGTTTTTCCCACGAAAACATGTTTTCAATGTCGGTCCGAACATAGTATTAGCATAAATGAAAAGAAAATTTATTCTCAGTTCAACCAAGTTTGAAGAAAAAGCAATTTCGATAAACGTTTTGTTGTCAAACGATTGCGTTTTTCGGTCGCAGTTGGCCCCGCTTTTGAGAAAAGCCGCTCAGCTGCTACTGAGGTATCATGTAGCTGTCAATACTTTTTTGAAAGTCCGAACAGTTTTGGGTAAACGGTTTTCATTTCTTCCCAAGCATCAATAGTGTTTCTTCTTAGTTCTTATACCTGACAATTCAAATAAAAGCTCAATTCATCTTGTGGAGATGTAAAATCGTTGGCCCAGAGGCCAAATTCATTCTCTACTGATTCCACAGACGACTCGCTGCCCGTTCCCATAGTATCATCTGCAACTGTTATTCCAGTACGTAAAAACTTTATAACTGGGAACAAAGCTAATGGGTCTTTGAAATTAATTATTTTGAATCTCTGGTCGAGTAATGTTGATGCAGCTAGCAAAAAGGAATGGTCGATGTAGCCAAATCTACGATCAAACTTATTTAACACGACATCTTTTAGTTTTTTAGCGACTGGCTTTAGCATTATGCCTTCAGGTACTCCGGCAGCAGCTTGCATATTTCGAAGATCATCATTAGCTTTAACACCTCTTTTTAGGCATTTAACTATTTCTTTGCATTTACTTCATTCAATTGTTCAGTAAGTTTTCACTTACCAAATTGAGGGTGTGTGCAAAACAAGGAATATGGCGTTTTTTGCCAAATGTATCATGTTCTGCTTTTACGATGTTTGCACCATTGTCGGTGACTACAGCCATTACTTGTTTTTCGTCAATAGAAAAGTCTTTAAAAGCAACAATGAGAACTTCAGAAATATGTGATGCAGTATGTGCTTCCATTAATTTATAAACGCCAATTGTTCCATTAAACTGCTTCGTCCCATTTACACCAAGAATGGTCACACCAAGCATGCTATTAATTTCTACATCAGTCCAGATATCTGTCGTTAAAATCAAATATGAAAAAATTTTAGCATCGCTACACATTGTTCTTTTTCTTCAACGTACATTTCTTCAATGTGAGTCTTGATGGTATTCTTGTTGGGACCTTTTAAAGAGGAAAATGTTGCTTCATGAAACTTAAGAAGCCTTTACCTTTTAAAAAATAAATAAACAAAAAGCGTCATTAATTATCAATTTGTTTTGTAATGTATTTTAATACACCTTCAACAAAGTCAAGAGGTAGATTATCCTTGATAACCATTTCCACTATTCCAGGCTGTAGCTTTTAGTTCTTTGAGCCATGAAGCGAAAAGTTTTCAATAGTTTGGAAGACTTTAGAAATGATAGGTTGAGGATTTTTACTGCTATAGCTGGGTAGCTCTCTTATGCTTCTTTCATTCGGTTTCTTGCTGCTGAAGCTTGGTCCCTCACTCAAAGGACTTTCATCAATTGGTTTGCTGCTGCAACTCGGCATTTCAATCATGGTGTCAGTGTCATCATCACTTAGGGAAACATTGTCTTTACTCCTAGATTGCAGAGTCTAATTTGTACACATATTTATTTATATATACCTAGAAGAAATTTAAATGTAATACAGATTGCTCCAACTTACCACCAATTTGCAGGTTACAGCATGTTTCAATTTTAATGTGTGCAACATATTTGATGTGTTATTAGAAAATTTTAAATTTTTGCAGCAACGTTGACATGTAACGTGGTTATTGCTAATTTTATTAAAGAATTTCCACACTTCGCTTTTAACTGGCGCCATTGCTCTTCAAACAACTGAACGTAAAATGCGTTTGACTTAACTGTAAATGCAGTGTCATCAGACAGTCATTTGTTGATAATAAACTATATATTTACACCGTTTCCAATCACTAATGACTGATGCGACCAATTTCGACCCTGGTACGCTAACTTAGATGAACATAAAATGTATTAATTTTCAAAATGCTATTTGCGATTATATTGCAATTACTCGAGTAATAGTCGATTAATTAGAAAGGGTGTTACGATGCAATTAAATCGTAAATTGAATGAAAATAATCGATTAATTTGATCAAATGATTAATCGTTGCCATCCCTAATCCTCAGTTCGTAGTTATGTAAGAGCTATTTGAGTGCTACTTCGAGCTTTCCGAAGATTTTTTATATTTTGCTTCCACCGGTTTTGGATCCAACATTCCAAAGGAGCTGCCTCTATGCCGCGATGTCTGAATTTTGTATCCCCGCAAAACTAATACGGCTGTGTAAACTGACGTTGAGAAAAATCCAAAGCTCCGTCAGGATCGGGAAGTACCTTTCCAAGCCGTTCGATACCAAACGAGGTTTTAGACAAGGCGATTTCTTATCGTGCGACTTTTTCAACACCACCGACAATGTCAGCCTAGAAATCCAACGCAGGATAACTCATGCCAACAGGTGCTACTTCGGACTGAGTAGGCAATTGAGAAGCAAAGCCCTCTCCGACAAACAAAAACCAAACTCTATAAGTCACTCATAATTCCCGTCCTTCTATGTGGTGCAGAGGCTTGGACGATGTCAACAACGGACGAGTCGACGTTGCGAGTTTTCGAGAGAAAAGTTCTGCGAAAGATTTATGGTCATTTGCGCGTCAGCCACGGCGAATATCGCATCCGATGGAACGATGAGCTCTACGAGATATACGACGACATTGACATAGTTCAGCGAATTAAAAGACAGCGGCTACGCTGGCTAGATCATGTTGTCCGGATGGATGAAAACACTCCAGATCTGAAAGTATTCGACGCAATACCCGCCGCGGGAAGCAGAGGAAGAGGAAGACCTCCACTCCGTTGGAGATTTGGTGGAGAAGGGCCTGCTTCGGTTTGAATATCCAATTGGCGCACGTAACGAAAAGAAGAAACGACTGGCGCGCGGTTGTTAACTCGGCTACAATCGCTTAAGCCGTGTCTACGCCAATTAAGAAGAAGAAGAGTAGGTCTCCTTTGAGGGTTTTTCTAATGTACTCCACGTTTGAACCCAGTTCTTCAAGGCCTCTGTCAGATTTAATTTTTTTTTCCGGATATCCGCAAACGATGCTCCCTCCTTTTTTGTTAAAATAATAGCGTCTGATTTCGATCTGATTCTGTTCTCGATCGGTTTCTTCTTTCTAACAACGTTTATCCATTTCTCGCCTGCGGGCTTGTCTCTTAAACCGTCTTTGTGCATGAATTCAGTGACCTCACCATATGTTGCTTGCACTTTGTGACTCATGTTTTTGGGCTTCTTCTTTGGTGGCAAATATCCCAATATCTCGCGTGGTCTTTTTGAGACATTTTTTTCACTTTGAATAGGGATACCTGCCTCGCTTTCCCTACCATGACTCTTTTCGACGGATTCTCTTGCTTTTCTGCCTTATCATACAAACATGTCATACAGCTTACAAGATCACGCATAGTTTGATTTATATGTCTCTGACTGGACATCATGCTTTCGAGCTCTCTAATTTTTTACCTAGTTTGTGGAAAATATTGGGATTTTCACTATTCTGAGGCTGCTCAGATTTACCACCTTTGTCCGCTTGGGTTTTTCACATCTTGTTTACTGATCCAGCAGCGGTGGATTCTTCACGTTTGCCGTTTGGAGGCATTTTCAAAATTTTTAAGTTCCTCCCAAAAGGATTCTCTGGTGTGCATCCCAAACTGTTCTCAGAGGCCATAACTATGCCAGAAAATAGTTGGGAACACCTGTCAGTGGGCACGTTCAGTCCTTTGCCTGCACAAACCTTACTTGTGCCTTACGGCAATGCCGTAACCAAAAGCAAAACGAATATGGAGAAGAAGGCGAAACGAAACACAAAAGAGCTGACCAAATCAAAATCAAAACGGCAAAAAATTATTGAGCGCGCGTTTGATTCGCTGTTACGTGGGGAAATTCCAATTTAATTTTTATTTTGTTTTATATTAATTTGCCAAAAAAGGTACAGGTAAGTGCCAAATAAATTATGATGAACAAATTTTGGTACTTATCTAATTTTTGTGATCCAATCAATTAAAAGTCCAGTACCAGTCTCTCGGAGTCTCAAATAAAAACAAATATTCTATCACTTTAAAAAACCACAAAGAAACACGTCTACTTTTACTGACTACTTTCACAATAGTCTTAGGGGGCTGTTTTGAGTGACGTTCAAGTGATGATGCGGAAGGAATTTTCCACTCTCATGAAAGTGGCGGTTTTTTAGGACGCACCATGTGAAACCGATAACACATTTTTAATATCACATCAGTAAATCGCATTGACAATTGCATCGCCAAGGATTAACGGCTACTTTACTACATAGATTATGGGCGAATGAAGCACAAGCGTCATAACAAACCGAGCGGTATAATTTAAAATTATAATTTCAGATGAGTGCTCACTTTTCCTAAGGCAACCGTAGACATGCGGGAACAATTGCAAACTGATCAAGTCTCATTTATAATACAGTTTCTATATATTGGTAATGATATAATAGAATTAGAACCAAATACGTACTACATCACGAAAAAACTTGATTAATTGAGAGTGAATTCCTGAAGATAAAAATTAATTGTTTGGATCATAACTGGCCCAATAATGGGGATACATTGTTTTGCAATAAATAAAGAAGTTGATGAAATTAATTAACAATTAACGGCTGTCCTCTAGGAAATGGATGTATTTTAAATTCTTCGTTACTGTTGCTGATAAAAACTAAAATGAAAATTATCCAGAATTACTCCGGAATAACATCATATAATCACCGGTTGAGAATTGTGCAACTATTATTATTCAATGTAATTTAAATTAACCTCAATTCTGCAAAGGCCCACGTTTGGTAATCAAAAATATTACAGGAAATATTAATGGAGAAATTATCCTCTTGCCTGTTGGAAATTTAAATTGAATTTAAAAAGTTTGCAATGAAAAAACCACGAATATTATTGCTAACAGTTAAGAATGTATTGCCCTCTTTCATTAGAACAGGTATTAACAACTAACCACTTTAATAATTTATAATTTCTTACAAGTTGAATATAAAATTAATAAACTAAAAAAATTAATATGTGGTAGTATATGTTATGTTCATTTGTGTTTAATAAGAAAGCGAAGAAAATTGGTTTGAACTATTTTCAAATTTGGAAATAATACACGGGGTTGTTCTTGCACTGAAAATAACGTTTTCGTTTTTAATACAATTTTAATGTATTGAATATTTAATTGGCTAAATGAGTATCAGCCTTCCCCTTCTGCCGGTCACCACATCTTATATGCAACATTGGTACGCCACATTCCCCACACTCATCATCATTGGTTACTCGCATTATTCACCACGGTCTAACACACACACCATGACATCACACACCATCACGTACTTTTGCCGAACCAAATTACAAACGGACAGTCAACATGAAAAAAGTCGTTCTGGCGATTCGACATTCATCCGATCAACACAATTCCGTTTTTAGCTACCTTTTTTCGCGAACACATTGTTAAAGTTTAAATTTTATATACCTGTGTTCAGAAATAAATTCTAACGTTCCTTCCGCTTTTTAAACTCAAAGTTTTATATTTTTTACTTTGTTAAATAATAAGTTACGAAATTGATAACCACTTGAAGTGAATTGAACGAATTCTTTTTAATAAAAATTGTTGGTGAAGTTATATGGTGAGTGCGGAAAAGGTGGTCCATAAATCACTACATGGTCCTTCGAGCCTAAAAGAAAGACACCCCGGGAACTAAGAGAAAAATATGTATATTAGATACATGGGAAAGTGACCGAAAACTTTAACAAAAAATAATAATAATTAAATCTAAAAATTTAAAATCAAGTGTGGTGGAAATATAAAGTGATCGAAAACTTAAACAAAAAATAAAAGTAATCTAAGAACATAAAATCAAGTGTTAAAGAAATATAAAGTACATACGTGCTGTGGGCCGCGAATGTACATACACAATTACAAAGAAGTCGCAAGTGAAAGAAAATTAATATATACATATGTACATACGTATACATAATACAAAAAAAGAAAGTGTCATACGCTGAACACAATGGTTGCGACACAACATTGCATCACGACAGTGAACTGAAAACGGCGTTGTGCATCCTACTACCTGAACGCATGTACACAAGACAACACAGCTCTCCATTTTGCATGTACACAATTTCGTTGTGGCCATACTAATATCTTGCACTTCAATGAAATTTTAATATTTCGTTCAAAGTGAAATTGTTTATGCAAAAAATATGTAAATAGGTATATATTTTTGTTTTAAATTATCAATTGTTATTACAAATGATATAACAGAGCTATAATAGAGCTATTTTATGCTTTTATTTGTAAAATAACGTCAAGTTTGTAAGAGCTGTGAATAATTTTACATTTTACATATTAGTGGCATCACCACTCTTCCTCATCTCTCTATCTTCCATTCTACTGTCAACTCTACTGTCGTCCTACTGTCGCAGGCAAATATAGGAAAATATCGAAGTTAGCGAGAACGACAACTGTCGGCCTACCGTCGTGGAGTCGTGCAGCTGTCTAAATAACAGTGTCCATAAGAACGTGTGTATTTTAATATTTGACAGCTGTCGGTTGTCGTTTGTCGCAACCATTGTGTTCAGCGTATCAGTGACAGCAGCATTAAGTGCTTAGTACATAAAAGAACAAATTAGAGGATATACATATCTCACCTCATAAAAGCTAAATAAAAACAAACACACTTACAACAAATAATACGGGCGCGAATTCAAACAAGAATAAAAAGTTAAAAGAAATAGAGGAAAATAGAAGGCGGAATAACCAGCTGGCCTCCAACCAAGAGGAGGAACTGGATAACGCAACACACTCACACTCACTTCTGGTATAACCCAAAACCCCAGACGGAAATCAAAGTGAGTTGTATCGTTTCCATTTTTTTGTTTTAATTTTTATGTATGTATATATGTATGTATGTGTGCTAGTAATTACGGTTGCATACAAAATCGTTAAGCAACATTTATTTAAACGGATATCAAATGCATCTATATACGGCATAAATTAGAAAACCGATAGTAAAAAACAAAAAGCTCACCAAAAAGATAATATTATTGCAGTGTTCAAGTATTTACTTGTAAATTTTCCGGCAATACTCCTTCTGCTTCTTAAAGCAGTAAGCTGGATTGCTCAAAGGAAGCAATAGGCGCAATAAAAATTCTAAAGTAAACATCAAAGAGAGAGAGAGAGTATAAAAATACATACATATATACATACATTTAAATAAATATCACTGTTAATACACATTAACACATATATGTAGGTTAAACTATTTATATATATACATATATATATATACTTACATTTAAGTTCAGAGGATAAATACCTGCACATTGCAGTTTCTCTCTTCGTCTGTTTATTCGTACCGCCAAAATAATAGAATTACAGATATACATACGAGGTTTGACAATTAAGTAATGAGACTGATTTTATTGGCGCATTTATGGTAAACCTGTGACCTTGAAATACCCTTTCTCTTTTTCCGGCATCCCTTTCCACTCCACTGATATATGTACCATCGCACTAGCTTGTTTAGTTCGCCTGCTGCGTCAAGTTGAGTGGCCGTGTGTTTTTAGTGCACGTCACGAAAATGGATAAACGAAATCAAGAGCAACGCGTCGCGATAAAATTTTGCGCCACATTGGGCGAACAGCTTCGGAAACGTACGCTAAAATTGTAAGAGTGTATGGTGATAATGCTCTCAGTCGCGCCCAGGTGTTTCGATGTTGTCTCCAAGCGCCCCCGCCCGAAAAAAGCTCGCATGAGCAAGTCGGAAGTGAAAATGATGATAATTGCCTTTTTTGATAGCCGTGGAATCGTTCACAAAGAATTCGTTCTACCGGGGAAAACTGTGAATCAAGTCTACTATTGCCAAGTACACGAAAGATTGTGAAAACGAGTCAACAGCGTGCGCCCAGACATCGCTGGTAACTGGATCCTTCATCACGACAACGCGCCGTGCCACACCGTCCTCAGCGTGTCCCAGTATTTGGCCTCTAAAGGGATCGCCGTGTTGCAACAGCCGCCTTATTCGCCCGACATGTCACCCTGTAACTTTTTTGTTCCCTAAAACAAAATCGGTGGTCAAAGGAACCCATTTTGAGTCGATTACAGATATCCAGGCGGCCGTGCCGAGGGTACTCGCGAACATCCTAGTCGAAGAGTTCCAGAAATGTTACGAAGCATGAGAAACGCGCTAGAATCGCTGTATAGCTGCCCAAGGGGACTACTTTGAAGGGGATGGCAGAGTTGTAGAATAATTTTCAAATATACGGTTTTTATGGAAACAGTCTCAGTATTTAATTGTCATACCTCGTACAGTGGGCATAAATGCGGCCTGCACTTAATGTATGTAAAAACTCTATACATTATTATATCCCACGCATAGGATTTAATTGAAAATAAGAATAAAGACTATAATTTTGAAGGAAAATTATCGCAATATTTCGCAAAAAATAAACTTTGCGGCAATAATAACAATTTTTTCTTCTAAAGAAATACAAGTTTACATACTTAAACCATATATATTACTTACATGTATTCAAAGTCCTAATAGGCAGATTTTAATAAAATACTTCTCTCTTTGTGAAAAGGAACAAGAGAAGTGCACATAACACAAGCACATAAAAGCGCACATCCATACTTATATACAAAAGGTAAGGGCATACCAATAAATCTGAAAAATAAAACAAAAAGAACTCCCAATACATTAAAAAAAGATAATAATAATTATAATAATAATAAACATAAACGCCATCGCAAGTAGATACAACGGCGAGTAATTAAAACTATAAACGCGGATTTTATTAATTTTATCGGAAATAAAAAGCTCGTATTTACCTAAAAGAGTTTTCGGTTGATAAAATTCTCAGTATACACTGAAAGAAAATATATACAAATCTTTTATAAACTTACATTCTCTAAATGAATATAGATTCAAAAGAATCTAAAACATCTCAATTCTTGAAAATTCCCAAAATGATTTTTGTACACCTGCAGAAGCTACACGCTCTAATGCTATGTTCGGACCGACAGCGAAAACATGTTTTCGCGGGAAAAAGTGGTTTTCGCACGAAAACTTGTGTTTTCGTCCATGTAAAATCTGTCAAACGAAAACACAGTTTTCGCTGAAAACTGCTTGAAAACTTACATTCCACTCATAATAATCGGTGCCTGCTCTAGTTTAATCGATTTTTTTGGAAGACATATTTTGCCGGCCCTAAATTGTCACTTGATATTTGTTTACATTCCATATACAAATACAGCTGCTCACTGTTAAGGAGATTCTCTTGTTCTTGAAAAACCCTTGCACGGTGCACCAATTCCAGAATTTTCTTCTTGGTGCATCGGCACAACAAACACACGCAAAAATTTATTTGCAATGGCTGTAAAATATTTCAGACCAAAACCCATGTTTATTTTCGTGGCGTCATATATCACTAGAATCGCAATGGGTGCAGTCTTGGCCTTGCATATTTCGGTATAGGATTTTTGCATTTTGTGTCATCTTGAAAGAGTAAGAGAATCCCCGTATTGATAGTTGTCAGTGAAAGCTCAGCGAAAACACAAATTGTCGGTCCGAACGACTTACGTTCCACAACATACAAATGTGTTTTCAAAATGTTTTCAATGTCGGTCCGAACATAGTATAAGCAAGGTGCTACAAAACAAAAGAGGGGAAAGACATATCATACTCTAAATTCATTTCTGAGAGTGACTGTCTAATAAAATACTGCACTCGATTTGCTTCTTCGCCGATCTAAGACAATTCTGAATCGGCGCTAGAAATAAAAAGCCAAGCAATTGAAAATATTTGGACACATCTCCAAGCTGCATATGACGGAATTGTAGATACTGACGAGTCAGATCTACCAGAAAACTTTAAATCTTCTGCATAGGCCAAATTTGAAAACTGCTTAGAACAAATAAAGACACAAAAATTATGATCGCAGATCAACTAAAACTTATTAAATCAATCGCTCCATCTCCCCATTCGAGAGTAGAGCTGCCACAAATACAATCCTAAGAAGCAAGTTCTGGCATTCACCTCAAAGTGCCAGCATGCGATACAGAAATATTTGTTGGAGGTTATGAACAATGGCCGTCTTTCCGGGACATGTTTACTGCCGTGTACATAAACCATCCAAAATTATCGCAAGCACAAAAATTGTATCATCTCTGATACAAAACAAAAGGCCAAGCAGGCGTAATAATAAAGCAGTTCACATTAAGTGATGACAATTTCAATTTGGCTTGGGAAGATCTGAAAGCAAGATATGAAAACAAAAGAATATTGGTCGACAAGCAAGTAACGATACTCATGAACTTGCCGAAAATTCAAAAAGAAATAAGTGAAGAATTCAGAAAATTAGAAGCCACTGTTTCAAATTGTTTGTCGGTTCTATCGACACAAAATGTTCCCACAGACAACTGGGACCCTATTCTGGTAAACATATGCACCGCAGCATTACCAGAAAACCCATTACTTTTATGGGAGCAATCGTCCTCATCAAGAAGAGACTGGCCAATGTGGCATCAAATGAAAGATTTCTTAACTACCCAATATGAAATCGCAGAAAGGACAGATAAAAAAACAGCCAGAACTAAAAACGTTCAACACGACCTAAACAGAAGCTTCAATAGACCCCAAGTCAATAACAACAACAATTTAAATAGAAGCTTTTTCAAAGCACAATCGTTCACATCTGAACAGAACAAATACTTAAACGTCATGCGAACTATGTACAGCAAGGCATAAACTCAAAAGTTGCGAGAAGTTTAAAAAATTAAATATAAATGAAAGAAACAACTTTGTCAGGTCAAAAAGACCCTGTAAAAACTGCTTTTCCCACGCGCACAATCTTACTAATTGCGAAAGCAAATTCAACTGCGTATATTGTCATAAAAGACATCATTCCATGTTATATGACAACATGTCCCCCAATACACCTCAAAGTAACGCATTCTTAAGAAAAGCTATGGGCTTAGTTGCAACAAAAACTCCCGAACACACAAAATCTCGAAATTTGCCAAAAGACACTATTCTGCTCAAAGGCATTAAAAAATCAAACTCTACACAGCAAGAATCCTAGTAAGCTATTACTACCAACAGCAGTTGTCTCCATCGAACACAGAGGAGAACTGTTTATACTTAGAGCCTTAAGAGACCAAGGATCACAACGATCCTTTATAGCGTCTTAGGCACAAAATAAATTAAAATTTGCCAACAAAGCAAGCAAATTTTCAAATTACGGGAATGAGCGGAAGAGTAGTACAAATCTCTAACAAAATATGCCCCATTACTCTAATTTCCCCTCAAGCGGATAAGCGCATGCAAGCAAATGTTATTGTCTTACCGCAACTAACAAACGTGCTTCCAAGCTGTCAAATAAATAGCAAGCATCGGGATAAGATTTCACACCTGACTCTAGCAGAACCCAGCTGCAACACGCCAGCTCACTTCCGGCCATTTTCTTAAAAGAGCGCCCATTCTGGCCACACCTGAGCCAGGCGTGAAGACGCTCTCCATGGGAAAGAATCAAAATTCTCCATCATGAATTCAGTCGCCGATGGAAAGAAGATTACTTAAAGGACCTCCATAGAAGGTATCGGTGGAAAACCTCAGAAAAAGCGCCTCAGCACACTATGCTGCACCGCATCACCAGCCCCGATACCGGGTGACACTCTGCCTCACGCAACCGTGGGTTTAAAAGATGTTCTAAACGGCAGCAACTGCGAAGGCCAACAACCCCTCAGGACGACTCCCGTCCGCGACATCACCACAACGCGACACGCCGGCATCGTACTAGGCCAACAACCCGCAGTCCAACCGGTCTCAGCAAGGTGGTAGCCACGCTTCAACAACTCCAGCGGTTACGAGCTAAATACTTGCCTAGGAGGGCCAGGATGGCTAAATGAGTATCAGCCTTCCCCCTTCTGCCCGTCACCACATCTTATATGCAATATTGGTATGCCACATTCCCCACACTCATCATCATTGGTTACTCGCATTATTCACCACGGTCTAACTCACACACCATGACATCACACACCACCACGTACTTTTGCCGAACCAAATTACAAAAGGACAGACAACATGAAAAAAGTCGCTCTGGCGATTCGACATCCATCCGATCAACACAATTCCGTTTTTGGCTACCTTTTTTCGTGAACATATTGTTAAAGTTGAAGTTTTATATACATACATGTGTTCAGAATCAAATTCTAACGTTCCTTCCGCTTTTTGATGGGCTATTCAACTCTAGAATTTTGGAAAATTCGATTTTTTTTCATTTAAAGTTTAGAATTTCAAAAATATGACCTTGGAAGGATTTTTAAAAATTCGACTTATTTTCGGAGATACAGCCGATTTTGTGAGGTGGCGTCCGTGTTCACTAGAATTGTCTCCTAAGCTCTAAACGCGTTTTTCTCGAAACTACGTTTTTCCCGGCATTATCTCAAGTTCTATACAACCCTCAATTTTGTGTGAACCTTCTTTATATAATCCTTTATCGTTCCTACCAGCATCGTGACAAAACTTTTGTTTTTAATATTTACAAAAAAAAAGTTCCGAACTTCCTTTTGATTTTTTTTTTCAGACCATCAGGAGAGTCAGGATCAATGTCACCAAGATGGGCCATTTTTTTTACACCTGACTCTCAAATCTAATTAATTTAATTTTAAATATTTTTTTGTAAATTTTTTTCTGTATTCTTAAGATACCAATAAAAACACCACAAAAAAATTGATAGTAAAAATATTTTTGGTTTTTTTTTAAATAAAATTCAAAATACTGTCAAAAAATTGATTTTTAGAGTAAAATACCCCTTTAAATTTAAAGTTTTGTATTTTTTAATTTGGTTAATAATAAATTTCGAAATTGATAACTACTTGAAGTGAAGTGAACGAATTCTTTTTAATAAAAAGTGTGGGTGAAGTTATATGGTGATTTCTTACCTTTCCACTGGCATCTCTCTTTCTTCCATCCCACCGTACCCCTCTGATACAACCCCACAATGATACAAATACTACAAAGGAATATAAACGGACTTTTGAACAATTGCGTAGATTTGAATATTCTAATAAATGAATTTAACCCCGAAATTATTGCGTTACAAGAAACTCATATTCCATTCAACAAAACAGCATATTCACCCAATAAATATCATCTTTTTTTTTCAGAATAAACCCTCTATTGGCTCCTGCAAACAGGGATTCGCTTTTTTTTATAAAAAAATCCATGAATCAAAAACTAGTCCCTGTTACATCAAATATTTCCTGTTTAGCAATTGAAATCGATGTTGAGCAAAAAATCACATTAATTAATTGCTACATCCCACCCAACCAAATACATATAGTGTAATAACAATAAAGTTGTAGTTGATTTGTGTAATTCTCCACTCCCATCATAATCATAGGAGATTTTAATTCGTGGAGCCCATTGTGTGGGTCCAAATGTGTTATCAAAAGAAGAAAAATTATTGAAGACGTTATCCTTTCCCAAAACCTTATTGTTCTAAATGATAGTTTACCCACGCATTTTTCAACCCATAAAACCTTTACCCATCCTGATATTATCCTTGCCTCAGCCCCTATTGCCCCCAAACTCACCTCTCGCACACTGGATAAACTCCACAATAGTGATCATTTACCACTCCTAGCAACCATGTCCCTTCCTAATTGGTATCAAGTCAAACCTCAACCGAAATTCCAGATAGAAAAGGCAGATTGGCAGGGATTTCAATCTGCTGCCATATCTGCTTCAAATGACAAACCGGTTTCAAAAAATAGCAACGCCGAAGCCTCTAAAATTAAACAAATAATTCGCCTATCATCCCATGCGACAATACCGTAAACAAACTCAAAAATATGTACTGCCAATTTGCCTTAATGGTCTAACTTACTTACCACCCTTCGAAAAAATAAACCAGCACCTTGGCTTAAATACAAACAACACATGAGTGATACACATCTTATTAACTATAAAAAAGCAAATGCTACATTCAGAAAAGAACTAAAATCAGCCAAAAGACAATCCCTCGAAAAACTCACCTCCAATATAAATCCCTCCTCCAACTGAAAACAAATATGGTCAGATATAAGAATGCTCACAGGTTCCACTTCCCGCACTCGTATCTCATTTATATATAGCGATCAAGGACCAATTCATGAACCACATAGTCCTCCTACTCCCATGACTCCAACTTCCCTCCCGCCTTCAATGTCCTAAAAAATCAAATCATTCAAGAAGAATACTAAAATCCATCCCCTTCATCCTCAATATTCCTCATAGAAGTCCCGATAACTTTATCTGAATTTAAATCCACAGTTTCAAGAATGACAGGAAAAACACTTGGTGTGGACAAAATTTCCTATCCCATTATAAGAAATTTACCCTCTACCCTCAAAATCAGACTCATTAACCTTTACAATTATATCCTCGACTCCCGAATCTAACCCCAAGAATGGAAAACTGCTTTAACCATCCCTATTCCAAAGCCAAATAAATCCTCCACGCTGATATCAAGTTTCAGACCACTATCCCTTCTACCATGCATGTCTAAAGTCTTGGAAAAAATTCTCGCAGCGATAATAATGTGGTACGCCAAGACGAACAATCACCTTAGCCCCCATCAATTTGGTTTTCAAAAAGGTATCGGTGTCACTGAACCACTCTTATATTTCGAGCATTTTGCTTCCACAGCATTAGCCAACAGTAACAATGTGTCAGTTCTCAATTTAGACTTCGAGAAGGCATTCGATAGAATCGGAGCGCATATCGTACTACGACAATTAAAGCGATAAAAAATTGGAAACAAAATTTGTAAAATTCTTTTTAACCAATCGGAATTTGGCAGCCTGTATTAATAATTATAAGTCCCGAATATACAGTCTTCATAATGGCATTCCGCAAGGATCGCCACTTTCAGTAACATTGTTCGTTATCGCGTTCAATGAAACCAACTCAATCATTTTCTCCAACTCGAAAGTAGAAAATTTCACTTATGCCGATGACGTTTTAATCATTACTAACTTAAATGAGCTCAATGACGTTAATTGCATCTTCTTAAACATCCTACAAAATATAAATAAATGGGCAGAAACATCAGGTGCCAATATATCAGCAACTTCTACTTTCCACATCTGCAGAAAACGCAGATGGTTTTTCCTTTCATTATCTCATTCTAATATCCATATTCCGCGCACTAATATACTAAAAATTTTAGGTTTAACTTTTGATCATAAGCTAACGTATAAAGAACATTGTAAAGCTATTAGAGCAAGTTTATTACTAAGGCTTATAGCGGGATTCTGTAACTAGTCTCTAGTCTCTATTTGAGACATTTTGAGGCAAAGTCTCAATAGTCACAAATTACTATTCATTAACCAGTCTCTAGCGTTAATCTCAAAATATTGACTCAAATTTGAGACCTGATAGTTAGCAGGTCACAAACTAAAAAGAACTCTTTCTGCCATTTTGAATATACTGAATAGAGATCATAATAGATATTAATCGATTTGTCATTTTTATATACTTAGTAAGCAACTCAAACACAAAAAGGTTAAAAATAAATCTATTTTACATAAACTTTTTAAATATTATGAAACAAAGTCAACAAATATTTTTATTTTTATGGATAACTATGGTTTTTGACTATGTTATAGAAATTTTAATATTTGTTATCGACATATTTATTTTCATTCAAGTGTAAAAACATCTCTGAATAATGAAATGTAATAAATTTTGAGACTGTCACTTACAGAATAGCAAAATCGCCTCAAGTCTAAAAAGTTGTCTCTAAATAAAATCTCAAATTTAGAGACTTGAGACTGTATCACGTTACAGAATCGCATGGTTAACATAATTAAATTTCTGTCATCCAAATATTGTCAAATTCACACACATACACTTGTAAATATCACAAAAGCATTAATGTTATCAAAAATTTACTTTGGACTTAACATCTGCGGACACTGTTCAGAAGCCAATATGAAACTGTTAAATGCACCGTACCACACCGCTGCGCGTAGAAGTATCCGCGCATTCCCAACGTCGCCAACAAAAGTTATTCTGACAGAAACTGGATTACCAGAAATCACGTTCAGAGTACAACGTAATACAATGATGCTGATTCCTAAACTTCTCCACTGTAAAAACCAAGTTTTATTCAAATAAGTCACGGCGTCTCTAAAACAATCAAAGAAGACGAAATGTAAATTCTCCACCATAGAACGATGCATAAATCTATCAAATGAAATTAACATTATAACAAGAGCCACAAGAACACCAAATAAACAGGAGTCCCCCATGTGTGAATCTCGAACCAGTTTTCATCACCAAATTACTGCAGTATCCTAAAGGACTCACCTCACAGGATGAATACCAGCAACATTTTAACAAAATTAGAGCGCTACTCATAAACGACGGGGAATTTATTTATGCAGATGGGTCCAAATCTGATACCAGTACAACGTTTGCAGTCACAAACCAACTTGGTGTCACTATTGCCGTCAGTGCACTACCATCGTATAGCTCGATATTTACAGCCGAAGCAGCTGGTTTACTTGAAGCGGTACTTTTTGCTTCCCAAAATGGAAACAAATCTAACAGTAAATCAACTTTGGACGCCCTTATGAATTATGCAAATCATACGCCCTTAGTACAAATATTCGTAACGCTATATTTTAAAATAGAAAGAATATAAAAATCATGTGGGTGCCAAGCCATGCAGGAATTCGCGGAAATGAATTAGCCGACAGCAGAGCGAAAGAGGCCAGTGTGGAGCCCTTACATCTAAGCAACTACTTTGTGAACAAATATTTACGCAAACTAGTGCTCAGCCTTCTAAACCAGTGCTTCCTAAAGTGAGCGATAACGCCCCCTTGTGGGCGCTGCAGGTGTCAAGGGGGGCGGTAAGAGACCCAGAAAGAAAATGGGGGCGTTGTGTAGAGGCCTGGGGGGTTATTTATAATTTAATTTAGCTAGGAGGCCTCTTAGACATCGACTACATGAGCTCTCGACTCTCAACAACAACTTGTGAACATCAAGTAATATGAATTAAAAGATTGCTCAAACTCGGTTTTATATTTCTCTCCGCGTAGTATATTATTTAATTGAATATAGAAAAAATGAAGATATTGTCAATCGATCGCTCCGTTTCATAACGGGGCATCTCGACAGGATAGAATTTATAGAATACCAACTGTCAAACGTATTGCTGTTGTCATTGCCAAATCTGTATGTGGGCATTTGCTATCATAATATAATCATTTGTGCAAAGGTGTAGGGTAGGTAGGTTCGTGCTGATGTGGCGCATGCTTTGAGCTCTTGAAAAAATTTATTTTATCACTTGCGAAATGACGTCGGGTAGATAACTGATGAAGCGCACGTTTTGAGCTTTTGAGCTCCTTAAATCTTTTATGTGGAAAATAAAAAAAAGGATCTTTATCCCTTCTTACAAATGTATTTCTGGGGAAAATAAAAAAGGATAAAGATCCTTTTTTTTACAATTAAAATTCTGGGAAAAATAAAATAATAAAAAAAGGAGAAAGATCCTTTTTTACAAATTTATTTCTGGAAAAATAAGAAAAAGATATATTTTAAGGAAAAATAAGAACTCATACTTTTGGACTACTATATAATAATTGTGCTTTAGCATTTCTATATAAACAATGTCATATTTATTTTATATTCATTTGTGGTTTTGCGCGCAATAGATGAGCATTACTTACGCCTCCTTAACAGTTAAACCTATTTCTCAAAGCAAAACAATGCCGGAAGTAAAAAAGAAGAGACGGCAATACTGTGCGGAATACATTAAATTCGGATTCATTGAAAATCCCACAAACCCATCCTCGTCTTTGTGTCTTCTATGTCTAAAAACATTTTCGAATGAAGCAATGAAGCCTTCAAGAATGCAAGATCATTTGAATAAAATGCATCCAGATAAGAGAGACAAGAATGAAGCATATTTTTAAGACCTAGATAAGAAGCATAATAATCAGCCAAGTGTAGCAAAACTATTTTCGGCGGCTGCTAAGTAAGATGACGACGGACTTCGAGCTTGTACAATATCTCTTTGTTAATTGCTCAAAAAGGCAAACCACATAACTTCGGAGAAGAGTTAATATTGCCAGCAATAAATGAAGTAAACTACCGTGCTTCATAAACCGGCCGCAGATATTATCCGAAAAATTCCTTTGAGTAATAAATCTGTGCAAAGACGAATTGATGAAATGGCTGAAAACATGGAAAAATCATTGTGCGATCAGTCCACTTTACCAACGAATGAAGCATTGTTGTTGTCTTACGTGAGGTTTATTATTATAGTACTATTATTTGCTAGAAATTTAGAGACCGATACAAAAGGCGAAACCATATTCAATATATTGGAAAAGCTTTGCGATGAGAAAGAGATTCCTTTGAAAAATATTATTTCAATTGCTACGGATGGCGCTCCTATTATAGCTGGAGCGCCATAAAGGCTTAATAGCGCACTTCAAAAATAAAATTCCAGATGTCCTTGGTGTACATTGCGTTATTCATAGACAACATTTAGTTGCTAGAAACTTAAGTGAAAAACTATTTCAATCACTGCAATGTGTCATCAAAGCAGTCAAAAAAATCCGCAACAGCTCTTTGAATGATAGATTATTTCATCAGCTTCGTGTTACTAATGACGAGCATTTCAATCGTTTGTTGTTTCATACTGAAGTTCGCTGGCTATCAAGAGGCAATTGTCTGACTCGATTTTACAACCTGTTTGACTCTGTTATAGAATTCTTGGAAACTACAGATACGGAACTTCAAGACAGGCTCATAACATCAAAGAATGATATAGCTTACGTGACAGACTTGTATAAATTGTTCAACGACATGAATCTCCAACTGCAAGGCGATAAACTAAATTTAATTAGAACAAAAAACGTCGTTGCTACTTTCGCAGCCAAACTGCTTCTACACAAAAAGAATCTGGGCAGACGTGAGTTTCACAATTTTCCAAATTTATCAGTATCATGCAGTAACGACGAATTGTTTGCCTACTGCCAACATTTGGAAAACCTCCACATTGACTTCACCGAACAATACCAGGACATTTTGAACTTGGAAATACCAGACTGGGTGTTGGATCCGTTTTTAAATGTCAACACAGCAATGTCATCTCAGCTGGAAGAAGAATTTATAGAATTGACAACAAACGATGAAATAAAAATCAAGTTAAAAAATGGTTACCAAGAATTTTGGCTACAAAAACCGATCTCGCAATTGTACCCTGGATTGTGGTCAATCGTTCAACGATTCTTGTTTGCATTCCCATCGTCATATCTGTGTGAACGTGGACTTAGTGCTGTGACAACACTGCGACTTTTCTTGAGTAAATTAGAACCTGATATTAACAAACTTATTAAACAGCATCAGATTCATCCTTCACATTAATTTTTGTATATGAATCGATTATTTTAGTTTTATTTTTAATAAAAGATTCTAAGTTTTAATACTATAAAGCTGTGTTTCAATAATCATTCTTATTGGCAGTTGGAGCCCGTAAGAGTTAACTTGAGACCTAAGCGCCGTTGTATGTTACCTACTGAGCTCAGGTTCCAAGTTGCTCGTTATAGTAAAAGTTTCGTTAAGAATTCTCCGTTAATATACATATATGTCACAATAATTAATTTGAAGATATAGTGGTTTTTAAATAGGTGAAAAAATGGGAGCGCTAAAAAAATATTTATTCTCAAAGTGGGCGGTAGACAAAATAAGTTTGGGAACCACTGTTCTGAACGAAAGCTACTTAACTGAATGAAAAAGCTATCAACACCACTATAAATTGCACAACCCTACAGGAATTAGACTATCGCTCTCGTCAAATATGTCTTGTTAAACCATAAGAAGATTCACACGTCTACGGATTGGTCACACGTTAGCCACTCAGGCACACTTATTAAAAGGATAGGTGAAGCTTTACTGTCCTTTTTATGGTGCAAATTACCTATCTACAACACATCTTCTCGATAGCTGTCAGGAACTGGATACACTTAGAACTTCAATATTTGAAGAAACAAAACCATCTGACATGCTGCGAAATACAGAAAATTTGTGATTCTAGTATGAAAGCTAAAAGAAACGTATAGTCAATTTCAGTATATTAAATTTAGCATTCTAAAATATAAAATAATACATATACACAAGTCACACTAATCTCCTAACATCTTCCCATAACCTCTTCACCACCTACTATAAACAAATACTCCTAATTTATATATACATATATATATATATTTTATGTAATATATAATAATATTAGACCTTAGTCATTCTTTTACAAGCCGAAAGCCTTGGCAGCCAGTACTTTATTTGTTAAGTGGAATAATTAATTATAATTATAACTCTTGTAAATAAATAAATAAATAAAAAGTATTGAACAAATTTCTAACCCAATTTTAGCTGGAAATACAATTTTTGAACTTATAAAAACAGTATTCACGTTAACAACTCTAATCGACGGAATATCAAAATACAAACACCTTAATTGATGATTAAGTAAATGCTTGGGAGTTAGAAGAACTCACCCAATGTCACTTAAAACCCAAAAACATCAGTATTGTGAAGACTTCTACTAAGCCCCAACCATTCGATCGGATAATGGTCGGTACGCTGGACAAAAGTGAGAATTACAAACTTCAGCAATGCTACTCAAAATTAATTTATTTAGTACCTAAGTAACCGTACGACAATGAACTGATTAAATGAATGACCTTCAGTTCACTATATTGCCACACAAGCAGTAGGAACCTAGACTTCCTTCAGTACGCACGTCCTTATTCGCGATACTCTCTGTTGTTCTCGAAATTGCAGGTGTTTTCTTGTGTTGCGTGAAGTGGATTCTGGAAAATATTTTTATGGAAAAAAATGAATTATCAAGAAAACAAATTTTTTTTTAATATTTTAGAAATTAGTGTTTTTGTTATACTTAGTTGTCAGAGGAGGTCGATCTATAAATGATTTATTTTACTAAACTAAAGGGTTTCTACTTAACGTATAAGCTCAAACATTTTTCCTGTCCTTCCCCCCTTTAAAAATGTGCTTTCAATTAGGTTGGTCACTTTCATAAAATGAGTACTGCTTTTATTTATTTAAATTAAATACAGCAATTCTGCTAAATTATTCTATACGGGTGGTATATAGCTGATATAAGGGCGCCCTATCGGAGCCGGTGTGAAAATTGGACAATGGGCGTGGTACCGCCCACTTTCTGGTGAAATCCCATATCTAGGAACTCGACAGACCGATTTCGACAAAATTTGGAACGTAACGTTATTTTCATATTCCTATGTCACTCTGTGAAAATGACCGAAATCGGACTACAACCACGATTACTCCCAATATAACACAATTTAAAATTTCGTTTGATTCTATCACTTTCCAGTACACAAATAAATAATTAAATAACATAACGGAATAAAATTTTGCGGCAATAATTCCCTTAAAGTAAGCCATCCTTTAGCCAATAATTGTCTAAAACCAACGAAAACTGTTCAAGCCCCTAGGCACCGAATATGTGGACTCAATACCAATAGTTGACTTTTGACCGAAAATATCGTTCAATGTGTGATATATCCGCCAATATTTGAGTCATCTCAATGAAAATTGCAGAACATGTTTTATTCTCAAATGTGTATCTTTGCGCCTAAAATAGAAAACATGACCCAAAAATGGAATGAGCAAAAATAGATAAAATCTGGTCAAACTACTCCCTACTCTAATATATTCAATATAAAATGTTCGGTTGCACCCGAACTTAGTCCTTCCTTACTTGTTTTATTTTAATGTATTGCATTATTATATTCAAGCATGCATTTTTATTCATTTTCATTCATAATTACACTTTAAATACCACTGCATATTAAACTTGGAATTGTTAAGAATTTTATCAAAACTGTCGCCGAAAGAGATGAAGTTTTCTAGTTTTTGAAACTAAAAACAAAAACAAAAAAAAAAAATGTTACAACTAAGCGAAAAAACAGCAAGGTAAGGAAAAAATTTAAAAGGTCATAAACAAAAAATGACACATACTATCGCCAAACCCTTTGAGGGTTTTACTATACTGACCTAGTACCATCACCCTGACTTGGAATTTCTCATCCCCCAGATTAGCTGTTGTGCTGTGTTATGAAAACAGCAAAACTACTGATTTGATTATTATAGCTGCACGAAACAGACAGGGACGAGCAAGTGAAACCACTTCGCTCACAAAAATGGTCCCACTTCACAAACAGTCTAAACTGTGAATCGATATCAAAGGTACTCCATGGCCGCACCTAAAATCGAACCCTATGAGGAGGTGCGGTTACCTCCGACAGTGTCCTACACTCGGCAACTAATTATATGGACGAAACCCATACAGCGGAAACAGCCAGCAATGGGGCTATCCAGTCGCGCCCGGAAGGAGATCAACTTCATATGTTAGTAAAATATGAAGTTGATCTCTGAAGCCTCCACGATAGCGGACATTATTTTATCCGCACTCTCCAGGATGACATTAGTCCTACCATCAGGAGCCACCTTTCTGGGACCACTGATCTTCCTCACATTTTAACTCTGAGGCGCTGGGCTGAAATTCTACAGGTATAGCTAGCATAACTTGTACTTCGTAGCAACTACAAGGACGCAAAATAGCTTAGCTCACCGCACCTAACAACTATAACGTCCTTCTGCTTATAATATCTGTTTATAACTCAACAAAGATTTTTGTCTACCTTACCGCTGGTGGGGGGATTTCAAAAAAGTCTTTAGTTGAGCTGAGAATATTTCATTCTTATTTAACATTGTGAAATATATAAAAGATTTAAATATAATGTTGTTGTCCGTCCTTTGGTAGCAACGAACATATTCAATTTTGAACAT
Organism: Bactrocera correcta; assembly: GCA_027475135.1. Classification (NCBI taxonomy): domain Eukaryota; kingdom Metazoa; phylum Arthropoda; class Insecta; order Diptera; family Tephritidae; genus Bactrocera; species Bactrocera correcta. The sequence continues at coordinate 44,411,643 of CM050322.1, read as the reverse complement.
TCTACCGGGCGGCAAAAGTGACTGCTGGGAAAGTGATTGCAGTTTGTAGTCGTCACCTGGTTTTCAATCGATAGTAAATGAAGATTGCTACTAGCACGCCGACTATAAAGAATAGCAATGATATGTGTCTTGTAACATGATGTATTTTTTTTTTTAATTTTATGTTTTCTTTCTTGAGTTGTTTCACTATGTCTTGCAATTCTTTGATGTCTTTTAAACTTGCAGTTAAGGTTTCTGGTTGAGCAATTACTTGAGGCATAGGTGCACATGTGCCTCAATTAACTTTTGCGTGTTATATTGTTGTGGAGCTGCTAGAATAACTCCTTTGTAACGTCCAGTACATCCTTCTCCTAATTCCCTTATTCCTTTCGATGGAATGTTGAAAAATTCTTTGGATTTGCTGCATTATACATCCATAGTTCCATTTGAAAATATGTTATAAAGCCAACTATTACCACTTTGAAGCTTTATCCAATAGCTAGTCCAATGACCCTTTTTGAAAAGACAGTTCTTTGTTGGCATGCCACGTAATATCGAGATTTCGCATGACTGGTCTGAGGATGATTTCCATGGCCAGCTTCCTTTACATGTGTAATGGTTCTCCAGACTCGTATCACATTTATCCAATTCTGTTTGTTGCATTATATTGTATCCATCTAAACCAAAATTGAAAATTAGATAGCTCCCTCTAATAATTGATACATTTCTTCATTATGTTGAAACGGAATTGGAATTACTCTATATAATGTTGACGTCTCCTATGCGAATAATGGAATGGTTGTTTTGATCATTACCTTATTATTCATTATAGTTCCTTTTCCTCTCATAAGATTATAAACATTTTTTAGTATTTCACTTGTTTGGGCTCCTAAAAGTGTCAACTTTGGTGATAGTTCATTTTTTAATTTTATATACATATTGTCTTTCTTCGCGCATTTGAGATGGTCGTAAAAGTTGTAGATTTAAATGTCCATGGTTAATGTCAATTAACAGATTGATAATTGACGATTATATATTTTCACATTCTGTCAACGTCATACTGAGTTGTGTTACCATCATTTGATAAACTAATGCCATCCTTTCTGCGTTGAGATTTATTATTAATTCTGAGAATAAATTCAATTGTCCATTCATCTTTACGAAAGTTTCTCGCACTTCTTCTTGCGATTTCTTCATAATGTTCAACGATGAATCAATAATAGACGTTTGCTTCTGAATCAATTGTTTTAAGTTCTTCTCGTTGTCTAATAAATTAGTAAGGTCTTTTTCTAACTCCTTTCGATCATCTGCATCCATGGTTCTAAAAAGAATGTGATGAATAGTTCCTACAAATTCAAAAGGTGCTCGACGTGTTCTTTTTGGTTGTAGTAAGAGGTCATTATCCATCTCTAATGCCTTGAACCGTTTTTCCAGTGCTGAATTCATCATTTCACAGCTTGATTCGAAGTTGGTGAAGAGATGACACTGTTTTTTCAGTCTCACAATATAATCAGCTATTCCTTTTTTTATCTGGATGGAATAAGGTTCCAGGTTGTAATACACCACCAAATTCCACGTTGACGTCTCTATATCGATCATACAAATTTTTTCGAGATATTGCTTGGTATTTCATTTATTTGAATATCTCGACTAGTCATCGTTGCTATTGCTGTTTGCATTAATAAAAGCATGCAAGTTGCTATTGAAATACTATTTATTCTCCTGCTTTTATAGGATTTTCTCCTTTCTTGATCGACACGCTTCTCTTCTTCTTCGGAGTAGAGTGGACATATTTTATTGATAGGCCTTTTCACCTTGCTATCTTGCGTCTTAATGGTTACAACTGTCACCATTCCATCAGATCCTTTATGCTTTTCAGTGATTTGTCCCATCGGCCAATGATCTGTATTTAAGTGATGGTCCTTGCCACCATAAACTGTGTTGTAGTAATTTTTCAGGTGATGTCCCTCTTGATGCAATATCTGCTGAATTTTTACTTGATTTCACGTACCTCCATTCAGCTACCGGAATCATCTCATTGATATCGTTTACCCTGGTGCGTACAAACTTCTCTTTGTTGTTTTTGTTTTGAATCCATGGCAATGTTACCATCGAATCACTCCATGTATAAATTTTGCACTATAAATTCAATATATTCTTGACTCTTTTTAATATATTAGCCAATAGATGTGCACCGCAAAGTTCCAAATTGGGTATTGTTTTTTTTACTTTTAATAGGGTTTACTTTGCTTTTGGCAAGCAACAGTGTTACTTGTTACATAAATTTCTGCTGCATATGCTTTATCAGATGCGTCTCCAAACGCATGCAATTACAAACTAGAGTTATTATTTGTACCGATCCAGCATGGAATAGTTATTTTAGCTAATATATTTAATATTTAGCGAATTTCAGCCATTCTTCTTCCAACTCTTTGTTTAACAGCTCGTCTCAAGATACACCTGTTGACCAAAGTTTTTGCATGAAACATCTACCAACAATTGTAATTGGTGCAAGCCAACCAAGCGGATCAAATATTTTTGCCAATTGTGATAGTATTGTCCGTTTTGTAATTTTTTCCATCTGTAAGCAGCTGCTTTAAACATAAATAGGTCACGTTTTGGTTCCCATTGTAACCCCAATGTTTTCACTGAATTCGTTTCTTCGATTTGAATAATTTCATTATCTTCCGGTGTAAGATCATCAATAATTTCGGAACTATTTGATAACCATTTTCTTAGATGAAATCCTGCACTCCGTAAAGCTTGCATAAATTTCTTTCGTAATTCTTTACATTCTTCAGTGGTATGACCGCCTGTCATGAGATCATCCATATAGAAATCATTATTAATGATATCATGCATGTTTTTATTATCTTTACAGTAAATGTTACCAATCTCATGTAACGTTCACACTGCTAAAAATGGTGCTGCTGCTGTATCATATGTCACTGTTGTATGTTGGAATTCTTTTACTTTCTCTTGAGGATTTTCTCTCCATAGAATATACTGATATTCCTGATCTTCCTCTCTGACTTTTATTTGCCGATACATCTTTTCGACATCAGCACTCATTACATAACGCCACTTTACAATGATATCTACAATGTCTTTCTGTAATCTTGGCCCGATTAGCATTACGTCATTCAAACTGTGACCATTTGTAGTTTTTGCCGATGCGTCAAAGACTACTCTTAGTTTTGTTGTGGTGCTTTCTTTTTTAATTACAGCTTGATCGTTTAGATCCTTTCTTGCTTCAAACTTCCATACTCATCAACCGTGCAACTGCTGTCTTCCTAGATTCTCCAAGTTCTTTCTTCTTTTTAAACGGAATGGCTACTATAAATCTGCCATCTGTTGAATTACGTGTTGTCGTTTGAATATAATTTTGTTCACATAAGGTATCTTCTGTTCTGTCTTTCCATTTCCCAAAATCTTTCTAAATCATCCAGTTTAAAGGTTGTCATATCTGCTACTATTTCATAGCTTCTGGATCTTTCAATATTACCAGACACAATCCAACCCAGCATTGTGGCTTGTCCTAGTAATCCATCAGCTTTAATTATACCTTTTTTCATTATTTTTGGGTACAAATAAGCTCCAATTACTACATTAATGGGGCTTGGTTTGATGAAATTTGGATCCGCTAGTAGTTTATTCTTCCATATATACGCCTTCTTTTCAAATCTTTTTATTGGAAGTGCTTTATGCAGTTTAGATAACACCAGAGCTTCGGTTTCTGCTAGAAACTTGCTATTAAATCTGGGTTTTATTTCGAGTCGTACTTTATGCCATGAAACTTCCACGCATTCCGCTGAGATGCCGCTTATTTCGGTGGTTACGATAATTTTCGGTAACCCTAACATCTGAACTCCTTCCTCAGAAATTAGAGTTTTCTGAGAACCACTAGCAATCAAGGCTTTTAATTCCAACTCTCCTTTTGGCGTTACCACTTTTATTATTGCTGTTGCTAAAAATGTGTCTTCTTCTTTCTGTTTAGCCATATTTGATGATATTTTTGACTTGGTTTGTCTTCATGTAGTAAGGTATTGTTTGATTTGTCGCATACCATACATTTCCAAGTCCTGAAACAACTCTTTGTTGTGTGTTGTCCTAAGCATCTTAACCATAATTGCTTTTTGCGCACTACTTCTAATCGCCGTTCGACATTTAATTTTTGGAATTTATCGCATCGAAGTATGTCATGCCCTTGCATTTGGCAACTTTTACAACTTTGACGAAAACTTGTCTTTCCTAATGATTTATTTGTTTCGGTTGCAAAATTGTAAACTTTGTTTTGTTGTTGTGAGTTTACTCCTCGAGATAAATATTTTTGTGACTCCTGCATAAAATTCTATACTGATGTTCCAGAAATGAAATTACTTCCGACAAATCTTGCATATCAGTCGGCTTACGAATTTACTTCGTATTCTCGAAGTAATTATTTAGAAAATTTTCTTAACACCAGCTGTGCTAAAACATCCTCTAATGATCCTTTATTCCTTAAAAACTTTTTCATTTTGTATGCTGACTCATCCGTCAGTCGTGGTATTTCTACCAGCCTCTCGATATTGTCGTTAAATTGTTTGCGTGCGCTATCACATCTGCGTGTCAGTAATTCCCAAGCAGTGTTGTAATTTGCACTGGATCAGGTGACATACTCCGCGAAGAGCTGCTTAAATGGTTGCCATTCTCGGAATTCGCCTGAGAATTTTGGCAAATCTATTTTTGGCAATTCCAATTTTTCCGTATTTTCCGTTTTTTAAATCGATTTGCTTTAGTTTTTTTAATAACCGCAAGGTATCGCTGACTTCAAAGGAAAGATCTTTAAATTCGTAAATATAAGATGGCTTGCTGTACTTTATCGACAATTCGTCGATATCTTTCTCCATGCAGCTCCATAAATTCTTGAGACGGTTTCAGTTTCGTCTCTAGAATTTATATTTATCTTTGCATCTGCAATTGTGGATCGAATTCTTTCCGATCTTCTTTCAATTGCCTGCTCTATACAATCTATCATTTTAACTGTTGGGCTTGTTGCCCTTGCTCCTATCTCCATCTCTTGGGTTGCGCGTTCCATTTTGAGCAGCTCATAATTTTTTTTCATGTGTGGCTTCGCATTTCCACCGCAAATTTTCTTATACATACATTGTAGGCAAAGTAATCATGATTCGGTGCTGGTTGTTGTGGAATTCGGTCCATAGTACCTCAATATCTTCTGATTCATTTTGATCGCACCGTGCTGAAATTTCACTTTGCAGCACTTGTTGGCTTTTCAACATGTCCGCAGTGTTCGACATTTTTAATCAATAATTTAATTAGTAAACTGTTCTTATTCTTCAAAAAAAAAAAAAAATCGTTGGAGGTAAGTGTTTTCGTCGCCCGGTTGACCTTGCTGTGCCTCGATTCACAGCCGCTGAATATTTTTTTTGAATAACAGTTTTTAACACAGCGTTTAATTTCGTACTAAAACGGCTTATGTGATTATATAAATACGCGGGAATATGAATCCGTCCTACAATTTCTTTTCAATGCTTTATATATTTTTTTATTTTGTCTGTATGTTCATAAATAGCAGGGCTTTTTTGAACTTGGCTGAGCTCTTTTTTAGACTCGAAGGACCAAATGTTTATAACTCAACAAAGATTTTTATCTACCTTACCGCTGGTTGGGGGATTTCAAAAAAGTCTTTAGTCGAGCTGAGAATACTTCATTCTTATTTAACATTGTGAAATATATAAAAGATTTAAATATAATGTTGTTTTCCGTCCTTTGGTAGCAAAGAACATGTTCACTTCTGAACACTTTCCTTGTCTAAGTTACCCTTTACCGTGGTACATTTGGCGGCGTCTATTACCACGACATTTTTTTCGCGCTCGTTTGTTCTCCGCCCGTTTCAGCTGGAATACCCCTTTTAATGGTTCTGCTACCAATATCACCGCTGCATTTGAATTGTTAAATCAGCGCGGTAATAATGGCGACTCAACAGGAGCCACTCTATGCATTGGGGACCTTATCGACGGTCCCACCCCTCCGCGAGAACAAATATCGCGCAAAGAAGAATACCAAACAAATAATAAAAATCGCAACAATGCGCATGTCAATCCGTGTCCAAAATCAACACAGCTCGACGTGTCGCGGTAAAAAAGTTGCAATCCTGGAAGCGAGGATGTACAGATAGTGGTTGTTGCGATTGCAAAACCCGTAGCGTTGATTGTCGCTAGTTAGCATTGTTCGACAACGCCATTGTTGGGAATTGCGATATAATGTTCCACATTACGGTCTGACAGGAGGATAGTTGATTTCTTTGAAACCGCAAAATTTTTTTTTAAGTTGACCAGGAAGGCAGTGATTTATTTATTTTTGGGTGTTGGCCAAAAAGTGTTTAGAGTAATCTTACATCCCAGAAACTAGTGAGTGTAAGGATCAGGTGGTGGGACCAAATGCGGCAATTTTACTTCACCATCACCACAACATATTCCTGCAAACTTAGTGCTGTATTTTAAAACTTTACAATGTTGACAAATAATTGACATTTCCCCAATTGTTACAGATTTTTTGGCATTTCCCGATCATAAGAGAATGCTGCTCGTTCCAGGTTCACTGCCTTTGTGACCGATGTGCTAGAACTCGCTCCATTCTTCATTGAAATTCACTCTACAACGCCAGTACAACTGTTATCGTTATCACTCCCTCGCTGGTCATCAAAATTGTAAATAGTATATTATATGTTAGATAATAGGACGGCTATGTTTCAAGTATAAAATAGTACTCAGCTCTGCTTGCCCAGAGCTTTTTTATTTATAAATTTTCTTATCCTAGTTCATATATGCACCACATGCAGAGTACATACATCTTAATACTAATCTACTGTACATAACGACAGTATATACACATATCTTAATCAGAAATGTTCTCAGCGGCATAACACAACTTATCTGTTTTTTTTTAGGATCATTTGCGATCCTTTAAACAGCTGCTACAATATTAATAAATACTATAGTATCTAATCAATATACCCGAAATGAACATTAATTATAATGTTGATAGAAATGGCTGTTTGTAAATACATATCTACGTTTAAGACTACATTCATACATATGTATATGAACATAAATATTTGTAGCGTGATATCTGTTTCTGTACAGATTTACAAAAATATCTTATTTATAATTTTAGCCGTTAAGAACTGTTCAGAAATCTTAACAGTAAAGATAAAATAATCGCAACTAAAATTGTGAAATTGGTAAGGGTTTTAAGTTGAAAAAGTACTTTTTTGCGAATATATTTCTTAAATATGGATTAAGTAATTTTATTCGGCCTTTTTGTATATTATTAAGAATACTTTTGACAGTATAGGGTAATTTTTTCATGCAGAAATATTGAAGCATAAGCTGGTAACAGAGCTTCCCCCTGAACGTCTTGGGAAAAAATAATTTGCGGTGTTCACCATTACTCGGCTCGGAATTATCCGAAAATAAAAAACCAAAAAAATTAGTCTTATTATAATCAAACCTTCCCCCATCGTTCTCTGATAATTTTTTTTTCTTTTGAAAAATTTTGGCGGCGATTTAAAGTGAAAATTGCTATTTTCCACTAAAAAGTTCCGCCATTTTGTGGGTGCAAAACACCCTTAATGTAAAAAAAATCTAAACGATTACATGCCAAAAATGTGTACAAAATTTGGTCTAGTAGTTTTGAAATGACTTGATTGAATGTTTGAAAATCGCGTCTAAAATTTATAAACTAAAGAAGTTGCGAAAAAAATTACATTATGTTGTCAAAAGTGTGCTCAATAATTAAAATTACTCAGTCGATACTTAAGAAATAAATTCGTAAAAAAGTCATTATTTTACCAAGTAAGATTGACCAACAAGGAAGTTCATTGAAATGAAGGTGATAATATGAACAATCTTAAAAAAACAATTTAACACAGAAAATTATGTGTACAGCTGTGTACGATTGTAAATAAAACAGAGAAGGAACCGCTGGTGTTTGTAAACAAAACAAAATAACGGGTGATTTTTTTGAGGTTAGGATTTTCATGCAGTAGTATTTGACAGATCACGTGGGATGTCAGACATGGTGTCAAAGAGAAAGATGCTCAGTATGCTTTGACATTTCATCATGAATAGACTTACTAACGAGCAACGCTTGCAAATCATTGAATTTTATTACCAAAATCAGTGTTCGGTTCGAAATGTGTTTCGCGTCCGTGTCCGATGAGCGATGAGGCTCATTTCTGGTTGAATGGCTACGTAAATAAGCAAAATTGCCGCATTTGGGGTGAAGAGCAACCAGAAGCCGTTCAAGAACTGCCCATGCATCCCGAAAAATGCACTGTTTGGTGTGGTTTGTACGCTGGTGGAATCATTGGACCGTATTTTTTCAAAGATGCTGTTGGACGCAACGTTACGGTGAATGGCGATCGCTATCGTTCGATGCTAACAAACTTTTTGTTGCCAAAAATGGAAGAACTGAACTTGGTTGACATGTGGTTTCAACAATATGGCGCTACATGCCACACAGCTCGCGATTCTATGGCCATTTTGAGGGAAAACTTCGGACAACAATTCATCTCAAGAAATGGACCCGTAAGTTGGCCACCAAGATCATGCGATTTAACGCCTTTAGACTATTTTTTGTGGGGCTACGTCAAGTCTAAAGTCTACAGAAATAAGCCAGCAACTATTCCAGCTTTGGAAGACAACATTTCCGAAGAAATTCGGGCTATTCCGGCCGAAATGCTCGAAAAAGTTGCCCAAAATTGGACTTTCCGAATGGACCACCTAAGACGCAGCCGCGGTCAACATTTAAATGAAATTATCTTCAAAAAGTAAATGTCATGAACCAATCTAACGTTTCAAATAAAGAACCGATGAGATTTTGCAAATTTTATGCGTTTTTTTTTTTAAAAAAGTTATCAAGCTCTTAAAAAATCACCCGTATCTTTGTTTTGTAAGTGGGTGAACGCATCGCAGTGTGGGGGCAAACTGGCTACAGAAATCCATTTCTAAGTTTATGTACTATATGTGTATGTATGTATAGCTAAATAACAAAAAATAATCATTGGCTTTGCCTATAACATGCTTACATTGTCATTCAAATCAAACACAATACACCACTCTTACGCCGGCATTTAATAGATTTCAGAGAAATCGATCAATTATCGGAAAATTTTGGCAAAATTGGCACTCTGTGCGTTCACTCGAAAGAAAATTTTCCAGCAACTCGAGTATAGTTTTTCTGTTTACCTTTTCACAAAATTTTCGCAAATGTTTGTACGATTCAGCTACGCGACGCTGAGAGTGTTTTGCACAGTTAGTTTTTATGTTGGCCTTAAAATTAATAATATTAATATTTTCAAGGCCAATTATGACGAGAATATCCTTCTTTTTTGTAAAGCATTAAAAGTTCTCATTTTGTTACTTTAAATTTTTTCTATTTATTATAAAATATTCATAAATTAATTACATTTCTTGTTTTAGATAAAATGATATTCAAATTGCGGTTAAAACAAATAAAAATTAAACTGTCTTAATATTTTTATGTAAATTTAAAATAATAAAAGTAACTTCGTTTTTATTTAAATTAATTTATATATATTATTACATGTATTACTCATAAATGTTATTAAATATTTGAATTAAGTATCTTATTTTTATCATAATTGATTATTTTTTAAAATATTCCTATTATAATATGAATTTTACTTCTTAATAAACTTAAAAAAAGCTCAATACGAATGGAGCAAGGAAATTGGTGATTACAGAAACAAAAATCCAGACAAACACGCACAATGCTTTATAAGACTACGCCTTGGGCACACCCGTCTTACACATCTTCACTTGAGGAAGAAGGAGTCACAGCCAACGTGTCATTTTGGCAACTCTTCCCCTTTAACAATCACCCATATCCTTATGGGATCCAATACTTAAACCTCCACCGTGATCCCATATTCATACTAAACATCCCAAACGAGGATATTGTAAAAAGTATACTAAAATATTTAAAACTTTAAACATTCATATTAATATAAGTTATGTTGTATATTATGTAACCAAAAGTAACCGATAGCCCTAGTTGCAATGTTTTTTTTTTCAAATTTATTGTAATTTCAATTATAACAAGTAATAAATAATAATAATATGCATATTACATACAAGAAATAGATAACAAAATTTAAATCTTCGAACAAAATGAAATGGAGTGCTATATTTCGTAGAATCTAATTGTTACCAACAAGAAGAAATAGCGTGCCACCTAAGCACGAGAGCCACGTTTCTTTCGTCTTTCTTCGGCGTTCCCTCGCCCACAAAATAAACTATGGTTTGGGTGACAAAACGGTACATGTGTGAATTATTAGTCAACTTTATATAAATTCTCCATAGTACCATGTATAAATGTTAAATTCTTCACATGACCTATGTAATAACAAAAAATCTGCTAACCAATTCGATCGCGTCTTCTATTATTGAGCTTAGCAAATTTGACCGATTCATTATAATTAACAGAAAAAAAAACAAAAAACCAATTAAGGAAGGGCTAATTTCGGGTGCAACCGAACATTTTATACTCTTGCAACTTGCACAAATCAAAGCCAGTAAAATACTTTAAGATGTTCGAAAATCCTGATGTTAGCTATATAGTGGAACGGCCAAGTTTTTGCTCAAATTTATATATTTTAGGTAAAAAGATCCACAGTTATGAAAAAAATACGCTCTCTTATTTTCATTCAGATAATTCACATATTGGCCGATATACGCGGTACAAAGTCACCGGGAAGTTTGAAAATCTTATATTAGGTACTAGCTGACCCCGCAGCCGTTGCCTTGCGAGAAATTATATGTTTTGAAATAAAAACAAAGTTGAACTTAACATTTCATTTTTTTTTTTCAATGTAACGCAGCTTGACAAACAACATTTTTTGGTTTCTGTTCCGGTGCCAACTACTATGCGACAAACCTTGTGTCCTGTTGATTGTCATCTCCAATGCAAATTTTTTGGAAACGGAATACGTTTGAACAAAAATGGCAAATCGTTAGAACTAAAAGGAATTCGTAGAAGCAAGCATTATGTCCCCTTATATTCGATAGCTGCGTCACAATTAGTCGGGTTCAATTCCACAGTTTTACAGCGCAAGAAGATTGCGAAACATGGTAACGACAGATCCAACTTTGAGACGCAAACGATGCGGTGGCATCCAAGCCTGTCCAAAGAATTTAGAAACACCACTGGATATTTAATGGAGTCGTCTTCATTGTCAAGGCGATCGATCGATTTGTATGAGCGCACGGTTCCTGGAATTTGACTTTGAATCTTTCAGGTTAAGTCAACAACATCGGTATTTTTGGCAGCTAACATTGCACGTGCACTTAAGGAATCGTAGTTACGACAACTTGTCCATTCGTGATTATTTCATCTTTCTTGAATTGATAAACGGCAGATGGAATTGATATCAAAAAACCAGAAGTTTCAACCGGAATTGACCCATTTCCAAATTTTCGCGAATACGATATAAAATGTTTTCGGCAATATCATTTTTGTAGGTATCCCATAATTGACCCGGGTTTGAAGGCTGATATGTTAAAACCTTCCTTTGATTTCGAAGAAGCTGTCGCATCATACATCGTTTGATTCCAGTGATTATCATGTTCCAGAAATTGTAATTGCTGGCTTGTTTTTCCAAAACTTGCACACACAACACTATTCACTCAAATGAAGTTAAACTGCGTAAATTAATCAATAGCAATCGAAGGTAGAGGCTATCGTTGTTTTTTCGGCTGGGTTGTGTAAATTCGTCCTAATGCATTAGTTGACAACACACCTGGATGTCAACCTAATGGTTGGCTTTGCTTTCTGCGTAACTATTGCTTTGACGATGCTTTCCTTGTATAACATCAATACAGTTTCTAATTGGGCAATGTTCTCTCAAACGGATCACTGACGAAAGTTGAGAAAAAACTCATAAATGTTAATTTTGTTGCTGACGGTGTTTCCCCTGGCTGTACCGTATTCTCTGGGTTGAAATACAGTCTTTGGTCATTCTCCAAATTAACTGCGAGATGCACAACAGTCGTAAAATGTTCATGAATTGCAAAAGTAAATATATATAAAGACCAATAATCGCCATGATGTTTCCTTTGATGACGTACTTACAAACGTATTATATCGATTTCAATGAATGAATAGAAAATAATGGTGAATATATAATATTAGGCCTCTAAAGTGAATGCTGAATGTTCTGCCATTATTGTCTGGTGGGCGACGCTGATAGAGTGGATATCCGTCATTTCCAGTTTGTGCTTCCGAAAGAAAATCACGTGGATAGTGTTTCGTGCATTTATTTTCAGACATACAAACCAAAATGGGATTGTGGTGTCTGCAAGGTCCATGAACCATATTGGTTTTAATCATTTTCTCTGAATCAGGAATTTCCGCAGAAATAATTTCATCAATTTGATCTGGTGGAACCACTATACACCATCCAAAGAAGAATGTGTGCGTGCAGCAAACCTCTCTTTTGTCACTCAACAGAGTACATCTAGCATCAGCAACAGTACCACATATATGTTTCTTCACGACAAAGTCCATCAAACATCGTAACTGTTGTACTTCTTGCCTTGTGTTGCCTTGGGCTGCCATACGTTGATGGCAAAAAGAACGCCGACCGATATTACGGCGACCTCTTCGTGACTTCGTAACGAATTTCAATCTGCAATTGAAACATGTGAAACACAAATATAGTTTTCACTGAATAATTTTCAAAAATTTTTCTCTTGAATAGCCGGAATAAAAAAGCAAGCGACCGAAATTGAACTATTCAAATAATTTACAAATCAAAATATTGAAAAACAAAGCAAACAAAAATTAAAAAAAAAATGTGTGTGGAAAAAAGTTACTTTTGGTATTGTCCAATTTACCGACTTTTCCTCACGAAAATCACGATTTTTTTTTTATTTTCAAACCTTTCCCGATCCACAGAGAACAACCTCTGAATATTTCACCAAGATTGATGCAGCCGTTCTCTTAGGGTTACTAACCAAAATGCATTCATTGGTTTGAACTTAACCGAACATTTAAGAAAAAGAATTGGCCAAATTGGGCCAGGCGTTGTTTACTTATGAGCTTAGCAACACATTTTGCATTTTTATATATAAGATATGGGGGCTAAGAAAAGTATTGGTCCCATTCAACCTATTTTTGACATACAGACATACCATTATAATAGGAGGACTGTCCCTTAATTTCAGTTATATATAGTACTAGCAAATACCCGGCGTACTTTGTTACGCCGCAAAAACTGAAACCATGAGGTTATTGGAAAGAATATAATGTAGTTTAAAATGCAAATAAAAGAATACCTTTATTCGTACATGTAAACACACATACATGAGAATAATGTGTGACTTATGTTAGACTTACAAATATTTACTACCCATATTTGAATTAATTGCAAACACTTTTGAATTCATTAACGTTATAAATAATTTTTTTTTTAATTCTTTTTTACAGAAAAATTAAAAATAGATAACAAAAAGGTAACAATTCAAAACTCTTACATAACATAAATAGGATTGTATACAGTAAATATTAATTCAAGATATGAAATAAGGTATTCTATAATTGATGTATTTTGGAACAATAACCAAAAAGGATATATTTTAATTATTAAAAACTTCAGTGAATACAACATTTTTTGTTTTATTTCCATTGCCAGAAATGAGAACAGTTTGGTTTTGCGGGGAACCAATTCGTGTGAGAGCCACATATAATTGACCGTGAGAAAATACTTCGTTTCGAAGATCTATGCCAACAGTATTAAATGTTTGCCCTTGGGACTTATTACTGGTAATCGCAAAACACGTCTTAACGGGGAACTTAGTTTTACATGGCTCTTGCTACAACACATACCTGGTGCCTCTTTCACCCACTTTTTAGCCTTACAAAAATTGCAAATGCCATTCATTCGACCAATGAAGAAAAGGGAATGGACCAAATAATTACAATCCTGTCCATAGTTAAACGCTGATTTGAAAGCAATCGCACCTTGTCTATTCTGCATCATTTGCAACCTTACATTCTCTACGCGATTTGCACTCTCGTCGACCGTCTCATTTCGTCTTAGCTGAATTTGCCGTCTATTTGATGAAGATCTAAATAATTGAGATTTTGCTTTTGGCATCTCTGAAAGCTTTTATTGTAAAAACCATATATTTATTATTAAACAAATTAGTTTCGCTTAAATCTAATATTTAAATCTTTACAATAAATTTCCAATTTTACTCTACCCTTTGCAGAATACGATCATAAATACAATAAAGTTAGAAGAAACCAGCAAGTATTTCGCAGACACACATGAAAACCACATTACATCTTAATATTTGATTTTATTGGTTTTTGGATTATTTTCAATGTGCTTTGTTACAAAAAAGTACAAAGACAATAAGAAAAGCAATTCAAGCAACGGTGCGTTGCTGCAAAATAAGTAACTGTAAAACAGAGTAAATATAGTTGACACTGTATTTACATATCTACATATATGCATACACACGGCAATTTATGCGAGCATTTGATTGTGCTGTTTAGTGTTATTTCACTTGTTCTGCGATCATTTATATATGCAAACTTTTTTGCTTTGTACTTTACTTCAATAAGTTATGTAGTAAAAGATGCGAGAGATGGAAGAGAGAGAGTGCATACATATGTATGTACTTTACTTCATTACGTTATGCTGGAAAAGATGTGCAGAGATGGAAGAGAGAGAGAGTGCGTGCCGCAAACGATAATGGGCACACGCACACCTTATGCTTGCAATATTTTTGGTTTTTCAAAAACTTCAACCCGAAAGAAAAAGGGTTTGATTTCGGAAAATTAAGAAAATAAGTATGCCACTCGCGAGCCTAGAGCAAATGCTTTATTTAAAAAAAAAATTTATAAAAATCGCTTCAGAACTTTAGGAAATTAGTCGTTACAAACATTTTTCATATAAGCGATTTTATATAATTAGTATAGATATCCCACATTAACCGACATTTTCAATCAAAACTCAGCTAAAGTTACTGTGGTCCAAATATTCGGTATCTAGGGGCTTGAACAGTTTTTGTTGGATTTGAATAATTTTTGGTCATAAGGTGGCACACACTAAATACATTATTCGAGCAAAGTTGTATTGCGTTATATTAATCGCTTCTTGGTTAGTGTCCTGGAAACTAAACGACTCAAGTGGAATTTAAAATTGTCCTTTTTAACGATTTGACATAAGAATGTAAGAAGAATGCTACGAACTAAATTTCGTCGAAATTAGTAAGTCGCATCCCGAGATATCGGATTTCAATAAAAAGCGCGCGGTGCCACAGCCATCGTCCATTTTTTACACCAAACCCTATAAAGTCTTTTCATACTATCTCGTTGGTTAAATTTAACGCATTTGGCGTATTTAGTTATTGATAAACAGACAATCAACCGGATTTAAATTTCTCTCGCCTCGTTTTACGTACAACCGTTAGGTGAACAAAACTATAATACTTTGTAGCAACTGGTTGTAATACATAGTATAAAAAGATAAATAAACATTTAGTCTCACTCTTGCGTTTTGAGAAGAAGTGAAAATGTTGCACGAAAGTAATACGCAAATTTGATAGCCGGAGAATAAGGCAGAATAACAGTAATGTTTTTGTGAGAGACTATAGCCGTGGCTATTACCGTTATCGTGTGTGGTAATAGACTGTTGAGTAGATAATATCACTAATTTACTATATGCCATATAAAAATAACATTTGGTATTCTCGTCACCGAGAACATTGAAGCTTAACTACGCGAAATCTACCTGTGCGACTCCGATTTAGTGACATTTGTCAGTATGGAAATTTGTCACATTGTGAAAGCTGATCTAGCACTACAAGGTAAAAAAACTATAAACAATTAAGTTATTTAAACAATTAAAGAAATGTAAAGTTCGGGTGCAACCGAACATTTTATACTCTTGCAACTCGCAAGAATCAAAGGCAGGGGATAACACACATATTCTTCTTCTTCTTCTTTACTGGCGTAGACACCGCTTACGCGATTATAGCCGAGTCAACAACAGAGCGCCAGTCGTTTCTTCTCTTCGCTACGTGGCGCCAATTGGATATTCCAAGCGAGGCCAGGTCCTTCTCCACTTGGTCCTTTCAACGGAGTGGAGGTCTTCCTCTTCCTCTGCTTCCCGCGGCGGGTACTGCGTCGAATACTTTCAGAGCTGGAGTGTTTTCACCTATCCAGACAACATGACCTAGCCAGAGTAGCCGCTGTCTTTTAATTCGCTGAACTATGTCAACGTCGTATATCTCGTACAGCACATCGTTCCATCGACGTAGCCAACGCGCAAAGGACCATAAATCTTTCGTAGAACCTTCCTCTCGAAAACTCTTAAGGTCGACTCATCCTTTGTTGTCGTCGTCCAAGCCTCTGCACCATATAGTAGGACGAGAATTATGAGTGACTTATAGAGTTTGGCTTTTGTTCGTCGAGAGAGGACTTTACTTTTCAATTGCCTACTCAGTCCGAAGTAGCACCTGTTGGCAAGAGTAATCCTGCGTTGGATTTCCAGGCTGACATTGTTGGTGGTGTTAATGCTGGTTCCTAAATAGACGAAATTATCTACAACTTCAAAGTAATGACTGTCGACAGTGACGTGAGAGCCAAGTCGCAAGTGCGACGATTGTTTGTTTTATGACAGGAGATATTTCGTCTTGCCCTCGTTCACTGCCAGACCCATTTGCGTTGCTTCCTTGTTCAGTCTGGAGAAAGCAGAACTAACGACGCGGGTGTTGAGGCCGATGATATCAATATCGATTAAGTTCTGCAGCTCGAATAATTTTCTCCAGCAGCAGGTTGAAGAAATCGCACGATAGGGAATCGCCTTGTCTGAAACTTCGTTGGGTATCGAACGGCTCGGAGAGGTCCTTCACGATCCTGACGGATCTTCTGGTGTTGCTCAACGTCAGTTTACACAGCCGTATTAGTTTTGCGGGGATACCAAATTCAGACATCGCGGCATAAAGGCAGCTACTTTTCGTGCTGTCGAAAGCAGCTTTGAAATCGACGAAGAGGTGGTGTGTGTCGATTCTCCTTTCACGGGTCTTTTTCAAGATTTGGCGCATCGTGAATATCTGGTCGGTTGTTGATTTACCAGGTCTAAAGCCACACTGATAAGGCCCACGCAGTTTGTTGACGGTTAGCTTTAATCTTTCACACAATACGCTAGATAGAACCTTATATGCGATGTTGAGGAGGCTAATCCCACGGTAGTTGGCGCAGATTGTGGGGTCTCCTCTTTTATGGATTGGGCATAGCACATAAAATTCCAATCGTTGGGCATACTTTCGTCCGACCATATTTTGCAAAGGAGCTGACGCATGCACCTTATCAGCTCTTCGCCGCCGTGTTTGAATAGCTCGGCCGGCAATCCATCGGCCCCTGCCGCTTTGTTGTTTTTCAGGCGGGCAATTGCTATTCGAACTTCTTCATGTTCGGGCAATGGAACGTCTGCTCCATCGTCATCGATTGGGGTATCGGGTTCGCCTTCTCCTGGAGTAGTGCGTTCACTGCCATTCAGCAGGCTGGAGAAGTGTTCTCTCCATAATTTAAGTATGCTCTGGGCATCGGTGGCTGGATCACCTTGGGGGGTTCTACAAGAGTATGCTCCCGTCTTGAAACCTCATGTAAGTCGCCCCATCTTTTCGTAGAATTTTCGAGCATTACCCCTGTCGGCCAGCTTATCAAGCTCTTCGCACTCACGCATTTCGGCCTCTTTCTTTTTCTGTCTACAAATGCGTCTCGCTTCCCTCTTCAACTCTCGGTATCTATCCCATCCCGCACGTGTTGTGGTCGATCATAACGTTGCGAAGTAGGCAGCCTGTTTTCTCTCCACTGCGACACGGCACTCCTCTTCGTACCAGCTGTTCTTTTGCACTTTCCGAAAACCAATGGTATCGGTTGCAGCTTTACGTAAGGAGTTTGAAATGCCGTTCCACAGTCCCCTTATACGGAGTTGTTGACGAGTGCTCTCAGAGAGCAGGAGTGCAAGCCGAGTAGAAAATCGTTCGGCTGACTGTTGTGATTGCAGCTTCTCGACGTCGAACCTTGTGTTTGTTGGCGTGCGTTTTTTGCTGCACAGAGGCGGGTGCGAATTTTGGCTGCAACAATATAGAGGTAATAGTCGATGTTAGGACCTCGGAGCGCACGCACATCTAAAACACTGGTGACGTGTCTTCCGTCTATCACAACATGATCGATCTGGTTGGTAGTTTTTCGATCCGGAGACAGCCAGGTAGCTTGCTGAATCTTCTTATGCTGGACTCTAGTACTACAGATAACCATATTTCGCGCTCCGGTGATCGATCAGCCTCAACCCATTTGGGGATGTTTCCTCGTGGAGGCTGAATTTACCGACCGTAGTGCCAAAAATACCTTCATCTCATAAGTGCGCTCCAAGCACTCATAAAAGGCATTTTTGGTCACATCGTCCTTCTCTTCCGTCGGGGCGTGGGTGCAAATCAGCGATATGTTGAAGAACCTCGCTTTGTGCGGATTGTGGCTAGACGTTCATTCATAGGTGTGAATGATAGTACTCGGCGACGGAGTCTCTCTCCCACCACGAATCCAACACCAAACTTGCGCTCCTTTATATGGCCACTGTAGTAAATGTCACAAGGACCTACTCGTCTCTGTCCTTGTTCCGTCCATCGCATTTCTTGGACGGCGGTAATGTCAGCCTTTATTTTTACGAGGACATCAACCAGCTGGGCAGCGGCACCTTCCCAATTAAGGGACCGCACATTCCAGGTGCATGCCCTCAATTCGTAGTCCTTATTTCGCTTGCCATGGTCGTCATCAAAAGGGGGTCTCTCATCCGATTCTGATTGTTGGTTTTCATTGGGGGTGTTTTTTTACGTGGCTGGTCCCAAACCCATCGCAGAACCCTAAGTAGGGGATATTTCGCCTTCTCATTTTAGCTCGCCTTCAAACGGATGTTCTTAGGCTACCCAGAGCATACTTGGTCAAAGACCGGAAGTCGTGAGCTGCTTGAGTCGTATGTAAAAGAATCGTTTCTGGCCACTCCCAAGTGAATGGCATTCAGAGAACTTTCCTCACTTGCGTGAACTTCTACACATGACTCCATCCTCCAGCCTTTAAGCTACATATAAATTTATAATTTTGATGAGCAACACTTTAAAAGATAGTTATTAAATAATGCAAGTGATTACGTTATTTAAGTGATTATATTGTATTACCTTGCATATCTGTTCAATTTTATCGGGATATTATTTGTTTAATGTTAAATCATTTGTTTTTTTTGTGCAATTTTTAAACATGCTTCAAGTATTTCTAAATTTTTGTATGCAATAAGATACAATCCTGGTGGTAATTTGTCGTATGACATATAGTATACAAAATTGACAAATTGTTAGCCGTTATATGAAATCATCAAATGAAAATAGTGTTTGAATAGAAAACATATAATATAATCCATATTAGTGTTATTGCTGAAATGAAGCAAGATTGATAAGGTAAGAAGTAAGAATATATTTGAAATATGTCGAAGATTTTAATAAGTTTGTGTTTACAGAAGAATGCCGAAATCTTGTGATTGTAGATGTGCGGTACCTGAGTCCTTTCATAAATTCCCATCGGAACGAGAATTAGCATCTATAGTGAGAGCTTAGGAATCTTTATTAATTATTAATTATTAAATTGTTTTGTATAATGTTTTTGTTTTGATAATTTTTACTTCAATTTTTAAGTAAATTTTAAATTGCACTTATTTTAAGTTGTCAAGGTGAAGATAGGCCCACCGAGGAACCAAACACCTAAAAAATGTCGGTAGCGCTCCTTATTGCAAAACTCAGGGGCGTTGTAGAAAATGCAAAACTTAAACATTCAAAAATAAATTTTCAAAAATATTTTTAATGTTTATAAAATTCATTTCATTTCGTTGGAATAAAGAGTAAGTGTGAAATACATATGCCAATAAATTAAGCAATCTGAAAATAATTATATTTATACATTTACATATATGCAATTTCACATATAAAGAAATAAATAATGTACCTTTTCCATCTGTTTTATCGTAAATAGTATACGGATGAGAATAAGAACGATGTATTAAAAATCCAGCTTCAAATGCCAAAATTTCTTGGTATTGGATTTCTAAATTAAAATTATTGGTAATAACATTTCAAAAACTAACGAATAAGTAAGTTCCAAACCGTTTGTTTTCCGTCTGTCAATTATAAACAAATATATTCAGAAGAAAACTCACCGCAGGGATGCATTTTATTAATAAAAACTCCCTACCTAAGGAATATCTGAATATCAGTAAATGATATTTTTATGAGCAAAACATTGCACACTATGGCGTTTAAATCAAATATTAGTAAATATATATCATTAATAAATAGTTTCCTTTTATATTAAGCAACCATATTTATAGTTTTTGTTATTTAATAAAATAAATTTCAATCAATATATACAGCACTGCGTTGATACCACTGAAAATCCAAGATGGCCGCTATTCACCCCTCATAAGGCTACCACGAAAAGGTTTTCTACGGTATATATTGTGGTCAAGACAAACATTGTCATGCGAATTTTATTTAAAGTTCGTTGGTTTGGATGGTTAAATCAGATTGAATTTTCAATTTATTAATTATAATGGTTCATGTTAATATTACAATATGTTATTGCTTACCAATCATAATTACTTATTTATTTAGTAAAGTCTATGAACATTAATTCTTACAGATTAATGAAAACCAGGATGCATATTAGAATTCTAAAATAATTAAAATTACAATAACGTGAATATATAACTTAAACTAAAAAACAGAATTGAGGGTATTAATGAAGGATTCCCTAGTGTGAGAGAAATCAAGAAGAAATTCACGCATAGCCCTTTTGAGGGGAGCATATTAAGCAAAATTAGTGCTTTCCTTTTTGTAAACAAATGGGGAAATGCACCTGAGACAACGCTGGGGAGTATTGAAGTTAGGTTTCCCTAATAAATAGGGACAGTCAATACCACCGTTAATTACATTGAATACAAATGAAAGGGAGAGAATGAACCTTCGCTTATATAGTAATTTAAGATGTAACAGCAATAGACGCGATGTATACGATGGTATTTGGTCAACAAACTTTAAGGAGCGGAGAGCGTATTTAAAAAAGATCTTTTGAACACGCTCGATCCTGTTAATTGACGATATGCAATATGGTCTCCAAATAAACACTGCATATTCCAAAATGGACCGCACAAAACATGTGAACAGTAATTTTAACGTGTAGGGGTCAGAAAAATTTTTATAATTTCGACGGACACAGCCGAGTACAGAAAATGATTTAGAAGTGATATAGTTGATGTGATTACTGAAAGAAAACCTGTTGTCAAAGATTACCCCAAGATCTTTGATTTCAGTAACGCATTTTAGGACGCAATTAGAAATATTGTAGCTGGATGATAGGATGTTGCGTCCCCTACCAAAAGAGATCTGTGAGCATTTATCGAGGTTCAGAAAAAGCTTCGATTTCAGGCACCAGTTATGAAAAGTATCAATATCACATTTAAGTTTGAGTACATCTTGTGTGTTTTTGATTATTGCAAAAATTTTTAAGTCATCTGCATATAACAGATAGTTAGCGAAAGAGAAGCAACAGGAAATGTCATTGATAAACAGCACAAAGAGAAGTGTACCCAAGACGCTTCCTTGTGGGACTCCCGAAGACGCAATGAATGAATCAGATGACACTCCATCGACGCTGACAACGCATTGTCTGTTTTGTAGATATGATTTAATCCACTGCAAGAAGACCGAGTGAAACCCTAGAGACGATAATTTTTTAATTAGAATATTGTGTGATACTTTATCAAAGGCTTTAGAGAAATCTGTGTAGACACAATCTACCTGAAATCCAGCGGAGAATGCAGACATACAATAATCGCTAAAAACTGCTAAGTTTGACACAGTGGAGCGCCCAGATACAAACCCACGCTGGTTGACATTAATTATTGATTTTACTGCAAAAAAATAATTTATTTTTAACAGAACACTCAAAAATTTTCGAAATAGTAGACAGTTTAGATATAGGCCTGTAATTGGAGACAACGTCCTTTCTACCACCTTAAAGAATAGGGGTAATGCATGTCAATTTCAAGTCAGAAATAAAATTCCCTGTGGAGAGAGACTTATTGAAGATAAGCATGAGAGGATATACTAAGGCAGTACAGTTTTTTATAAGTACAGGCGGAAGTCCATCCGAATCCAAATTGGTAGAAGACTTAATATCACAAATAGCCATGGCAATCGTGCTGTGAAAGTAGGCGTGAGCCAAAACTTATGGATGGGAAGTCATTAGCTGAAAAAGTGGAACTAGTACCAGGATAATCTTGAACATAGTTCGATTTGAAAAATTCAGCGAACAAGTTGGAGATTTTGACCGGAGTGCATGCCGACTTATCTCCCCAGCGTAAAGCAGAAGGAATGGCCGAACACGCTCTTCTAGATTTTACAAAGTTCCAAAAGAACTTAGGGTTCGACTTGATTGTAGACTCCGTATTATTAATAAACCTTTTATAGAGAGAGTTATCCAGTTTACTAAACAGTTTTGTGTAGTGCTGATATTGAACAAAGGAAACATGAGATTTAGTTGAAGAGAATTTTCTATAGTAATTATTTCTGAGATTTTTTAGACGTTTAAGGTCCTTAGTGTACCAAGGCAACTTATATGGTTGTATGTGTTTGAGCGGGATATTATAATGACTGAATTCCTGAATTGATTTCTTAAAAATGGAGAAACTATTAGCTGTATCTAGTCCCGAAAGTAAATCATCCCATTTAATTTCAAAGAGAATGAGAAATATCTCCTGAGTAGATGTAAAATTTGAGGGAATGAGAGCAGGACTATAGGAACAACCAGACCAGACGATATTGCTTAAATTAAAGTCACCCAGAATACAGATATTATTCTCTTACACCTTATCTAGTACCAGCGAGGAAATATTATTTGCGTGCAACTTATACAACTCTAGAGGACTATTAGGAGGGATGTAAAAGACTGCAATGAACAGAGCATCATTGATACAGATACATAGTTGGTCTAGAATAGAATCTTCATTATCAAGCATAATTAAGCAAAGACGATATTTGCGATGAACTTCTAAGAGAACTCCACCCCCTCTTAGACAGCCAGTTTTTTCGTGATCTCTGTCCTTGCGGAAGACATAATAGAGGTTTGAGTCAAAATATTCGCTATCAAAATAACTAGAATTCCGCCAAGTCTCAACAATAACGATAATATCGAAATCCAAATGTGAAGAAAAATTGCGAATAATATTTGATTTACACCTAATGCCCGATAAATTTTGGTAGTACACCTTAAGACAAGAGCCAGTTGAGGAAGGTGCAGAAAACGCATGAATAGAATTGTGATTAACAGGCGCATCAACTAATCTGCCGCACTGTTTTCCCCTCCCTTTGGAAAAAACTTAAAGGGATGTAACTTAATGCCAGAAGGCCACACTGAAGAGGAGAAAACGGCATTAAAAAAGATGGGGACACACCTAACTTAAAGTTTATCCTCTTAAGATTATTAATATCGATATCTTTCTTAATAAATTTGTAACATAGAAGATGCTCTCTATTAACATCAGCATGTTTAACAACAAAAGATATAATATCTTCCTTAGTAACTGAGTTCTTAAATGCAGATAAGTGAATCCATTTTTTGGGTATGACGACATCAAGATCACAATTGGCGTTAACACCAACGACAGTTGAAGTGGCTGAGGATTTTTTGTTCCTAGTACTCACTTTTACCTTCAAATTTCTATTAGCAGCAACTGAAGTAGAAGAGTTCAGGTTAACAGAATCATCAACGGCGACAGATTGAGCAGCATTGACAGCGACAGGGGGGCGAGCTGGTTTAGCAGCAACTGTTGGATTGTTATTGGCTTTCAAGTGAGTGTTGATATTCCTAGCAACAGCGTCAGCATATGTATTGGCGTTTTTATTATCAGCAGCAATAGAGAGAGCAGACGGGGCGGCAGAGATTGCTTTCGAAGTAGCGGGAGCGAGATAATCCATACTCACACTATCAGTGGGAGCCGTAACAACAACGTTAGGCGACGGAGTATTTGTACCCACAATAGTCGTAGAAGTAAGGATAGAGTTAGCAGTAGTAATTCCCACACTCGTTATCAGCAGAGACAGCAGCATTAGACGGAGCAGCGATTGTAGAGTCACTTGTACCAACAGTAGTCGCACCAGTGAGAGAGAGGTTAGCAGCAGAGATGACATTCGAAGCTGGTGTAGTGATCTTGCCATTATCGGACAATTTCTTATGCACTATGCCGATCTCTGATTTAAGTTCATTTAACTTAGCGATTAACGAATTACGATCATCACATAATTGTTGTATTAACGCGAGCGCCTTCGCTTATTCACTTCTCAGTGAACTTACTTCCAATACCAGAGAATTAAGCACTGAATTTACTTTATTAGGAATAGTATGCTCCAACAAAGGTTCAAAAATTTCGTTGTTCGATTGTTCAGCATTTTGTTGTTGCGAACTTAGAGTTTGAATGCACTGAGCATTGCGCACTGATGACGATACAGGCGGCGAACAAATGGAATTTCTCCGAACTACCGCGCACACTTTACAATAAAAAGAATTTTTTGATTTCAGCAAAAAATCCACATCCGCCTGTGATAAATTTACACACGGAAAGTGGAAGAATTGATTGCATTTATTGCAATTTATCTTGGGCTGAGTACGGTCAACTCTATGCCCGCAAGCACACAGCATTAATAAAGATAAAATAATAAAACGCGGAGCAGAAAAAAATACATCAGTACACGGTGACGACTGAAAACTGATTTATCACATATGTATGTTTTCATTTGATTAAAATCATATACACATTAATTCTGACTAAAGTAAATAACCTCATAGCCTAATAAGTTATTCAGATTCTAGGAAATATTGTGAACAAAGTGATTTTGTTTTGTATCATCTGCATTTATTTTTGCAATAGCAAAAGAAATGGTGTCATATTACAAATTTACTGATTTCCGATTATTTTAAAAATTTCATTTAGAAATTCAGCGAATTTATCATTTTTAATGGTTGTTGTTGTATTATTTATATATGTTACTGCTCCCCCTTTTAGATTAGAACTCTCCTGAAATTTTTTATATAATTTAATTTTGATAAATCTTTTGCAATTGTTATTATTACCAAAATCGTAATATATATGGTACAACCTTATATTAGGTTATTGCGAAAATTCAAATGAAAAATATTTTTAAAATTTGTTTTATTTTTAGTTTCTCTTTAAAGTTTTTAAAATCTTCGTATTTCATGTTCATAATATTTCCTTCGTTTGTTTCAATTAAATAAGAAAAATAGGAATAATTGATTTTTATTGAACAATTATTGAATTTACTAATTATGTCTTGTTTCTTACAGCTCTGCTTGTAATATGTTCGTCTTTGACTATTTCTTGTGTCATAATTTCAATATCTATAAATCCTAACTATTCTCTCAGTTCTGTAGTTGTCAAAAGTCTTTCAATCAACGGTGTCCATATTATTATCAATCAATTGGAATATCTGAGAATTTTAGTGGTTTATTTAAATTAGAAAGGTTAATATTTTCAAACTTTTCTTTCTTATATCTTGGTTGTTCCTTATGCCTAATAGCTTTATTGTTTTTTTATAAATCCTTCTCTTCTCTTTTATTCAATTTACTTATAACTCTGTCCTTTGCTGATATTAAATTATTTTTTACTATTTTCTCATCTACTTCCTTATGATGTACTTGATTTAGTGTACATCTAATAGTTGAATAAAATCTGTCGTTATAATTTCTTATAATTTCTTCTTTGCTAAATTTGTACAGGTAAATTTTTCTGTTATGGTATTGTGAATCTTTTAACACCCGAATTACCTATGTGGCTATTTGTTTTTGTAAGGTGAATCTCTACATTTTCGTTATCTAAAAATTCGTTTATTCCTACGGTTTTGAATTTATTGCATGTCTTAATTTTTCTGGGTTTTTCCATTTTAGCAAAATGACCTTCTAGATGCTCAATAGGTTATGTGGTTTCTACCATTTAAGGAGCAAGCTGTGCCGAATTTAGGAAATGTATCTATGACTGTCAAAAAAATTATGCTCTTTCATTACGTACGTATCTATATGTACAATATCATTAATTTTTGAAGGTCTCCGAAAATTTCAATTTCGATTTAATAAGATATATATCGTACTTCACTTCATGACATACAGTATTTCACATTCAAATTACTCTTTGAATGAGTTCTATTAATTTTGGATAATATATTTTATTTTTAATTTGGTTATATGTATGTTTCTTGAATACCTGAATGAAAGCTTTCCCCATTGTGGTATAATGAAATCTGTTTGCCGGCTTTTACTTCTGGCTCAATATCTTGCGCTCTAATTGTACATTTTGAAAATTCTAATTGACTATCATTAGAAAAAAATTCGGTTAACTTTTCCTATACTATATTGTATTGACATTCTGAATTTTTCCTTTTGTGATATATTTCCTAAATATCTCATTCAAAATATCGAAATCATATTCCGAAATGAAAATAAATCTTTTACCGAGTATAATTTTTAGCTTTTCAGTTTTGTTGTTTGTTAAAATAATTTACGATTTATATTTATTAACTATTTCCTCTTTGATATAAAAATGGTCGTCTAACTCTTCTACTACTGAATGCACTGTTGGTTTCTTCATCTTCTGTATTGTTTATAGAAAAATTTGAACTATTGGAAGTCTCTTCAACCATATTTTTTGAAATAATATCCTCATTATCTTTTATTCTACTTAAAACGTCAGCTACTTTATTTTCTTTGCTTTTTAAATATTCAATGTCAAATTGGTATTCTCCAAGTTTTAATAACCATCTTTGATATCGGGCTGATATGTCCTTTCCTTTGTATGTATTTGGAATGTAAAAACTTTATTGGTTGGTGGTCAGTGAAAATTTTGAATTTATCTCAATTAAGGTACGGACAAAAATAATTGTTACTCCATATTATTGCAAGAAATTCCTTATCTGTTGCAGAATAATTTCTTTCGTGATTATTCAAAGTTCTTGAAACATAACACACGTTGCTTAGTGAAGTGCTAAACATTAAGATATCGTCTAGACATACAGCACATGTTCTGTTTATTAAGTCCCTCAGGATTTCATTCATTAGCCGTAGAAATATTGCTGGGGCATTCTTTAGTTCGAAAGGCATGCTTATAAATGCATAGAATCAATTCGGTGTTACAAAAGCTGTTTTTTCCCTAACTTCTGGTTTTACTAGAATTTGATGGTATCCTTTCCCTAAAACCAAGGTAGAAAAATACTGGGCTCTTCCTAATTTGTCTAGAATGAAATCAATGTTTGGAAGAAGATATTTGGCATCTACTGTGATCTCGTTCAAATTTCTATCTTCTTCTTCTTCTTTTTCACTGGCGTAGAAACCGGTTGCGCGGTTATAGTCGAGTTAACAGTGCGCCAGTCGTTTCTTCTTTCGCAAGGTGACGCCAATTGTTCTTCACCTGGTCTTTCCAACGGAGTGGAGGTCTTTCTCTACTCCATCGATGGGAACTGTTTAGAATACTTTCAGAGATAGAGTGTTTTCGTCCATTCAAAATACATGACCTAGCCAGCGTAGCGGCTGTCTTTTATCGTCCATATGTATAGCAGGTCGGGAATAATGATTGACTTACAGAGTTAAGAGAGGACTTTACTTCTCAATTGCCTCCTTAGTCCGAAGTAGCACCTGTTCGCTAGAGATATTCTGCATTGGATTTCAAGGCTGACGTTGGTGTTGATGCTGTTTCCAAGATAGACGAAATTATCTACGACTTCAAAGTTATGACTGTCAACAGTGACGTTAAAGCTAAGTCGCGAGTGCGACGACTATTTGTTTGATGACAGCTCCTGTCGACTATATTTCGTCTTGCCCTCGTTTACTGCCAGACCCATTTACTTTGCTTCCTTGTCCAGTCTGGAGAAAGCAGAACTAACGGCGCGGTTGTTGAGGCCAATGATATCAATATCATCGGCGTACGTCAGCAACTGTACACTCTTTTATAAGATGGTACCTTCCCTCTTTAATTCTGCTGATCCAATTATTTTCTCCAGATGTAGGAAGTCACACGAAAGGGAGTAGCCTTGACCGAAACCAAGTTCGATATCGAACGGCCCAACCAAATTCAGACATCGAACTAAAGAATGTCTGAGCCACAATTTTACGGCTAATGAATGAAATCCTCAGGGACTAAATAAATAACCATGTGTTTTATATCTAGACGATATCTTAATTCTTAGCACGTCACCAAACAACGTGTGTTATGCTTTAAGAAATTTAAATAATCACGAAAGAAATTATTCCGCAACAGTTAAGGAATTTCTTGCAGTAATATAGAAATAACTTGAAATCGACGAGGAGGTGCCGGTTTTCTTTCCTGGTCAGTTCTTGATTTGCCAAGCCTACAGTCACACTAATAATGTCAATCAGTTTGTTGACGATGGACTTTAATCTTTCACACAATACGCTCGATAGAATCTTCGATGGGATATTGAAGGGGCTTACCTTGGCGCAGATTGTGAGGTCTCCCTGTTTGTGGATTGGGCAGAGCACACTTAAATTCCAATCGTTTGGCATGCTTTCGTCCAACAATATTTTACAAAGAAACTGATGTATGCTCCTTATCAGTTCTCCGTCGCCGTGTTTGAATGGCTTGGCCGGCAATCCATCGATCCCCACCGCTTTGTTGTTCTTCAGACGGGTAATTGCTATTCGAACTTCCTCATGGTCGGGCAATGGAGCATCTGCTTCATCATCATAGATTGCGGAATCGGGCTTGCCTTCTCCTGGCGTTGTCATTCAGCAGGCTTGGGCATCGATCACTAGATCACTTTTGGGAGTTCTCCAAGAAGATGCTCCGGTCTTAAAACCTACTGTTAATCGCCGCATTTTTTCGTAAAATTTTCGGGCATTACACCTGTCGGCCAGCTTGTCAAGTTCTTCATAATCACGCATTTTGGCCTCTCTCTGTTTTCTGTCCGCAAAGGCGTCTCGCGATCCTCTTCAACTCTTGGTATCCATCTTATTCCGCACGTGTTGTTGTAGATTGTAACGTTGCGAGGGAGGCAGTACGTACCAGCTGTTCTTTGGCATTTTCCGAAAACCAATTGTTTCGGTTGCCTCGGTACGTAAGGAGCTTGAAGTGCTGTCCCACAGTTCCCTTATACCCAGTTGTTGACAAGTGCTCTCGAAGAGCAGGAGTGCAAGTCGAGTAGAAAATCGTTATCGGATTGCAGCTTCTCGACGTCGAACCTGCACATAGGCGGGTGCGAATCTTGGACGCGAGAAGATAGTGGTCAGAGTCGATGTTGGGACCTTAAGGAACTTGAGTTGTAGTTTCTTGATTATTATTTTATTGAATAATAATATAAAATTGAAATACATGGCTTTTATGAAAAAATTTTGCTTAACTCACTAACGTTCCAAACACATAGAGAGCGACACGACGTGGCAGCACGACAGTGAACTGTAAATGGTGTCGTGAATCCTTCTACATGAACATTTGTAAGAAGGCAGCGACGTATTAGTGGCCTGCATGTACACAAGACAACACACTTGTCCATTTTACATTTTACATATTAGCGGCATAACTCCTCTCTACTGCCAACTCTACTGTCGTCGGAAAATTGAAGAATATTTTCAAGTTAGCGAGAGCCACAACTGATGGCCTGCAGTCGTGTAGTCGTGCAACTGTCTAAATAACTGTGTCCGTAAGAATGTGTGCATTTTAATATTTGACAGATGTCGCTTGCAGCCTGCCGCGCTTTATGTGTTCAGCACTTCTTTCATAATTTTTTACGTAAACATCAAAATAATTTCTGGATTCGGCCAATTCAAATTTGTTTGTAAACAATAAAATAATGGTAGCAACAATGTTATATTGTTTTGAGAAAGAACAGAAAGCAATAAAACATGATATCAATTTCGACAAAGTTGCGACAGAGAAATTTTAAATAAAAAATATGAACTACCGTGGTCGTTTTGCGATATATTGCTTAATAGCTAATTGACCAGAAACTCAAATTTCGCATTTAAAATAACTTACAGTGGATGGCATTGTTATAATGGGTGGAGTCTCTGACGTAACTTCTCCCTCCTCTTTTGTAAGACTCTCCTGAGTCGATGAATTTGTTTTTGTAATATTAATATTACGATTTCTTTTACCGTGAATGAGTGAGACAAAAAGTACAATAATAATTATTAAAAATATAAAAAAAGTTTATAAATATATGTAGTGCTGTTTCCAGATAAAGCTTAATTCCTTATTTTGTTCAATATTTTCAAACTTTGATCATTAAACATTAATTTTTGATTTTGATTCGCTATGTCTTTAACATCATAGATAATTTGTATAGTTTGTTTGAAAATATTATTATTATTTTTCCATACACTATTTCCTATTCCAATTGGACAATTAATAAAGGATATCAGGTAATTTCCAGTTAGATTAAATATGTTTGTATTATGTATTGTCTATTTGGTTGTTTTTAAAATTTTTTAGAAATAATATACAATCATTAATTTCAATTACATCTGTTACATTGTTAAATATGTAAATACAATTATTTTTATATAAGCAATTTTTCATTCGCGCAAATTTTCTTCATAAAATATAGTAGTATTTTTATATTTTACAACTTTCAATAGTTCAAACATTAAGGGGGTATTCTAGTCTAGAAATCAAATTTTGGGCAGTTTTTTGAATTTTATTTAAAAAAAACCAAAAAATATTTATACTATATATTTTTTATGGTGTTTTTATTGATATCTTAGGAATACAGAAAAAATATTTTACAAAAAAATATTAAAAATGAAAATAATTAGAGGGGGTAGAGATAGGTGTAAAATGGCGCATCCTGGTAACATTTATCCTGACTCTCCTAATGTTCTGGAAAAAGAATCAAAAGAAATTCTTAATCAGTAAGGATGCTGTTATAGTCCGGGAGTACGAAAAAAAAATCTTTTTGAAAAATGGCGACTGCCTGAAAATAAAAATCATTTTTTTTTTTAAATTCCTTAATTTTTTTTTAAATATTAAAAACAAAAATTTAGTTACGATTCTGGTAGGAACGATAAAGGATTATATAAAGAAGGTTCACACCGGTTGTATAGAACTGGAGAACTGACACATACGAACGCCAAACCCTTTGAGAGTTTTACTATACTGACCAAGTACCATCACGCTGACATGGAATTTCTCACCCCCCAGACAATAATCCCAAAAATGTTCCAAAATTTAAAAGGTCATAAAAAAACCTGACATACACGAACGCCAAACCCTTTAAGGGTTTTACTATACTGACCTAGTACCATCACCCCGACTTGGAATTTCTCACCCCCCAGAATAGCTGTTGTACTGTGTAATAGTTAATGTTTCTTGAGGATTTATTATAATGGGTTATCAAAAAAGTCTTGCGGTATTTTTATTGAATCAATTCGTGTGACACGCATATATCGACTCCAAGCTGCTTCAAATGGTTTATAATGGTTTGATGACTACTATGCCGGTCTCTTTCGACCAATTCAGTGATTTTATCGCAATTTTCGACGACAGCCCTTCCGGAGCGTGGCGCATCTTCGACCACCTCTACACCAGAACGAAAACGTTGAAACCATCGTTGTGCGGTAGAAATGGAAACTGTATCGGGTCCATAAACTGCACAAATTTTATTGGCGGCTTGAGATGCCTTTTTGCCATTATCGTAGTATTACTGTTGTTGGCGCTTGAAATAAGCTTTCCAAAAAGGTATAGCATGACCCGATGCGACGAATAAAACTAGAACTACGCGCTTTCAGCGCCAACTAGCGAAAGTACCGTAAGACTTTTTTGACAACCTAATATATAGTGTAATAGTCTAAGGGCCAGGGAATGGCAGAGTACATGTATTTTACCAAAGATGATATTTTGTTCGGTGACCCTTCTCATACCTTACATGAAATGAGGAACAGCTAAGTCTAGCGAATGTTGCTATGACGTCACCCAGGTAAGACAGGTACGTAAATCAGACCAACTTCGCAAGTATTTTACCAAAGCTGGCGTTTGGTCACAGCAAATAATATGGTAAATATAGCCTGAAAAATAAATGGCAGACGATTCTTTCGGTTGTAACCTCGTAGCAGATGTTTTTGAAAATTTGAAAAAAAAAATTCGAAAGTATTTTAACAAATCTGATTTTTATATATGTTATTTGTAATAGTATTATTAGTTTATTCTTCAAACGGCAGACGTTTTCTTCGGTTATAATACTCCGGCAGACGACAATATATATTGACAGTGCGCGACACCCTCGAACCTCGAGCATTAGTTTGTGTATAAGGTATATAATATATGAAGTATATTTCTATTCTCTCTTTATTTCCTATGTTATACTTCTGCTATCGCATTCACTTTCGTGAATATCTCTGCCTAAATGCAGTATAACCCCAGACAATTAAATAGCACACCCGGCGTAACGGTTATGTTGTCACATATTTTTGCTTTATTTTGGACCGCTAGTCGAGAAGCATTTCTTTTAGCGTAATACAATATTTAATATTATAAACTTTATTTCAATTCGTATGATTGTAATTATTGTTTTCGTGAATCACAAGTATGTCGTCGGAATAGAACTGTGTTATCTGTGCCAAAAAAAAAATTATAAAGTACACTTGTTTTCTGAGGAAACTATAGGAAAATGTCGATTGATTTTGCGACAACGAAAACTTCATAAACTTAAATATCAAAATACTGTTTTACCTAGTGATATTTATGAATCAGGGTTATCATTTACAGCATTGAAGAGAAAAATTCTTGAAACAAGTAAAAATGTTGTTTTGTCAGCGACTAAAACACGTGTTAGATCAGAATGTTCATTAAACGAGCAACCATCAACATCTGCGAGGGGCAAGATTCGACTGCAGATAACCTACATATCTAACGTTAGTTACATTATCACTTGCATCAGTAACTCCATCTAGTATTTCATCAGAGTATTTATTAAATGAGCAGCCATCAATATCTACGAGCAACTCGACAATTGCTGACACTTCAATGCATGATTCGACCGGTAAGAGGAATAGTAATGTAAGAGAAATTTTAGAAGATCAAAATCTTGGACAAACTGCTGCTTTGGAAGAGGAGGTCGATGTTCCCCCCGAATCAACAACTGATAGTCATGATAGTAGACCTTCCGAAACTTTCAGCTCAATAAATTTGGGTATGGTATGCTTCTTTCGCAAAAAAAGAAATAAAAAATTTCGTTCGAAAATCGAAGCTCTGCACACTTCAAATAAAGAAACATTTCAAACGAGCCTATTGGAAGATCTCAAGATTGATACAGATTTATATGACGAAAGACTAAAAAAGCTGACAAATATTACAACCCAAGAAATTTTTATCACAATGCTTGTCGGAGTGAATTTCGAAACAAAAAAACCTCATCAATAAAAAAACCATCATGGCATGCTTCCCGAGAAACTCATCAAATTGTTTTTGAAGAAATCTGTTCTCTAATAGGAGAGAACGTAATTACACGTGGGCGATGTTATTTCGTTTCGTATTTGTATAAACAATATAATGACTCATTCAGAGAGGAAAATAACGAAGAAACATCCAGTGTATTCGTGATAAATTTAAAGATCAAATTCGTATCTTGCAATCAAATAATAAAAAAGCCGTTGCACCTAAAACAATAACTACAATTTATGATTCACTATTTACTCATTTACAAGATCAAGATATTCTACAAGCTGCAGCATCAATTTTACGTAATAATAATACAACGATTACCCTCCTCCCGCCCAACCGACGCGAGAGGCGCAATCCGCGAACGAGCGAAATTAGCCGAGTCACAAAAGGCAAGAGAGTTTTAAGCGTTGCGATCTTAAGCTGCTCGGCTAGAGAAACAAAAATTTCAACAGCCAAAATTAAGAATTTAATTAAAGTTTATAATTTTTAAATGTTACTTGTTAAGAGTAGATAAGATAATTTTTTTAATGGTAAAAAGTAAAAATTGTTTTTGAACGGACTCTAACTTATCTGAATGGAGTTGGTAACTAGGGTTCCAAACCACAGAAGCATACTGTTATATAGGCCTCACCAGAGATGTAAAAAGAATTTTTGTAGCAAGCGGATCTCTAAATTCTTTAGACCAACGTTTAACAAAACTAAGAGCGCCTTTAGCTTTAAAAACCGTGGAAGATGCGTGAAGATTAAAATTGAGTTTGAGGTCCATAGTTACACCCAGATCAACAAAACTGCATACTTGTTCCAACCTAAAGTTTTGTATTGCGTATGAAGTAGGGTCTACAGATCTACGTGAAAAGCACATCGTTTTACATTTTTTAAGGTTCAATGGAATGTCATTTCTATCACACCAAGAAACTAAGTTGTTTAAGTCTGTTTGCAACTGACATCTTTCGCTGTTTGAAGTATACGTTTTAAAAAGTTTTACATCGTCAGCATATAATAAAACTTTTGAAAACTTAACAACAGATGATATGTCATCAATAAATAACAAGAACAGAATTGGACCTTGTGGAACGCCTGAAGGAACATTGATTATGTCAGAAAAATGATCGTTAAATATGACTTGTTGAATTCTATTACCAAGATAAGACGCAACCCATTTTAGAAATATTGGTTGAAGACCAAGAAGATCAAGTTTATGCAAAAGAATTGAATGGTTTACTTTATCAAAAGCTTTACTAAAATCTGTGTATATGACATCAGTATTCTTATTCTCCCTAAAGTCCGTTGATACATGTGATACAAATTCAAGCGAATTAGTTATTGTAGATTTCCCTTTACGAAAACCGTGCTGAGAACAAGAAATTAGTGGAGATATCCGGAAGGTTATGTCGTCTGTTATAATTGCTTCAAAAAGTTTAGGTATTGCAGACAACTTTGCTATTCCTCTATAGTTTTCAATAGATGACCTAAATCCACTCTTATGCAAAGGAATTATAAATGACTTTTTCCATATGGATGGAAATAAGCCTTGCATAAGAGATGAATTAAACAGTTTTGTTAGAGATTGGTATATATACTTGGCACATTTCTTAAGAAAATATGACGGACCATAATTGTATGATTGTTCTAACATATTTAACTGATATAAGACGTCTGCTTCGGAAATGGTAGGTGCATTATTGACAGAAATCGGACATAACTTGTGCTGAAGCGGAACATTTTTTGAAGATTTTGGAGAGTAATTAGACTTAAAGGATTCAGCGAACATATTAGAAATGGTGTGATTGTCACTAGACATACTAGACTTATATTTCATTGCGGACGGAAAATTAGAAATTTCGCGTTTTGAGTTGACGAAACCATAGAATAATTTTGGATTACGTATAATATTATTTTTTACTTTATTCATATAATTATTATAATATATTTCGTTAAGTTCAGCAAATTGTTGACGCAATTTAGAATATTTTGAATAGTCAGCAACCAAACCAGTTTTTTTTAAGTTTAAAAGCACGAGATTTTCTATTTTTTAATTTACATAATTCTTTCGAAAACCATAAACTAGAACTTATTTTTTGAGTAACAACATACTTCGGAACATATTTTTCGAATAAGTTCAAAATAGTTTCATTAAAGTGGGAAGCACTAAATTCAATATTGCCACTGTAGTCTGGCCAAGTTACTTTAGAAAGTTCGTTATTAATCTTCATAAAATTAGCTTTCGCAAAATTGAACCGAAAACAAAGGTCTTGTGTATTATTATAAGCGCAGTTAGCTATGATTTGGATGTTAATTTCCAAAGCAGGATGATACGGGT
This sequence comes from Bactrocera correcta, assembly GCA_027475135.1. Lineage (NCBI taxonomy): Eukaryota > Metazoa > Arthropoda > Insecta > Diptera > Tephritidae > Bactrocera > Bactrocera correcta. Next base: position 44,375,746 of record CM050322.1, on the reverse strand, counting down.
CCTCTGGCCGAACCATAGGATCACATCGGACAACAGAGAACATTGAAGTGTGATCAACATAAACTACATCTAAGATTTTACCAAACTCGTTTGAAATTAAATTAATTTGGTTAAGACCCAACTCCAACATTTCATCTAAGAACTCGTTAAAACATAAGCGAGTATTGATAGGAATTGTATGATCATCACTAGAACTCCATGATACGCATGGTAAATTGAAATCTCCCAAAACAATCATGGAATCAGTATTATTAGCCATCGAGAAGACATTATTTATTAATGAAGCATGCTGCATATATACAGATATGTCCGAGTGAGGCGGTATATAAGATAAAGTTAAGTAGATATGGCCACTATTAGCGCAAATACGAATGCACTTAAATTTTGTGAAGTCTACATGCGGAACATCGACTTCTTCAGATTAAATTGAAGAATGAACAGCAAACAAGACACCACCTCCTTTTCTATTCAGCCGGTCATATCTAAAGATTTCAAATTCGCTGTTGAATATTTCATTATCAAAAATGTGAGGCTTCAGCCAAGTTTCTGTGAAAGCAATGGTTTAAAGTTGCAATGAGTGCTATTTAAATACAGATCATCAAGTTTTGTATTAAGACCTCCAACATTTTGATAATAAACATTCAGCGAATTATTGTTAATTAGTTTTTTGTAATCACGGGATTTCTTGGCATTTTAGAGATAACTACAGGGGGCTTATCACGTTTGTGCTCGAATTCGCGCACAAAGACCCTAGATGGCCAGAATGAGTTATCAAGTATCAATTGAAAATTGTCAGCGGAGGCGTCGATCTTAAACGGCGAAATATCCCTGTTGTATTTGAAATTAAATTTACGGATGTCTGTATCTACCGTTTTTGATTTCGATGAGATGTAACTTTTTATATCGTCGACTGTGGTATCCGCAGCAAGTCTCGAGATAAAAATTGCCATTTTCCGTGGTATTACAACTATGTTTTTATTAGCTGACTTGGAGGTATTTGGAGGCGAATCTTGCGAAGTTTTCCGCTTACCGTGGCCAGAAACAGATTTCTCTGTCTTGAGCAGACGGAACCATCTCTCCTTGAGGACAAGATTTATGAGGTCAATAGTGGGTGGAGGTATTCTCTTTAAGGAAGATACAGTGGTATCTTCATCAGACGGACGTTTACGTTTAGATAAAGGTTTTGGATTCTCTTTTCGCACATTTAGGCATTTAAATGAACGAAACAGCGTTTCATAATGCCTTAATTTTTCAGTAAGGGTTTCAAGCTCTCGACCAACCTCCTTGAAACCATTGCGCACCTGCTTAAAAACTTTAAACAATTCTATTTCTGTTGGTCTGCATTTTAAGCAAGACCAGCGCAAGCCCTTACTGTCGAGAATAAAATCCAATATCCTACCTGTCAGTCCATCCCAAAGCCAGCAAGAAACAAAGCGTTCCGACTCGCCTTTCACAGAGCAGTTCGAGTCATAATGAAAACAAAAAAAAAAAAAAACAGGCTTCAATAAAAATATAAAAAATGTTAAATAATAAAAGTAAAAAGAGCAAAAACAAAAAAATGTTTATAATAAATGAAAGCAATAAGAATAGTTGGTTATCAAAGACAACCAATGTAGCGAGCAGTTTGAGATGCACTGTAACACACGAAAAGTAAGAAACTCGCGAACAGCTGTAGACAAAGATGGAAACGAACAAAACAAGAAATAAATTTAAATAAGCAATATAAATTAACACTAACAATTGCACTTTTTAAAATGTAGCACAACAACAAATTCAAGATGACTCGGCGGAATAAATTAAATTTAGTCAACTCACAATTAAAGTAAATTTAATTTCTCTCAAAGAACAATATAAAAGTGATACTTATCGTAACGGATTACTCAATTCAGATAATTTTTAATATTATATTATTTTACACAAATTTTTAAGCACGAAAGCACAGCTGTATACGAGAAGAGTTGCCAGATGAATGAGATAATAAACATAAATAAATCTAGATTACCAGATGACATAACTAGTAAACGATTGATACAAGGTGAAAGCTGGATACCACTTACTGTTTCTAATTTTGTAGCTTCTGTTGAAGGAGGTTATGCTCGTAAGCGTCGGAGTTGTGACAATTTTAAACGGCACGTTAATTCTATGTCTGAAGATATGGTATATATGGTAATATCAAAACTTCAAAACATATTTGCTTAGGAAAAGCATTGAAAAGTTTGACAAGCAGTCGGAAAGTTATAGATATTATAAATCGGTATCATTGTATTAGTTATAATGCTGTTGAAGAATTAGTAACAGAAGCCACTTTTACTTCAACTTCACGAACTGGAGTGTGTCCGGAAGTCACAAAAAAAAAACTGAAAATCTGTCAACAGGTATTGCGTATGACATTTACGATCGGTTTATTGAAACAAAAAACTAGTAAAGATACTCTCCATGATACCGTAGGCATAATCTATCTAACAGTATATAATTTCAGGACCTGAACAAGTTAGACCAACTGATTTCTCGAAGGAGTTGAAAAACATCCGATTTAAGAAGGCTTTAACAGATTTTTTCACAGTTCATTGGGCTAGCAGTGAAATCATTCCGTACCTTGGGACTAAATTAATACATCTCAACTTTCGCGACTGTTATTTCTACAAAGTGAATCATGAAATTGTTGAATCGAGTTTTGTTGATGATCTCTCCTGTCCTTTACACGAGGAAGCCGATAGTAAAATTATTTATCATGTATGCAGTATTCTAGACGAATCAAACATCGTCGTAAGAGGTTCCGATACAGTAAATTAATTGTAATGCTTGGCAATATGGTTCACTTAAAAAATCGGTTGTCTCATATTTGCATGCTTACTGGGACTTGAAACCATGAAAGGTTCATTGAAATTACTAAAATTTACGAGCTGCACGGTGAATTATTGACAAAGAGCTTAATTGGTTTTCACGCTTTCACGGGGTGCAACTTTAACCCTGCTTTTTTTAATAAAGGTAAAAAAGGGCCTTTCACCTTGTTAAAAAAAATGTTGAATTTCGAAAAGGTTTTGCAAGTTTAGGAAACGCTGAGTTAACTCTGGATATGCTGGATAGGCAATCTGTTTAATGTTATTCAAGAATTTCCTTGCTACAAGTATAACAAGAAGAAAACCAAAGACGTTGATGATAGTCCCTTTCAACTATTTGTCAATAGCCACAAAGCATCTGACTTAAATGAAAACTTTAATAAAAAAGTTGTAAACTTCGACGCTAGTTCAATACCTCCATGTAAAGCTGAACTTTTCCAACAATTCTTGAGCGCTCATTACATTTCCAGCATCTGGAAAAATGCTTCACAGGAAAATCCGACGATGTTAAACCCACTAGAATATGGTTGGGAACAACAAGAATACATACATACGTACGTGTTCAAGCGGTTTGAGGGAGGCCAACTACCATGTTTAGTTAGTGATTTTATTCAAGATATACCAGGTAATTCTATTATTCTATATGCTATTTTATATTCAAATTGTTCAGTTGAAGCATTTATACATAATTTTCCAGACGACAACGAAGATGATGAAAAAGATGACCAAGGTGATGAACATTATGATAATAGAAATGCTTCCGACGACGAAATTGACGAATCATAATACGATAAAAAATTTATGTATAAAATATATCAATAAAAACACGAAACATATTTTCATTAATATCAATAAAGTAAATGTTGTTACAATGGTTATTATTATTGATTTATAAACAACCCATCTTCCCCATTCATTATTATAAAGTAGGAAATATAATTTTTTTTTGTATTTTTCATAATATACTATATGTATATTTCCAGCAGAAATTATCGAAATAGAAGTAATCACAGTAGGTACATATTATATAATCACACTGTCAATATATTGTCGTCTGCCGGAGTATTATAACCGAAGAAAACGTCTGCCGTTTGAAGAATAAACTAATAATACTATTACAAATAACATATATAAAAATCAGATTTGTTAAAATACTTTCGAATTTTTTTTTTCAAAATTTCAAAAATGTCTGTCATTTATTTTTCAGGCTATATTTACCATATTATTTGCTGTGACCAAACGCCAGCTTTGATAAAATACTTGCGAAGTTGGTCTGATTTACGTACCTGTCTTACCTGGGTGACGTCATAGCTACCTTCGCTGGACTTAGCTGTTCCCCATTTCATGTAAGGTATGTATAGAAGGGTAACCGAACAAAATATCATCTTTGGTAAAATACATGTACTCTATTTTCAACCGTAATTTCAAAGTATCCAGATTGACTTCCAATTTTTTCAATATTTATCAGACTGTTCGTCGTTCGGATGACCATTATTGCCAATATCGCTAATATTAAGTTAATCTGCAAATTTCGTTATTCTCTTAATAATTAATTTATTGGACGCACATTATCGAGTTTAATTTTTCTGTATCTGGGTTGGTATTTGTGCCTAACTGCTTTATAATTATTTACATATCCCTCCACCTTATAATTAATAAAATTGTTTATTCAAATAAATCACTCTTTAGCCATAGGATATAATTAATTATCTACAAATTTGCTTAATTACTGGACAAATAGCTAAGCGATTCTGATTTCTATATATTTTATTTTTAATTTTTCTAGAAGGTATATTGGTTTTATTTATTTAAGTAACTTCCTTAGCATCAAATGAAATATTTTCTTTATCTATAAAATTAAAAAGATCCCTCAAAATTGTTTTCGTTTAATTTCTGAATTATATGAAGTTTTACCTCTAACATTCTATTGCCGACCGTGCTGTTGTAACAGAATAAATAGAGTTATTATACCATTCTATGGCTTGAAATACTTTTTCCTGTATGGATATTTGAGAATTTTCTTTTTCTAAAATTCTTACTTTTTCGCTAATTGTGCTGTGTAATCTATCTATGTGTATCAGTATTGCCCTTATGACTATTTGGTCTATTTCTCTTTCTCTCAAAAAATTCTTTACATTTACTGACTCATTATCCAAAATCATAAGTTTACGTTTACCTCTTATCGCAATGTATTGTCTTAACTTTTCAGTAATTGTAATGTTATTTCTATCATCTAGGTTATAAGCGATTACATGTTTAGAAAATTTATCTATAGTTGTGAGGAAACTATGTTTTACCAACATAACATAAATATCATTGTGCATTATTTCATTTACTTCTTTTGAGGTTTCGGTTAATTGAAATTTTGGCTTCAATGTATTTCTTTTATATTTTGCCCTAATAAATGTGTCACAATTATTAATATATTTTGGAATAATAACTTTAAATTTTGGAAAGTAAATTCATTTTTTAATCTCATTGTGGCCTGTTTCATATTTATGATAATTATTTGCTTTATAGTTTCATCTTCGCTAACCATATTCTTTGCCCGAAAACTACATTTAACAAATTTTACATTTTCTCTTTGATGATAAGTTTCTAAGATTTTCTTTTGCAACCGATTATAGTCATGGTTATTTAGATCTGAGTAAATTCATACTTTGCCCGATTTGATAAGTCTTCTCAAAATATCTGGCACTAATTCGTTTTCCAAATCTTGTAGAGTTATATATGTTACCTTATTGCCAAATTTTGTTTCGAATTCAGTTTTTTTTTCTGAGTTCGTAAAAATAGCTTGTGTTTTAAAACGGTTAACCACTGTTTCGAGTAAGGGTATATGATTATTATCTAATCTTGTTGTGAACGTATGGTATTAATATCATTTTCATCTATATTACTATCCTAAGATCCCTCAAAACTTTTTTCTATAATTTCTTGCTTCTCAATTGTATTTATTTCATTTATATCCGAATTTATGCAGCTCAAAAAACCGGCCACATTATTATCTTTACCTTGGATATACTTGTATTTTATGCTCATATTATATTCTCCTAACTTTAACATCCATCTTTGTAATCTGTGAACTATTACATTGTATTTTTGCATGAAGCCATTTAAGTGGTTGGTGAACAGTTTGTAAGTCAAATTGTACACCATACAGATATGGAAAAAAATAATTCACGGCCCATACAATGGCAAAAAGTTCTTTTTCTGTTGTCGAGTGATTTTTCCCATGATCATTTAGAGTTCTGCTGGCATAACACACAGGGTTATTTTCCTGTTGTAGTACTGCTCCGACTGCAAAATTACTTGCATCAGTTATTAATTTAAATCGCTTATTAAAATCAGGATACGTCATAATTTACATAACTAATATCTTTTTTCAAACATGAGGTCATAGATTGTGCATAATCTTTTACAAATTCCCTGAAATAACCTTTAGGAGTTACTGGTTTGCTTTAATTTGTTTTTGTGTTTGCGGTAACTTAAGTTCCACAATGCTTTAAACTTTTTCAGGGTTTACTTTAACACGTTGGGAGTGAAAGTAAATGTCCCAAAGAATTGGTTTGTTTGCAACAAAAATTGCATTTATCTAATTGGATTTTTAAATTGTGTTTTTTCGGAACATTGAATGTAATTTTATTTTATCAATATGTTCCTGCAAAGATGTGCTTAAGACGAAAATATCGTCCATATAAACGACATATATTTTATTAATGAGACCTTTTAGGACAAAATTCATAAATCTCTGGAAAGTTGCCGGTGCATTCTTTAAACTAAAAGGCATTCGTGCGAATTTGTAATGACCGAATGGTGTAGAAAGTGTTGTTTTAGGCCGGTCTTCCTTTTTCACGAGGATTTGACGGAGTACTTTAGCCAAATCAATTGTAGAAAAATATTGACCTTCCCAATTTATCTAAAATATTTTCTACATTAAGAATAGGAAACTTGTCGTTAATCGTATTTTCATTTAACCTACGATAATCGATCACTACTCTCCATTTTTTTTACCCGAACTATCAATTATTTTTGGAACTATCCACAAAGAGCTATTATATGCTGAATGACTTTCTGTAATGATACCTAATTTTAGCATATCTTGAATTTGTTTAACGATTTCCTTCGCATGAATCTGTGTACCCTTAAGTCTTAGAATACACTGGGTCATATGTTTTGGTTCATATCTCATGTTGTATAATTTCAGTTGTTGTTAATTCCTGCCTGCGTGCACGGATCGGAAAACCAGAGAACTTAAAAGTATAGAGAAGGTGCAAATCGAAATCTGTATGACGGTTCGATTGCGCGGCTAACAGAGCTGATAGAATAATAGTAGGGAATTCACCATATTCGCTGCTATTTAGCAGAATTGAGCACGTGCAGTGGCAGAAATATATGTAAAATGATGCGAATAAATAAAGAGAATTGCTTTGTAGAAAAGTATACAAAGTCACACAAAGAATGTAAACCCAGCATTCTCTGAGAGACATATGCATGTTTATATTGTATTATATGAACCATTGTCACATATGCGTGATTATTTTGTATCAAATAAACCATTTTTTTCCAAAAAATGATAAAAATTTAAATTTTTTTTACAAAATCTGGAAAAATTAGGAAAAATTATTTTAATTTTATTTCTCTTTATTTTTATTTTTTTAATTTTTAAATAAATTAATATTTAATTCCACTATTACAAAGTGAAGATGTGTAAAATAAACTTCATTTCTTCAAGAAAATTAATGGCCTTCATGAAATATGCATATTCACATTATTTCGTTATCATTTCCATATTTGTACCAAGAGAATTCCTATGGCATATACATACATACTTATATTATTTCTTTGGCGCATTTGTATGTTTACGAAAGCAAATGCGAGCCACATGCATATGTACATAATACATTCATAATAACAAGTGTCGCATGCGTCTTTTCGCATCTCCGTTGCCACGGTCAACCAATGGCTGAAAAAAATAAACTAATGGCCGCCGATTGTCACGCTTCCCTTGCCCCTGTAGCAGCTTCGCCTACAACGTGCGTAAATATGTATGTGTATATACGTATGAGCATGAATACATATCGACGCAGATTTTTGTCACGGAAAAATATTTTAGACGAATATTATAAATCGACAACTCCTATGTTGCCGCTTTTCTTACTTCTTTCTTCAAACAAACACCAGAAGATGTTCAATTTATGATTTTTAGCTTTTGCCATAAATAAAAGGCAAAAATTAAAAATAATTTCTGTCGAGATTCGAACCCGCGTGCTCATAGTAACTTCTCAAGCGCTTACCACCAGCACCACCATTGACGCCTACATTGCGTTGTCCTAATTATGGTTTGTTTATGCATGAAGAAATATACAATGGATCGCGGATTGTTACCGCTTTCCTTGCTGCTGGAACAGCATCGCCTTCAAACTAGCGTAAATATGTATGCATATGTATGAGCTTGCATACATATTGACGCAAATTTTTGCGAGTCATGGAAAAATACTTATTTTAGAATTGACAAATATTGTAAATCGCCAATATATTGCCACTTTTCTCACTTCTTTCTGTAAAGAAGCATCAGAATGTTGTTCAATTTATGACTTTTAGCTTTTGCCATCGTCGCGAAAAGATGCTTGTGGGCAAAGGCATGCTCGGGGAGATGTTACGGCGTCTGAATGAAGCGAGGTCGCTTGTGGCATATGCGCCTGCGTTTATGAATGAAATCGTTTTTATTGTAAAATTTACTATGTACATTTGGGCTTCGCCAATTCGGCTGCCATATTGACTTTTGATGCTTCTGCTATTTAGACAAATGTTTTTGTAGAACAATGCTTCCATTTTTTGTTGGTGACATATTCACATGTGTACGCATACTTATGTTTGTATGCTTGCGCATTATTTGTTCGGAAGTGTATACAAATATATGTATGTACATATACATAAGTATGCGTGCACATATAATATATTGTCTTCTTTACTGGCGTAGACACCGCTTACGCGATTATAGCCGAGTCAACAACAGCGCGCCAGTCGTTTCTTCTCTTCGCTACGTGGCGCCAATTGGATATTCCAAGCGAGGCCAGGTCCTTCTCCACTTGGTCCTTCCAACGGAGTGGAGGTCTTCCTCTTCCTCTGCTTCCCGCGGCGGGTACTGCGTCGAATACTTTCAGAGCTGGAGTGTTTTCATCCATCCGGACAACATGACCTAGCCAGCGTAGCCGCTGTCTTTTAATGCGCTGAACTATGTCAATGCCGTCGTATATCTCGTACAGCTCATCGTTCCATCGAATGCGATATTCACCGTGGCCAACGCGCAAAGGACCATAAATCTTTCGCAGAACCTTTCTCTCGAAAACTCGCAACGTCGACTCATCCGTTGTTGACATCGTCCAAGCCTCTGCACCATATAGCAGGACGGGAATTATGAGTGACTTATAGAGTTTGGTTTTTGTTTGTCGAGAGAGGACTTTGCGTCTCAATTGCCTACTTAGTCCGAAGTAGCACCTGTTGGCAAGAGTTATCCTGCGTTGGATTTCTAGGCTGATGTTGTTGGTGTTGTTTATGCTGGTTCCAAGATAGACGAAATTATCTACAACTTCAAAGTTATGACTGTCAACAGTGACGTGAGTGCCAAGTCGCGAGTGCGACGACTGTTTGTTTGATGACAGGAGATATTTCGTCTTGTCCTCGTTCTTTGCCAGACCCATTTCTTTTGCTTCCTTGTCCAGTCTGGGGAAAGCAGATCTAACGGCGCGGGTGTTGAGGCCGATATATTGATAAGTGATAAAATCATGATTTGAATTTCTGAACGCGCACATGCGCATATGTACACGCAATCATATGAGCAGATAATAAGATTATGATATGAGCATGTGCAGAGACATAAGATAATATGATGTATGTACATATGTTGTGATAAATTTAATTTCTATTAGTAGGAAATAAAATACAAAAATATTTATTAGTATAGTATATTATGTAAAAATCAAAGAAAATTATTAAATATGCAAGTCCAAATTGACTATAAATATTACTATGCATGCATTCATACAAAGTGACAATTATATCATAATTATGTTTAAATGTCAATATTCAATTGCCGACGGCAAAACGCAAAAGCATACATATGTATGTATGTATTTGCATACATTGCGATTCCCAAGTTGAAAAATTCAAGCATGAAAATATCACAATGCTGTTGTTGGGAGTTTCAAAAGGAGCATGCATACATTATGTCTCTTCATATTTTTGGGTATGTGAGACAGAGAACATAATATGTTTTGTACACATTTTTCGCTGTCAAAAATGAAAAAAAAATATAAACAAGAAAAACGAAATTCTTCATTGCGAGTTTCTTCATATTCTCTGCTTCGGCATACATTATATGGCATCATATGCCGAAATACATATATTTATTTCTCTTCATCTTCTCCGTTGAGTATGTGGAGAACTGTTAAAAATGTTAACATTTCACAGCGCGAATTCCGTGCTTGTGAGGTGAATTCCCTACTATAAATCTAACGAATGTTCGCTGTCGAACCTGCACCTTCTCTATACTTTTAAGTTCTCTGGGAAAACATACGAAAGAAAATTACGTGATACGTCAAACGTATGCGGTGATTGGCATTATGGCATACGATATCGAACGGATCGTAATGTATTTTCAACTCACAACAGTTTTTAAACTCCACATTGCTTTGGATCGTATTTTAAGGTCACAATAGATGTGCAACAGTCAAAGCTGTTGCAAAATTTTCATTAAACTAACAAATCTTATTAAATATAAAAATTTTTGTTTTTTACCTGAACTCTAGAGAAAGTGATGGGGACAAAAAAATAGTGCGGATATAGTTAGGAGATCGTAGCAATAGCGTAAGTATAAAAAAAAATATGAATCCTCAATAATAAAATTTTCTTTGTAGATGTGTCGTTGAACAAAGCATTGGAATCTTAAAAAGACGGAGGAGTATTTTAGGATATGGCAAGAGAGAAAGGTATCACCGCACAAAAGTGGAAGATTTTCTAACGTTTGTGAGGCGTTACATAACATCTGCATAAAATTTACAATAAGTTACGACCCTCAAAATTGCGATTTTTATCACACACAAGAAATGGACAACGGGGTAGCAAACCGCTTCACCGTAATCGACCAAACGTTAAGAGACCAAATAAATAAATTTAATTCAAAAATGTATATGTCCTTAACCTTGCAAATAATTTTATTTTTATTGTCAAGTAAAATACAAAAATTTTGTTCATATAAATAATTTTTTTCTTAATTTTTAGTGAGATATTCCATTCACTGGTCTCTTGTTTATGTTCTTTATTCCTTAAATTATAAAAAACTTACAATTTTAAAAAGTTTTGCTCACATTTTCATAAATTTGTCTATTACGATTGGTAGTTTGCGTTCGAACGACGATTTGAAGGAACGGATACGTTTATACATATACTCGTACTCGTTCACGTATTTCATCATCAGAGAACGTCTATCATAGAGAAGGTTCACGGCGCGGAGAACGTAAAAATATTTTTGGCTAACTTGGCAGAGATGGAAGAGTCTCACCATAGACAAATTATGAGCGTGTTTCACCACGAAAATAACAGAATTCAGTGTTAAATGAGAAAAGTAATGCTAATTCCAATGTAAACAAATTTACGCCTACAGATTCGCATATTTACTACGCATATAAGTATGTACATATATAATACAGCAAGATTTATGTACATATATTACTACCCAAATATGCATTTATATAGGTTTGATAAGGCATATATTTATTTACATAAATATGTATGTATATATTTGCCATTAATAGTTAATAATAGTATTGATATCATCTTAAAAGATTGTAAATTTGTCTAGACATATGTATGTAAATATGTACACTCAATGCTTCATGCGAAATCTCAATATATACCGATCATCTACAAATTATATGCAAAGTCGTGTGCGCATAGTAAATATGCGAATCTGTAGGCGTAAATTTGTTTACATTGGAATTAGCATTATTTTTCTCACTTAACACTGAATTCTGCTATTTTCGTGGTGAAACACGCTCATAATTTTTCTGTGGTGAGACTTCCATCTCTGCCGAGTTAGCCAAAAATATTTTTACGTTCTCCGCGCCGTGAACTTTCTCTATGATAGACGTTCTCTGACACTCTTTTACGTGACTAGTGATACGTTAACGGATGTAACGATTCGACCCCTGAATGTTTTAATATTATTCGGTTAGACGACTTCAACTTATTACTATTCATAAGTGAAGTCGATGAACCTGTATTGATTAGACATTTAATTATTTCATTGTTAATGTTAGTAAAACTATGGGTAAATTTTGTGATCTGACTCCCTGTGAAAATTTACTTCCTCATTGTAATGGGTGTTCATCCGTTCTGGGCGGAAATATGGTTGATTAGTACGAACACTTGCTCGAACTGTATTTTGACCATACAAATTATTATTACTATTTGAATTTTTTGCACAATTTTTTGATACTTGTTGCATTTTTATTTAACACAACCGATGTAAAGTTTGCATCAATATTACTTAAGAAGCCTTTAACGCAACTTCTTCATTAAGTTGTGGCTTAAACTCTTTTGGTTTATTTTGATTATATTCATATTTTTCGTTAAGTTTTGATAAAATATCTCTTAATCTGGTAAAATATTGTCTTAGATTATAATTTCTTACCGAAAATACCTTCTGGTATAGAGAATATTAAGACTCTTTAATTCCAAAATTTGCCATCAGTGTTTGTTTAATTTGCTCCCATAACGTTTTCTCACCTATAGACCTCATTACTTCTAAAGCTGGTCATTGGATTTTGTTAAAAATTACCCTTACGAAGATATAGTTCCTTGCATTTTGATCCTGTACAAAGGGTAAGAATATTTCTACCTCCCTGATGAATGACGATAATGAGTTCGTCCATCGCCTCTGAACTCATTTATACGTTGAGCATCCTTCAAAAATTCTTGAACGGTTGGTTGGTACTCCATGGTATTTGATTATTTTTGTTTATTTAATTTCAGTGATTATTATAATTTTCTATCATTTTTCCTTGTAGAATGTTTTTTTGTTTTATTAAAAAGTTTTACAATCTTTCACTTTCCCTTATCACTTCACCATAAATTTTATTATTTTAAATAATTGGTGTATAGTATTGTATATGTTTAAAACATCCTTTTTTTAAAAATATGATAAGCGATTCGTTTAGTAATTCTTAAAATGTATTTCGTGACCGACGACGCCAGTAAAAAAAAACTTAGTTGCAGTTTTTTGATTATTAATTTATTGAATAATAATATGAAATTAAAATACATGGCTTTTATACAAACCTTAACTCACTCATTCATAAATTTTTACGTAAACGACAAAATAATTTCCGTTTTCGAGCACTTCAAATTTGTTTGTAAACAATAAAATAATGGTAGCGACAATGTTACAACATATGCTGATTTGTAATATTGTTGTGACAAAGAACAAAACACCATAGGACATGGTATCAATTTCGACAAAATTGCCACAAAGCAAATGTAAATAAAAAATATCAACTACGGTGGTCGTTTTGCGCTATATTGCTTAATATTCATTTTATACATTAAAGAAGCTAATTGAATAGAAACTCAAATTTCGCATTTAAAATAACTTTCAATGGATTGCATTGTTAAAATAGGTAGAGTCTCTGACGTAACTCACGTCTTAAACACTGGAGACGTGTCTTCCGTCTATCACAACATGTTCGATCTGGTTGGTGGTGTTTCTATCTGGAGACAGCCACGTATGATGGAATCTAGTACTACAGATAACCATATTTCGGGCCCCCGAGAAGTCGATTAGCCTCAACTTATTTGGGGATGCTTCTCCATGTGGGCTTAATTTACCGATTATTGTGCCAAAGATACCCTCCTAGCCCAGCCTGGCGTTAAAGTTGTCTAGTACGATTTTGACATCGTGGCAGGTGCGCTCCAAGGTGTGCTCCGAGCGCTCATAGCAGGCATCTTTGGTCACATCGTCCTTCTCTTCCGTCGGGGCGTGGGCGCAAATCTGCGGTATGTTGAATTCCTTCGCTTTGATGCTGATTGTGGCTAGACGTTCATCACAGGGATGAATGACAGTACTCGGCGAAGGAGTCTCTCTCCCACCACGAATCCCACATCAAAAATGCCCTCGTTTATATGGCCACTGTAGTAAATGCAAAGCCTCAGTTCTTGTCTCATTTATCGCATTTCTCGAACGGCGGTGATATTTGCCTTCATCCTAACGACATCAACCAGCTGGGTAGCGGCATCTTCCCCATGAAGGGACGGTACATTCCAGGTGTATACCTTTAATTCGCATGCCATGGTCGTTATCAAAAGGGGGTCTTCCCTCCGAAACTGTTCAAACTTTCTCATTGCGAGCGTTTTTTACTTGGTGGGTCACAATCCCAGCGCACAACCGTGTGGAGGGGAAGCTTAGTTTCTCACTTTAGCTCGCCTTCAAATGAATGTTTTTTGGCTACTTAGAGGATACTTGGTCTAGGACCGGAAGTGGTGAGCGGCTTGAGCCATATGTAAAATAAGCGTTTCTGGCCACTCCCAAGTGAACGGTGATCAGAGATCCTCACTTGCGTGAACTTCTACACATGACTCCATCCTCGTTCAAATTTTTATAATGTATTACATAATTTCCTTTCGAGAAGTAAGTATATCAATCTCCTTCTTCTAAGCGTTGACACCGCTTACGCGATTATAGCCGAGTCAACAACAACGCCAGTCGTTTCTTTCATTCGCTACGTGGCGCCAATTGGATATCCCAAGCGAAGCCAGGTCCTTCTCCACTTGGTTCTTCCAACGGAGTGGAGGTCTTCCTCTGCTTACTCCGGCGGGTACAGCGTCGAATACTTTCAGAGCTGGAGTGCTTTCGTCCATCCGGGCAACATGACCTAGCCAGCGTAGCCGCTGTCTTTTAATTCGCTGAACTATGTCAATGCCGTCGTAAATCTCGTACAGCTCATCGTTCCATCGAATGCGATATTCGCCGTGGCCAACGCGCAAAGGACCATAAATCTTTCGCAGAACATTTCTCTCGAAAACTCGCAACGTCGGCTCATCCGTTGTTCACATCGTTAAAGCCTCTGCACCATATAACAGGACGGGAATTATGAGCGACTTATGGAGTTTGGTTTTTGTTTGTCGAGAGAGGACTTTACTTTTCAATTGCCTACTCAGTCCAAAGTAGCACCTGTTGGCAAGAGTAATCCTGCGTTGGATTTCCTGATGACTGTTTGTTTGATGACAGGAGATATTTCCTTTTGCCCTCGTTCACCGCCAGACCCATTTGCATTGCTTCCTTGTCCAGCCTGGAGAAAGCAGAACTAACGGAGCGGGTGTTGAGGCCGATGATATCAATAACGTCGGCATAGTCCAGCAGCTATACACTCTTATAAAAGATTGTACCAGCTCGATTAAGTTCTGCAGCTCAAACTTTTTTCTCCAACAGTAGATTAAAGAAGTCGCACGATACGGAGCCGCCTTGTCTGAAACCTCGTGTGGTATCGAACGGCTCGGAGAGATCCTTCCCGATCCTGACGGAGCTTCTGGTGCTTCTTAACGTCAGTTTACACAGCCGTATTAGTTTTGCGGGGATATCAAATTCTGACATCGCGGCATAAAGGCAGCTCCTCTTCGTGCTGTCGAAAGTATCTTTGAAATGAAAAATAAAGAACAGCCTTTCAATTATTAGTTTTCAATTATTAGTTTGCGTAATTTAGCTTGAAGACATTTTGAAATTGATCTTCAGATGATGATTCTACTCAGAAAGTATACTACTGAATTGGATACCTCAATTCTTAAGGCTTTAATAGATATATTGGACTTGGGCGATCTTAGCTCTGTTGATTACTTACTCTAATGGCCTTTCTTCGAAGGTTGCTTGAACTCAAGAACGCATTGCAATAAAATCGACTAACTATGTGTACAAATGAGCATCCTCCCCCGGGCATCCACACACGCAACACTGACACGCACCTTCATCACACCCACGTCACAAACCAGCAAAACTTACATTCCACACCACACACCAGCTGATTCCACACACAAGCGAAAAGAAAAGGGGACCAAAAGGACAACTGCAACTCACTTCGCTTTTTTTCATTCTCCGCAGCAACAAGTACGCGTGGGCGCGCCATATTTTTTAATAACGTTTCATCATCCTCGACATCCAGTCAAAAGTACGCGTGTGCGATCCGTTTTTTGGAACAGCGGTTTCATCATCCTCCAGTTTTTTCATTTTATATATATTCAGTCGGAGTTGCGCGTGTGCGAACATCTTTAAACGGCGTGTGTGCCAAATCTCAGTTTTCCAACATTTATAAATATATATCCAGTCGGAGTTGCGCGTGTGCGAACATCTTTAAACGGCGTGTGTGCCAAATCTCAGTTTTCCAACATTTATAAATATATATCCAGTCGGAGTTGCGCGTGTGCGAACATCTTTAAACCTCCAGTTTTGCAACATCTTTATATATCCAGTCGGAGTTGCGCGTGTACGAACATCTTTAATCCTCCAGTTTTTTCAACATTTATATATATACCCAGTCGGAGTTGCGCGTGTGCGAACATCTTTAATCCTCCAGTTTTTTCAACATTTTTATATATATCCAGTCGGAGTTGCGCGCGTGCGAACATCTTTAAACCTCCAGTTTTCCAACATTTATATATATATCCAGTCGGAGTTGCGCGTGTGCGAACATCTTTAAACCTCCAGTTTTCCAACATTTTTATATATCCAGTTTCATCCTAAGTCGGAATCCTCAGCCGACACTCATTTTGTAAAGTGTTTAAAATTGTACCTAAGATAAATACAAACGCAATATAATTATTTCCTTGTGCATATGCGTGCACTAGTGTAGATTCCATTTTTTTCATTTTGTTTCTAAGAAATTTGAGGTGCCTTGGAAAAAGTGAGGTTGTGGTTTTTATATGGTCCTTCGAGACAAAACGAACGGCACTTTGGTGAAACGGTACAATATATATATACATATCTATATATATATGCATATACATATATGTAAAACAACAACAAAAAGTTTTACATATGAAAGTGAAATTTAAATGGTGAATTCACACCAATCTACATATGAGAAAACAAAAAGTGTGGTGAAAGAACCAAGAAAAAAAAAAGGGTGCACAAGTGCAGTGAAATAATATATACATACATACTAAATCTAAAAGTAAAAGTGCACAAAATTGTGTGATACCCTAATTAATAAATAATATTAATAAAAGTCAACCAAAGTGGGTGCAAACTAAAACTAAATAAAATTCGGGCGCGAAATTATAACAAACAAATAAATAACAACAAAATACAAATAAAACAAAAGTGGAAAAAAAAAAAAAAAAAAAAAGAACCATCAACACAGCAAGCGGAACGCCGGCGTTGGAAGGAATTCCCATCGAGACAAGCCAGGAAACGCACCACGGTTAAACCAAAATAAATTCCCAAAGTCCCTGAGGAAAATCAGGGTGAGTGTATCCATTTCACTTTTGATTCTATTTATTATATGTATATATGTATGTAGCGTTGCGCAAACGGTCAATTTAATAGAACCGCTAGAAATTAAACCCGTTTTATAAAAACGGTTTGGAAAAATTTCTAAATCGGCGGCAAATTTAAGTACCGGTAGAATCCAATACGGTACATAATATATATGTATATATGTATCCACAGTATATATATATATATATATATTTAAATATATTTAACTAAACAATAATTATTCCTTGCTTTTTACACTTACCTTCGTGTATACAATACACACAATTCCCACAGAGAAAAAATTCAATATTTTCAATTTATTTTCAAATTATTCTGGCAATACCGCTCCAGCTCATTAACTGTGAGAGGGACACTTGCCAATTATACGAACAATACCTCTTCAGCTTATTAAGCTGTGAGAGGAATTGCTTCCAAAAAGTAAGCAAAAATCGCAAGAAGAATACAGCATAAAAGGGAATAAGTACAAACATACATATATACATATCCTCAAGCGGATTATATACATTATATAACTAAAATTGATATATATACATACGTACCATATATACATATACATACATATATATTATACATTAGCGCTTTTGCGCAT
The DNA here is from genome assembly GCA_027475135.1 of Bactrocera correcta. Lineage (NCBI taxonomy): Eukaryota > Metazoa > Arthropoda > Insecta > Diptera > Tephritidae > Bactrocera > Bactrocera correcta. The sequence goes on along the minus strand of CM050322.1, from coordinate 44,357,775 downwards.
ATTTCTGAACGCGAGTACACAATCGCGAAATATTTCGATATTGCCTTATATTCTCACATGCGTATACCTATAAAAATAGGATACAAATAATCAAGAGATATTGGGAAAATATATTTGGGTGCGGAAAATCAAAAGAATTTTGGTTCAGAAATTAAATATTGCAATCTAATTACATACCTTTGTACATACATACACACATATATTGAAAGTCCAATTTTGGCGATTTCTAGCATTTATCTTGTTCCTTGTCACACAAGAACAAGCATAATTGCACATATTTTATTTAACGCATACTATATGCACATAAAATCCACAAGTATGTACAAAGGATATTGACCCAGTTTCAGTGCGCACTGATACAAGGGCATACGAATAAATCCAAAAAAAAAAAAATAATAAATAATAATATTTCGAAAATAAATAAAAAGAAAAAATTTCGACAAACGATATAAATACAATCGATACACGCATTATTGTATTCTTTTGCGGAAATAAAAGCTCTTATTTTTTGAAAAGAGCGTTCGGTAACATACTACATATTTTAATAATCCAATATTTCGGCAATATTAACTCTTATTTATTAAAAAGAGTATTCGGTGACACAAATTTCAATTATAATAAAATATACTTATATATTTTATTAAATACAATTTTCTGAATGGACACAGATTCAAAAGAATCAAAAGCAGAATTCTTAAAAATTCCCAAAATGGTTAATGATGACAAAAGTCCATGTACACCTGCAGAAGCTACACGCTCAAAGCAAGGTGCTACAAAGCAAAAAAGGGGGAAAGACATTTCGTATATTAAATTCATTTCTGAGAGTGATAGCTTAATTAAATACTGCACTCGATTTGCATCTTCACCGATTCAGGACAACTCTGAATCGGTACTAGAAATTAAAAATAAATCTATTGACAATTTTTGGACACGCCTCCAAGCTGCATACGACGCAATAGTAGAAACTGATGATTCAGATCTACCTGAAAATTTCAAATCCTCGGCTTACGCCAAATACGAAAACTGCTTAGACCGCTATGAAGACACAAAAGCAATGATATCAGATCAATTAAAGCTTATGAAGGCAATTGCACCTACTCCCCACAGTAGAGTAGAGTTACCACAATTGCAAGCCCAAGAGGCAAGTTCAGGCATTCATCTCAAAGTGCCAGCGTGTGATACGGAAATATTTCATGGAGGTTATGAACAATGGCCGTCCTTCCGGGACATGTTTACAGCCGTGTACATAAACCATCCCAAATTGTCACAAGCGCAAAAATTGTATCACCTCCGATACAAAACTAAAGGTCAAGCAGGCGTAATAGTCAAGCAGTTCGCATTGAATGACGACAATTTTAATTTAGCTTGGGAAGCTTTAAGACAAAGATATGAAAATGAGAGAATATTAGTTGACAATCAAGTGACGATACTTATGAACTTGCCTAAAATTCAAAGAGAAACCAGTGAAGAGTTCATGAAACTAGAATCCACTGTTTCCAACTGTTTGTCGGTTCTATCGACACAAAACATTCCCACTCACAATTGGGATCCTATTCTGGTAAACATATGTACCGCCGCCTTGCCAGAAAAATCATTACTTTTGTGGGAGCAATCGCTCTCATCAAGAAGAAAATGCCCAACGTGGCAGCAGATGAAAGATTTCTTAACTACCCAATACGAAATTGCGGAAAGGGTAGACAAAAAAGTAGTCAGAACTAAAAACGTTCAACAAGACTTAAATCGAAGCTTCAATAGACCCCAAGCCGGAAGCAACAATAATTTAAACAGAAGCTTTTTCAAAGCACAATCGTTCACATCTGAACAAAGTAAATTCACGTCATGCGAACTGTGTTCTGGAGGGCATAAGTTAAAAGCTTGCGAGAAATTTAAAAAAATGAATGTGACTGAAAGGAACAACTTTGTCAGGTCAAAAAGACTCTGTACAAACTGCTTGTCCCACTCACACAATCTTAATAATTGCGAAAGCAAATTTAATTGCGTATACTGCCACAAAAGGCATCATTCTATGTTACATCTCAATAACTTTCCCAACACATCTCACAGCAGCGCTTTTTCAAAAAAAGCCACGGGTTTAGTTGCCACAGCAACTCCCGAAACAAAACCTCAAGAAAATTGCCAAGAGACACCATGTTGTTCAAAGGCAATAAAAACTCAAACGCTACACAGCGAAAATCATAGTAGAGTACTACTACCTACAGCAGTTGTCTCCATCGAACATCGAGGAGAACTGTTCAAACTAAGAGCCCTAATAGACCAAGGATCGCAACGATCATTCATAGCGTCTAGGGCACAAAATAGGCTAAAACTGCCAACAAAACATGCCAACTATGAAATTACGGGAATGGGCGGACGAGTAGTACAAAACTCACATAAAATCTGCCCCATTATCCTAATTTCCCCCCAAGCGGATAAGCGCATTCAAGCAAATGCTATTGTCTTACCGCAACTAACAAACATGCTTCCAAGTTATCAAATAAATAGCAAGCAGTGGGATAAGATTTCACATCTCACTCTAGCAGATCCCAACTGCAACACCCCCGCTCAAATAGACCTTCTATTAGGCAGCGATCTCATATCGCAAATTATACTAGAAGGTGTTGAAAAAATTTCGAAAACACTACTGGCGCAAAATACCATTTTCGGATGGGTCCTAAGTGGACTAGTTGCGGAACCAGTCACAGCCATGACAACTCAAGTTGAGGAAATCTCAAACGAGTACCTCAATTCACAATTGAGAAAGTTTTGGGAGGTAGAAGAACTCCCCCCCGTTCCAATTTCAACACCAGAAGATCAGTATTGTGAAGACTTTTACAAAGCCACAACTACTCGATCAGATAATGGTCGGTATGTCGTACGACTACCAATAAGACAACAATTTCCAGACACACTCGCCTTAGGTCACTCTCGCACCTCTGCAATACAGCAGTTTCTAAGTATGGAGAAAAACCTACTTAAAAAAGGCGATCTTAAACAAGTTTATGATGGTGTCGTGGAAGAATACCTTCTTTTAGATCACATGGAGGAAATAAGCCCATGTGAAAAAATCATAAAAGGCAAATATTACTCTTTCTACTTGCCACATCATGCAGTAGTAAAGCCTGAGAAGAAAACAACAAAAGTTCGAGTTGTATTCAATGCATCACGATCCACGAGCTCAGGTAATTCCCTAAATGATATTCTATTTACGGGACCCACATTGCAACCAGATTCAATGCTCCTCATATTGAACTGGCGTATATACAAATACGTATTCAATGGGGATGTCGAGAAGATGTATCGACAAATACTGGTTCATAAAGATGATCAAGATTTTCAGCGGATTATTTTCCGAAAATCTGCCAATAGTCCACTACGCGACTTTAAATTGAAAACAGTTACTTTTGGCGTAAACTGTGCCCCATATCTAGCCATTCGTACACTACACGAACTGGCAGAAGACACAAAGCCAGAATTTCCACTGGCGACACAAGTCTTAAAAACGCAAACGTATGTAGACGATATCCTGTCTGGAAGCCACAGTCTTCCACAAGCATACGAGACCTTATCACAGGTAATAAATGCCCTCAATACCGCAGGGTTTCCTTTAAAAAAAATTACTGCCAATCACCCAAATATTTTAAAAAATATTCCTAAAGACCATTTGTTGGATACTAATTTCCTTATATTTGAAAAGGATAGTACAACAAAAACACTAGGCATCCAATGGAATGCGATATCGGACCAGTTTTCATACACGACTGAGTCCATATCCGCATTATCCGCCAGTACCAAACGCCAAATTCTCTCCTCGGTGGCAAAACTTTTTGACCCCGCAGGATGGCTTTCGCCAATTATGATACAAGCGAAAATCTTGATCCAAGAATTATGGCTAGACGGAACCGACTGGGACGAACAGGTGAAACCTATTCGGTTAGAAAAATGGTCCCAGTTCGCTAATAACTTGAACGACATCTCGAAGATACAAATTCCACGGTGGGTAAACTATTCCCCCGAAGACAAAGTGGAGCTACACGGCTTTTGCGACGCCTCTGAAAAGGCATATTGTGCCACTATATATGTGCGTACACAAACCGATGTCGCAACTACAAGCCACTTATTAGCGGCAAAGGCAAAAGTTGCGCCTCTAAAAACCTTAAGTCTCCCACGACTTGAACTCTGTGGCGCTCTGCTACTAGCAAAGCTAGCTTCAATGGTGCAGACCCACTTAAAAATGGCGAAATACAGATTATATTTATGGTCCGATTCCGAGATAGTTCTAGCCTGGTTAGAAAAACCACCACATGCGTGGAAAACTTATATTTCTAACCGAACATCTGAAATACTTGACCTAGTAGGATCAGCCACTTGGCGTCACGTAGCCAGTGCTGACAATCCTGCTGATCTAGGTACAAGAGGATGCAAGCCTCTGCATCTCGCCACCTCTACCCTCTGGTGGAATGGCCCCCAATGGTTAACAGAATCTCCCGATTCTTGGCCACAATCGCCCATGCGCAACGTACTCGCCCCAGAAAGTCGTAAAATCGACACTTATCATGCAACACTGGATGACATTGACATCCTTGAACGATTTTCATCGTTCCCCCGAGCCCTCCGGGTAGTTGCCTATATGCTCAAGTTTTTAGAGCGGCTTAAACTTAAAGTTAAAGGAGCAACTCATCTCCATTGCGATAAATTGACGCACCAAGACTTACAAAAAGCAAAGGTCGCTCTTATCGCATCAACCCAAACGCGCTATTTCAGCCGCGATATAGAATTACTAAGAGAATCGAAGCCTATCGATAAAAAGAGCTCACTCTTAGTCCTAAACCCATTTCTAGATACGAAGGGTTTACTTCGTGCGAATGGTCGGCTTGCTAATTCAAGCCTAACGTACAATGAACGCCACCCTATAATCATACCAGAGAGGTGTCCGTTTGCCACTTTATTTATTAGATATATCCACATACTAATGCTCCACGCCGAACATCGCCTCATGCAACATATGGTCCGCCAAGAGCTGTACATACCCCGACTGAAGCCCCAAATAAAGAAATGCATTTTCATGTGCAAAATCTGCACTATGCATAAGCAGAAAATGCGATCGCAGATTATGGCAGCACTTCCACCTGAACGCTGCAATTTTGCTCTGCCTTTCACCACTACAGGTGTAGATTTTGCTGGGCCTTTTATGATAAAGGCATCCATGCTAAGGTCTCCTACCCTCATGAAAGGCTATGTGGCTGTTTTTGTCTGTTTCACGACAAAAGCAGTACACCTTGAGCTATGTACGAATCTGACGACGGAGGCTTTTCTTGCGGCTTTTGCTCGTTTCGTCGGACGACGAGGTTTTCCATCAAAAATCATGAGCGATAATGGTAAAACATTTATCGGAGCGCAAAGAGCTACCGAAAAACAGTTTGTGGACTTCACCAGACAAGTCTCACCGGAAATTGTCCAAAAATACGCTCCCCAAGGTATCAATTGGCAGTTTATCCCCCCAAGCGCCCCTCACATGGGCGGCTTATGGGAGTCAGCTGTAAAGAGCTTCAAATCTCATTTCAAGAAGCTAGCTGGCAACTATAAATTCAATTATGAAGAGTTCACGACACTCTTAACTAGAATTGAAGCCGTTCTTAACTCACGGCCTCTCGCTGCACTCTCGCAAGACCCCTCAGATTTTACTGCCCTCACGCCAGGGCATTTTCTTAAAGGAGCGCCCATTCTGGCCACACCTGAGCCAGGCATGGAGTCGCTTTCCTTATTAAGCCGTTGGGAAAGAATTAAGATTCTCCATCACGACTTCAGTCGCCGATGGAAAGATGATTATTTAAAGGACCTCCACAGAAGGTACCGATGGAAAATCACCGAAAATGCGCCTAAGCTTGGAGATTGTGTCTTAATCAATGACGATTGTCTCCCCCCTACCGAATGGCGGCTTGGCCGCATAGAGAAGCTCTACCACGGCTCCGACGGTCATATTCGCGTAGTCGATCTCCGTACACAATCGGGAACGCTAACTAGACCGCTCGTTAAATTATGCTTTTTGCCAACCGCAGATAAAATCCAAACGTAACCGCAACCAATAAACAAAGAAATAAAGAAAAAAAAAAAATTGTATGTATATGTATATATAATAGTAAACGCACCCACTATGTCGATCCGTACGACGACTCAATCCTGCCACATTACGTGCCACCACCGGCTATATGATATATACACATATATATATGATAATTAAAAAAAAAATCCTATTTCTTGACAGGTCGATATGGAAGCCGAGATGCCCAATACTCCAACGCCCTCTGTACGTTCGGCCGTGACTGTTCCGCGCCCTAAAGCTACCCCTGTAGCAGCGCCGCGAACAACCATAGTTCCCGCAGCCCACCGAGAGCTTCCGACAGCTCCGCGTAGAGACACGCAAGCCCGGTCTCCGGAACCAGCACCACTTCAGTGCGCGCTATGTCGCCGCCGACATCGATTGCCACATTGCGGTATATTCAAGGGGATGACGCCTCAGCAACGCCAGCAGGTCGCCCAGGCCCACGGGCATTGCTTAAACTGCCTGGCGCCTACCCATCTAACGCGCGAATGCACCACCGGGTATCAGTGCCAGGTGTGTATGGGTCACCATCACACCATGTTCCACCGCAATGCTGGACCCGACGTTGAGCGTCGTCATCCCCCTCGCGGCAGTACTGCCAGCCGACGACTCCCGCGACCGCAACCGCGAAGGCAAGCCTTCCCGTCGGAAGAGTCCCGCGCCTGGCGCCGTCATCACCATACCACCTCGCATCGGAGGCGCCATCCTAGGCCGCAGGCTCGTCGCAGGACAGGTCTCAGCAACGTTGTTGCAACACTGCAACAACTTCAGAGGTTACTAGGCTGAATACTCGCCTAGGGGGGCCAGGATGTACAAATGAGCATCCTCCCCCGGGCATCCACACACGCAACACTGACACGCACCTTCATCACACCCACGTCACAAACCAGCAAAACTTACATTCCACACCACACACCAGCTGATTCCACACACAAGCGAAAAGAAAAGGGGACCAAAAGGACAACTGCAACTCACTTCGCTTTTTTTCATTCTCCGCAGCAACAAGTACGCGTGGGCGCGCCATATTTTTTAATAACGTTTCATCATCCTCGACATCCAGTCAAAAGTACGCGTGTGCGATCCGTTTTTTGGAACAGCGGTTTCATCATCCTCCAGTTTTTTCATTTTATATATATTCAGTCGGAGTTGCGCGTGTGCGAACATCTTTAAACGGCGTGTGTGCCAAATCTCAGTTTTCCAACATTTATAAATATATATCCAGTCGGAGTTGCGCGTGTGCGAACATCTTTAAACGGCGTGTGTGCCAAATCTCAGTTTTCCAACATTTATAAATATATATCCAGTCGGAGTTGCGCGTGTGCGAACATCTTTAAACCTCCAGTTTTGCAACATCTTTATATATCCAGTCGGAGTTGCGCGTGTACGAACATCTTTAATCCTCCAGTTTTTTCAACATTTATATATATACCCAGTCGGAGTTGCGCGTGTGCGAACATCTTTAATCCTCCAGTTTTTTCAACATTTTTATATATATCCAGTCGGAGTTGCGCGCGTGCGAACATCTTTAAACCTCCAGTTTTCCAACATTTATATATATATCCAGTCGGAGTTGCGCGTGTGCGAACATCTTTAAACCTCCAGTTTTCCAACATTTTTATATATCCAGTTTCATCCTAAGTCGGAATCCTCAGCCGACACTCATTTTGTAAAGTGTTTAAAATTGTACCTAAGATAAATACAAACGCAATATAATTATTTCCTTGTGCATATGCGTGCACTAGTGTAGATTCCATTTTTTTCATTTTGTTTCTAAGAAATTTGAGGTGCCTTGGAAAAAGTGAGGTTGTGGTTTTTATACTATGATATGTTCACGCATGCATAACGTGCAAACTTGTGGAAATTGGTATGGAACGAAGAAAACAGAGATCGAATATAAACTCTTACATATACATACATACAAACGGACATCCGTCCGTGAAATGTCTTGCGAAACTAAAATATTCCTGCACGCGATTGTAGCTAAACGGCACTTAAATGCACTATTGCAAAAAAAAGGGTTAAAATAATAGTAATAATGAAAATAATAACAAAAGGATAATATGTTCAAAGACATTTTATGCTAAAATAAAAACAGTTGTAACCGAAATTCATTCAAAAACACTCGTACAGGCACATCTATATGTACTTATATATGTATGTATACACTTGTGTCACAGTTTTCACAACACGCACATACCTTTCACCATTCATGTAAAAGTCACACAACTAGTATAACAGTAAATAAAAAAAACTTGATCAAACTGCAGGCAACGGCTGATGTACGAGCATACGTGCACGCATTCTATCTATCCGTATACACGCATATGGAAAAAAGGATTGGAAATAATAATGAACTAAAAAAAAAGGTTATGAAAAAGGGTGCAAACTATACTTAATGCATGCGCATGGTACATCGAATATATGAAGATTGGTGTGTCACCACAATATTTTTCTTTGCGGTTTTGACTCCCGTTTACTTTAGGAGTATATTTTTGTCAAAAATATTACCAAACACAGAGGCATTACCTTGGTGTCATGGACGATGTTTGGTTTCGAGATTTGTCGTATTTATCGACATATGTAGTAATAGCTAAACGAATGGGAAATTATAGCCTTGTTAAAAACTTACAAAACTTATTTTCGGAATTCCCAGGAAGGTAGTAGAAAACAGTAGAGATTTATTAGCTCGAAAGGGGGATTAAACCGTTCTACACAATATGCGTTATACAAACGACGTCATTTAAAGGCAATTATTGTATTTTTAGATGTTGGACAAAAAGTGTTTAGAGTTAATTTCTATCCCAAAACCTAGTTAGTCCAATGAATCAGGAGCTGGGACAAATTGTGGTGATTTTATTTTACCACCAGCACAACTGTATATTGAAGCTTTACATTGTTAAAGAATGATTGACATTTCCTCAATTGTTACAGATTTGTATGCACTAAAATCGTAAGAGAATAATCCTCGTTCCGGGTTCATTAGAGTATTGTGCCTGCGGTATCCATCACGCTGCTGTTATGACCTATGTATGTATGTGCCCGAATTCGTTCCATTCTATGCTTGACCACTGCATTGTAACTCACTCTAAACCAGTGGTCGGCATTTCTTAGCACAATTGTGCAAACTAACTTCACACGTACGCTTACGCTCTATCGTTCAGTCGTTGTCGAGCCAGCAACGAATTAACATCAAGCAAGACCATAGCGCAAAACGAAATATGCCCTGTGAGAAATATTTTATGATTCGAAATGCCTTTGATGCCATGCTATGCCTTTTATGTTCCAAGTCTTTTAAAGATAATAGGGAATATATCCCCAAAAGACATTTTGTTAATTTTCATTATACTATTAATTATTAATAAAAATTGCTTAATTTTAAATCCAATTTCTCACTGGGCTACTTTTTTTTGGTGCTCACCAACACAGTGACAGATCCTCTCATGCCGACCACTGCTCTAAACAGTGGTCGGCATTTCATAGCAAAATTTTGCAAACCAACTTCACACGAACGCTTACGCTCTATCGTTCAGTCGTTGTCGAGCCATCAACGAATTAACATCACGCAAGACTATAGCGCCAAACTAAATATGCCCTGCGAGAAATATTTTATGATTCGAAATGCCTTTGGTGCCATGCAATGCCTTTTATGTCCCAAGTCTTTAAAAGATAATAGGGAATATATCCTTAAAACACATTTTGTTAATTTTCATTATACTACGAGTGTTAATTATTTAGATGAAAAAGAACGAAAATGTCTTTTTAAAGAAAAAAATATATATTTTTTTGCAAAAAATATCTGATTGGTTACGTAAAAACGAATACTTTGATTATAGTGAACGTATTAATGAAAACCTAAAAACACAGTTATCAAGTTTCATTTGAGATTGCTAGGCAGGGTAGGTTATTTTCCGATGGAGTCTTTATTAAAAAAATGTGTAGTCAAGTTTTGCAAAAACTTAGTTATAATCAAACATTTATAGATAAACTTCCCCTATCACCTAGAAGTGTAGCGCGGCGCACTGATAAAATAGGAGCTCGTATTGAATGTGAAATAAAAGCAAAAATTCAAAATTGTAAATACTTTTCTATTTGTTTAGATGAAAGCATAGACCTTAATGACCTATCTCAATTAGCTTTATGTGTGCGATGCGTAAATACTAATTATGATATATTTAAAACCATATATTCTCTAGAAAGCTTTGATTCGAATGTAACTGGAAAGAGTAACGTAACGAGGTTGTTAATGAAAAGCTTTTTCAGTTGACGATATGACAAAATTCGCAGGAGTGTGTACAGATGGAGCAAACGTTATGATTGGTAACTATGACGGTTTTATCGGGCAGCTAAAAAAGCATGACATAAATGTACATAATTTTCATTGCATCATACATCAAGTTGCACTTTGCTCCAAATTCATATGTAGAAATTCCGTTATGAAAATCTCAGAGAAAATAATAAACAGAATACGTGGTGGGCATAACTCACTTACTCACAGAAAATTTGTAAAATTTTTAAAATATAAGAGCGCTGGGTACTCAGACTTAAAAATGTTTACAGAAGTTCGATGGTTAAGTCGAGGTGAGTGTCTCAACAGATTATTTCAGCTAAGAGAATAAGTTCTGCAGTTCCACGAGGTTGAAGGTCTAGAAAAATCTGTAGTCGGTTTTTTGAAAGATTGATTTTTAATTTAGATTTTATAAAAGATATTTCCTTAATATTAAATGAATTAAATAAGCAACTTCAAGGATGTGAAAAAAACATCCATGATGTGGTAAAACTACTCTGCCATTTCAAAACGAAGTTATTTTTATTAATTGCAGAAATCAGAGAAGATAACTGTGCAAGTTTCCCAAAAACTGCATTGATTTTGTCAAAAATTAAATATATCAAACAGTGTGATCACATTGTAATATCAGAAACTTTTTTTTAATAATTTTAAAAGTAGATTCAAGGATTTTGAAAAAATCCAACCACTACTAGATTTGTTTGAAAATCCCTTTCATTGCGATATAAGTCGATATGAATTTTACTTGCAGCCAGAATTAATAATTCTACGAAGTGATCGGGAAGTTTCAAACAAATCAAGTATTATTGAATTCTGGCAAAATTTGGATGATTAACTCTACCCTGAATTGAAAAAAATTCATTTAAATGCTTATCATTTTTTCCCTCTACTTATATATGTGAACACATTTTTTTAAATTTAAAATGTATTTGTTCCAAACAACGCAATAAAATTTCTTCAACCCATTTAAAAAATATTATTTTAATAAGAAATTGTCATAAAAAGATTGATATAGATAAATGCATTGAAGATAGAACATGAAACAATTAGTTTAAGCTATATTTATATTATATATATAAATTATTCCCTTTATTTCGAGAAACTGCAGATCTTCTTATTTATCTGTTTATTATTTACTCTGAGATTTGAATAATCGTTTATTTATATATAGCTTTTAGTCTTATTGAATATTTTCATATATTTTTGCACCAACGTAGTGAAAAGATATTTAATTTTCAAATTTTATTGAACAATAATTTATTTTATAATTTTGCTTATAAAATTTTAATTCCAATTTCTCACTGGGCTACTTGTTTTACGTGCTCACCAATACAGTGACAGATCCTCTCATGCCGACCACTGCTCTAGAAAGCAAATCTGCCATATCAATACGATCAGTTATTAGATTAAGCGAGATTAACGAACAGCAACCTATTTGTATACATGTTTGTATGTACAATGTAACGGGTGATTTTTTAAGAGCTTGATAACTTTTTAAAAAAAAAAAACGCATAAAATTTGCAAAATCTCATCGGTTCTTTATTTGAAACGTTAGATTGGTTCATGACATTTACTTTTTGAAGATAATTTCATTTAAATGTTGACCGCGGCTGCGTCTTAGGTGGTCCATTCGGAAAGTCCAATTTTGGGCAACTTTTTCGAGCATTTCGGCCGGAATAGCCCGAATTTCTTCGGAAATGTTGTCTTCCAAAGCTGGAATAGTTGCTGGCTTATTTCTGTAGACTTTAGACTTGACGTAGCCCCACAAAAAATAGTCTAAAGGCGTTAAATCGCATGATCTTGGTGGCCAACTTACGGGTCCATTTCTTGAGATGAATTGTTGTCCGAAGTTTTCCCTCAAAATGGCCATAGAATCGCGAGCTGTGTGGCATGTAGCGCCATCTTGTTGAAACCACATGTCAACCAAGTTCAGTTCTTCCATTTTTGGCAACAAAAAGTTTGTTAGCATCGAACGATAGCGATCGCCATTCACCGTAACGTTGCGTCCAACAGCATCTTTGAAAAAATACGGTCCAATGATTCCACCAGCGTACAAACCACACCAAACAGTGCATTTTTCGGGATGCATGGGCAGTTCTTGAACGGCTTCTGGTTGCTCTTCACCCCAAATGCGGCAATTTTGCTTATTTACGTAGCCATTCAACCAGAAATGAGCCTCATCGCTCATCGGACACGGACGCGAAACACATTTCGAACCGAACACTGATTTTGGTAATAAAATTCAATGATTTGCAAGCGTTGCTCGTTAGTAAGTCTATTCATGATGAAATGTCAAAGCATACTGAGCATCTTTCTCTTTGACACCATGTCTGACATCCCACGTGATCTGTCAAATACTACTGCATGAAAATCCTAACCTCAAAAAAATCACCCGTTACATACATACATAGATTATATGTTTTGGATAAAAAAATAATTAGCAAACCCGTATTTGTTAATATTTTCGTTATTGGGATAATAAAATAAAATAAAATTTATTTAAAAAATTAATTAAATTAATCCCTGGTAGGAAGTAGTGCGCCATTTTTTATATTTGTGTTTGCTTATAAACTAACATTTCGTGTAAAACTCACATAAGTAATTTGTTGCAATAAAAAATTGCTTATTGGAGTCATTAGCCTTATCAATTCGGTTTAAAACTATTGCTTGTCCAATTACTAAATGTCTAGAGGCCGCTATTATCGTACGGTTGTAGCCACAGCATAACTTAAGTAAAAAATAATATTAATAATCTAATATTCTATAATTTTTTTTTCATGCAATGTACATTTTCGAACTTATCTTATACCTACTGTCCCTCAATGCGTTAAATAAGCTTTATTAATATTAGTTTAACTTATTTGTTTAATCGGCTAAAGCAGTAAATGCAGCTGAATATTTGTATGTACAATATGTACGATGTCTCGAAGCAAGCACAATTAATCTCCTATGCAAGGCAGATCGGTCAATAAAAAGTGTTCCAACCCTTAATACAACCTTTCGTGCAGCAATTCAATTATCTATTTATACATATTCCACTTAAAAAGAAACATGAATATAGCGCACTAACCACCCACTCGCGGGCAGTACGACATACATACAAGTACAAACATGCATAACAAAGAAATGGGAGACGCATTGCGCGAAATTCTTGTCCGGGGTGTGACACGGAGAATTAGGACAAGTTTAGCAAGAATAACAAAAAAAAAATTGAGCGGGCAGTTACTTTCTTAAAATCAAAATTGGAATTTTACTTTTGTGCCATATTCTCATCCCATTCCATAATTTTTTATTTGTTATTTTTTGCCCCTGCACTCCCGTTGTAATCTTTGGGTTCAATGTCGGCAGAAATGTGGTGATAGAGGTTACTAAGACTGCGTTGAAGACATAAATGTTTCATATAAAAATTATACATATAAAATGATTTCAAGCAGAGAAGATAAAAACGATTATAAGAAAGAGGCAGACCGAAGCCAGCAAGATGTAGATACACTTCTCGCGTCAAGAGAGTTCGTATTTGGATGTCCTTTCATTTCAGACCTCATTTATCTTTCTGTTCTTTTTTAAGGCTTCTCCATAAATAATTTGATATACTTTTTTGCTATGTGTTACTTTACTGCTCTCTGCTGTCCTTTTTATTTTCATATAGCGGACTGTTTTCATTGCAAAGAAAAGAACAATCGTGCTTCACTGAAGGTTAATTTTTTTATGTTTGTAGGACTATGGCCTAACGTTGAGTGGTGTGGGTTAATTATATTGAAAAAATTGTGACGATGGCTGAAAATTACTTGAACAAACAAACAATTTTCTTCGACTGGAGTGTCATTTGGACAGTTGGAAAGAATTTTGGGGTTTGGTCAGGTTGGCATAGAGTGATAGAAGTGCCAATGGTTGTATTACAATATGTATGTGTCCCACTACTGTGGGCAAAAAATAGTAAGACCTTGTTCGTAATTCTACAATTCTTAATTTATTTTTTAAAATCTATGTCGTCCCCTTCGTAGAAATGTCCCTTGGACTCAATACACTTGTTTATGTCTTCCTCTTCATAGAAATCTCCCTTAGACTCAATACACTTGTGCTAACATTTTCTTGAATCATCGAAATAATGTTATAGTCAATAACTAAATCAGGCGAATACGGTGCATCAGTATGTGGCGGTGCATTAACGTCGTGCAAAAACTAAGATTTACCGGCCGACAATTCTGGCCCTTTTTTTACAAATAGCTTCGCGCAAACGACGCATAGCGCTCAAATAATATTTCTTGTTGACAGTTTGGCCGGTCGGAGGAAATTTAGAGCGCACCACACCTCGATAATCGAAGAAAACTGTTAGTATAATCTTGATTTTTGACCAGCTTCGACGTGTTTTTTTTTTTGCTTCGGCTTACATTTGCCACGAATATTCTGGTATGTTTGCGGGTCGTAAGCGCAGATCCAAGACTCATCGCCAGTAATAGTACTAGGTACCAAGATGTAATGCTGGTAGTTGGAAAGCATTGTTAACTGACGTTAACGCGACACTGTTTCTCGAAAAAGTTTTCTGATTTTGGAACCAATCGTGCTTTTACTTTTCTTTTTCCCAAATTATCTTTCAAAATGGCTTTAATTGATCCTTACAATATTCCAACGATGCCAGATGACTGGTAATCGCCGATTTTCAAGTACCATTTCCGTTATTTTATTTGACGTGTTGTTCTTTAGTTGATTTTGATGGCTCTTTGAATAATTTGTACACTTGTTTTCGACAAATAATTATCACCGAAGGCCTTTTTATACATTCGTTTCGGCACCAGAAATTTGATTCCGCATACAATATTTAATGGAATTTCTTTGTTGAATAATTTCATTCGTCGTAAAAATTACCGAATGCACTTTATGTACATAAGAAAGAAAAGACAAACACTAATGATTTGATATGACATTTGGCGTTGATGCCACTGGCGGCCATATCAACCTCGAAAAAAATATTGCGAAAAATGGGTTTTCGCGCGAAATTTAAATTGAAAAGTCTTACTAGTTTTTGCCCACAGCAGGAGCAGAGGCATTAACAAGCTTATAACTTCAAGCGAATGCGAAATGAATTTCTTTTCTTCTTCTTTCTTCTTTACTGGCGTAGACACCGCTTACGCGATTATAGCCGAGTCAACAACAGCGCGCCAGTCGTTTCTTCTCTTCGCTACGTGGCGCCAATTGGATATTCCAAGCGAGGCCAGGTCCTTCTCCACTTGGTCCTTCCAACGCAGTGGAGGTCTTCCTCTTCCTCTGCTTCCGGCGGCGGGTACTGCGTCGAATACTTTCAGAGCTGGAGTGTTTTCATCCATCCGGACAACATGACCTAGCCAGCGTAGCCGCTGTCTTTTAATGCGCTGAACTATGTCAATGTCGTCGTATATCTCGTACAGCTCATCGTTCCATCGAATGCGATATTCGCCGTGGCCAACGCGCAAAGGACCATAAATCTTTCGCAGAACCTTTCTCTCGAAAACTCGCAACGTCGACTCATCCGTTGTTGACATCGTCCAAGCCTCTGCACCATATAGCAGGACGGGAATTATGAGTGACTTATAGAGTTTGGTTTATGTTTGTCGAGAGAGGACTTTGCTTCTCAATTGCCTACTTAGTCCGAAGTAGCACCTGTTGGCAAGAGTTATCCTGCGTTGGATTTCCAGGCTGACATTGTTGGTGGTGTTTACGCTGGTTCCAAGATAGACGAAATTATCTACAACTTCAAAGTTATGACTGTCAACAGTGACGTGAGTGCCAAGTCGCGAGTGCGATGACTGTTTGTTTGATGACAGGAGATATTTCGTCTTGCCCTCGTTCACTACCAGACCCATTTCTTTTGCTTCCTTGTCCAGTCTGGAGAAACAGAACTAACGGCGCGGGTGTTGAGGCCGATGATATCAATATCATCGGCATACGCCAGCAGTTGTACACTCTTATAGAAGATGGTACTATTTCTCCAGAAGCAGGTTGAAAAAGTCACACGATAGGGAATCGCCTTGTCTGAAACCTCGTTTGGTATCGAACGGCTCGGAGAGGTCCTTCCCGATTCTGACGGAGCTTTTTGTGTTGCTCAACGTCAGCTTACACAGCCGTATTAGTTTTGCGGGGATACCAAATTCAGACATCGCGGCATAAAGGCAGCTCCTTTTCGTGCTGTCGAAAGCAGCTTTGAAATCGACGAAGAGGTGGTGTGATTCGATTCTCCTTTCACGGGTCTTTTCCAAGATTTGGCGCATCGTGAATATCTGGTCGGTTGTTGATTTACCAGGTCTAAAGCCACACTGATAAGGTCCAATCAGTTTGTTGACGGTGGGCTTTAATCTTTCACACAATACGCTCGACAGAACCTTATATGCGATGTTGAGGAGGCTAATCCCACGGTAGTTGGCGCAGATTGTGGGGTCTCCTTTTTTGTGGATTGGGCATAGTACACTTAAATTCCAATCGTTGGGCATACTTCCGTCCGACCATATTTTGCAAAGAAGCTGATGCATGCACCTTATCAGCTCTTCGCCGCCGTGTTTGAATAGCTCGGCCGGCATTCCATCGGCCCTTGCCGCTTTGTTGTTTTTCAGGCGGGCAATTGCTATTCGAACTTCTTCATGTTCGGGCAATGGAACGTCTGCTCCATCGTCATCGATAGGGGTATCGGGTTCGCTTTCTCCTGGTGTTGTGCTTTCACTGCCATTCAGCAGGCTGGAGAAGTGTTCCCTCCATAATTTAAGTATGCTCTGGGCATCTGTGGCTAGATCACCTTGGGGGGTTCTACAAGAGTATGCTCCGGTCTTGAAACCTTCTGTAAGCCGCCTCATCTTTTCGTAGAATTTTCGAGCATTACCCCTGTCGGCCAGCTTATCAAGCTCTTCGTACTCACGCATTTCGGCCTCTTTCTTTTTCTGTCTACAAATGCGTCTCGCTTCCCTCTTCAACTCTCGGTATCTATCCCATCCCGCACGTGTTGTGGTCGATCGTAACGTTGCGAGGTAGGCAGCCTGTTTTCTCTCCGCTGCGACACGGCACTCCTCGTCGTACCAGCTGTTCTTTTGCACTTTCCGAAAACCAATGGTTTCGGTTGCAGCTGTACGTAAGGAGTTTGAAATGCCGTCCCACAGTTCCCTTATACCGAGTTGTTGACGAGTGCTCTCAGAGAGCAGGAGTGCAAGCCGAGTAGAAAAACGCTCGGCTGTCTGTTGTGATTGCAGCTTCTCGACGTCGAACCATCCTTGTGTTTGTTGGCGTGCGTTTTTTGCTGCACAGAGGCGGGTGCGAATTTTGGCTGCAACAATATAGTGGTCCGAGTCGATGTTAGGACCTCGGAGCGCACGCACATTTAAAACACTGGAGACGTGTCTTCCGTCTATCACAACATGATCGATCTGGTTGGTGGTTTTTCGATCCGGAGACAGCCAGGTAGCTTGATGTACCTTCTTATGCTGGAATCTAGTACTACAGATAACCATATTTCGCGCTCCGGTGATCGATCAGCCTCAACCCATTTGGGGATGTTTCCTCGTGGAGGCTGAATTTACCGACCGTAGTGCCAAAAATACCTTCATCTCATAAGTGCGCTCCAAGCACTCATAAAAGGCATTTTTGGTCACATCGTCCTTCTCTTCCGTCGGGGCGTGGGCGCAAATCAGCGATATGTTGAAGAACCTCGCTTTGATGCGGATTGTGGCTAGACGTTCATTCATAGGTGTGAATGATAGTACTCGGCGACGGAGTCTCTCTCCCACCACGAATCCAACACCAAACTTGCGCTCCTTTATATGGCCACTGTAGTAAATGTCACAAGGACCTACTCGTCTCTGTCCTTGTCCCGTCCATGGCATTTCTTGGACGGCGGTGATGTCAGCCTTTATCTTTACGAGGACATCTACCAGCTGGGCAGCGGCACCTTCCCAATTAAGGGACCGGACATTCCAGGTGCATGCCCTCAAATCATAGTCCTTGTTTCGTTTGCCATGGTCATCATCAAAAGGGGGGGCTCTCATCCGAGGCTGATTGTTGGCTTTCATTGGGGGTGTTTTTTTTACGTGGCGGGTCCCAAACCCAGCGCACAACCCTATGCAGGGTGTTTCGCCTTTTCACTTTAGCTCGCCTTCAAACGGATGTTCTTAGGCTACCCAGAGGATACTTGGTCAAAGACCGGAAGTCGTGAGCTGCTTGAGTCATATGTAAAAGAATCGTTTCTGGCCACTCCCAAGTGAATGGCGATCAGAGAACTTTCCTCACTTGCGTGAACTTCTACACATGACTCCATCCTCCAATTTCTTTTACACATCTTATATTATATATAAAAACGCAAAATGTGTTGCTACACGCATAACTCAACAACGCCTAGACCAATTTTGCCAATTCTTTCTTTTAAATGTTCGTTGAGGTACAAGGATGGTTTTTACGGAAAGAAAACTTCGAATAATTGCCGGAAACTCCTTTAAAACAGCTATTTTCTTTTTCCCATACAAACGAATAATTATTTGTTTGTTCGTAACGCTAAGAGAACAGCTGCACCAATCTTGATGAAATTTGAAGAGGTTACTCGTTGTGGATCAGGGAAGGTTTGGAAATAAAAATACCTTATGCTCTTCACAAGGAAAAGTCGGAAAATTGGACGATTCCAAAAAGTAACTTATTTCCATACACATTTTTTTTTAATTTTTGTTTTATTAAAAATTATTCACTTAAAACTTTATATGTGTTTCACTTAAAATGATCAATTGCAGATTGAAATTTGTTACGAAGTCAAGAAGAGGTCGCCCTAATATCGGTCGGTGTTCTTTTTGCCATCAATGTATAGCAGATCAAGGCAAGGCAGGGCAAGAAGCACTCCCAGGATGCAAAGACATACGCGCGGAATTATGCATCGCGGCAAGCGATCATCGCGATAATCACGATGTCACAGCACGACATTTCAAACCACGATGTTTGATGGAACTAATCTTGAAGCATCTTATATGTGGTGCTGTTAGATGCAGATGTACTCTGTTGAGTGGCAAAAGAGAGGTTTTGCCGCACGTACACATTCTTCTTTGAATGGTGGATGGTAGTTACAAAAGATCAAATTGATGAATTCATAGAAAGATTCAGTATTATACGAAATGGTGAAAACCAATATGGTTCATGAACTCTGACAATATATGCACAAAGCGTTATTCAATTGCTTTTTTTCCGGAAACACAAACTAATGGACATCCACTCTATCAGCGTCGCTTACCAGACGACAATGGCAGATTATTTAGCATTCAAGTAAGAAGAGTGAATTCGAAGTAGACAACACATGGATCGTACTATATTCACCATTATTGTCTATTTCACATTCAAAACTCATATCAATGTTGAGTATTGCAGTTTGGTGTAATCGATAAAATACGTTTGTAATTACGTCACCAAATGAAGCAACATGGCGGTTATTGGTCTTAAACGATACGGTCGATACGTGAACTGCAGTAAAGCGCTTTGTATTTTTTTGCAATTCATGAACGTGTTCTTGCTGTTGTGCGTTTCGCATTTGGGAATGGCCAAAGAGTGTACTCCAACCCAGGGAATGCATTACAGCCAGTGGAAACCGCCAGCAAAAAAATTGACTTTGACGAGTTTTTTCTCCATTTTCGTCAGTGATCCATTTGCTAGAACATCTATTCGGAAATACCTTGATATTATACATGGAATGCATCGTCGAAGAAATAGTAACGCAGAAAGCAAGGCCAACCAGTAGATGGACATCCAGGTGTGTTATCAACTAATGCATTAGGACAAATTTACACAATCCACCCGAAAACGACGATTGTGTCTACCTTCGGTTGCTATTGATAAATGTACGCAGTTCAACTTCATTTGTGTCATTGCGTACTGTGAATGGTAGGGCGTGTGCAATTTTGGAGAAGTAAGCCAGCAATCACAATTGCTGGAACATGCACTGGAATGCAAATGAAGTTCGCACACTTTTCGCGATAATAATTTCGACATATCATCCTTCAAATCCGAGTCAATTGTGGGATATGAACAAAAATGACATTGTCGAAGACATTTTACATCGTCTTTGCTAAAAATTGGATTCCGATTGATACTTCCGGTGGTTTGATATCAATTTTATCCATCACGAAAGATGAACTCATCACGAATGTTCAGACATTGGCCAATTATTATAACTACGATAGCTGCCAAAAATACCGATGTTGTTGACTTAAACTGGAAGATTCAAAGTCAAATTCGGGAAGACTTCCGCATATACAAATCGATCGATCGTCTTGACAATGAAGACGACGCCGTGGATTATCCAGTGGAATTTCTAAATTCTTTGAAGCGGCTTGGTATGCTGTCGTTATTATGTTTCGCAATCTTCATGCGCCGAAACCGTGATATGGAACCCGACTTATTGTGACGCAGCTATCGAATATAAGAGGGCAGAATGCTTGATTCTACAAATTCCTTTGAGCTTTAACGATTTGTCATTTTAGTTCAAATGTATTCCGTTTCCAGGAAAATTGCATTTGGGATGGCAATGAACAGGACACAACGATAGTCGCATAGTGTGTGTGTGATAAATTTGAGAATGCTATGTTTTTCACACGGCCAGATATACGTAGCGTGCTCGCGAAAAGCAACCATCCAACCAAAACCATCTTTTCTGTACACCGGAAACCAAAAAATGTTGTGTAACAAGCTGCTTTCTTCCTCTTTACTGGCGTAGACACCGCTTACGCGATTATAGCCGAGTTAACAACAGCGCGCCAGTCGTTCTTCTTTTCTCCTCGTGGCGCCAATTGGATATTCCAAGCGAGGACAGGTCCTTGCAAAGAAGTGGAGGTCTTCCTCCTCTTCTGCTTCCTCCTGCGGGTAGTACTCGAATACTTTCATAGCTAGAGTGTTTTCGTCCATCCGGACAACAGGACTTAGCCAGCGTAGCCGCTGTCTTTTAATTTGCTGAACTATGTCGACTCATTAGATGTGTTCATCGTCATATGTATAGCAGGTCCGGAATAATGAGTGACTTACAGAGTTTGGCTTCTGTTCGTCGAGAGAGGACTTTACTTCTCAATTGCCTACTTAGTCCGAAGTACTACCTGTTGGCTAGAGATTTTCTGCATTGGATTTCAAGGTTGGTGTTGATGGTGGTTCCAAAATAGACGAAATTATCTACAACTTCAAAGATATGATTGTCATCAGTGACGTGAGAGCCAAGTCGCGAGTGCGACAACTGTTTGTTTGATGACAGGAGATAATTCGTCTTGTCCTCGTTCACTGATATCAATATCATCGGCATACGCCAGCAGCTGTACACTCATATAAAAGATTGTACCTGCTCGATTAAGTTCTGCAGCTCGAACTATTTTCTCCAGAAGCAGGTTGAAGAAGTCGCATGATAGAGAGACACCTTGTCTGAAGCCTCGTTTGTTATCGAACGGCTCGGAGAGGTTCTTCCCGATCCTGACAGAGCTTTGGGTGTTGCTCAACGTCAGTTTACACAGCCGTATTAGTTTTGCGGGGATACCAAATTCAGACATCGCGGCATAAAGGCAGCTCCTTTTCGTGCTGTCGAAAGCAGCTTTGAAATCGACGAAGAGGTGGTGTGTGTCGATTCTCCTTTCACGTGTGAATACCTGGTCGGTTATTGATTTGCCAGGTCTAATGCCACACTGATAAGTTCCAATCAGTTTGTTGACGGTGGGCTTTAATCTTTCACACAATACGCTCGATAGAACTTTATACGCGATGTTGAGAAGACTTATCCCACGGTAGTTGGCGTAGATTAGGAGCCTCTCTTTTTGTGAATTCGGCAGACACACTTAAATTATAATCGTTGGGAATGTTTCATCCTACCATATTTTGCAAAGAAGCTGATGCATGATCTTTATCAGTTCTTCGCCGACATGTTTGAATAGCTCGGCCGGCAATCCATCGGCCCTCGCCGCTTTGTTGTTCTTCAGGCGGGTAATTGCCATTCGAACTTCTTCATGGTCGGGTAATGGAACGTCTGCTCCATCGTCATCGATTGTGTATCGGGTGCACCTTCTCCTGGAGTAGTGCGTTCACTGCCATTCAGCAGGCTGGAGAGGTGTTCCCTCCATAATTTAAGTATGCTCTGGGCATCGGTAACTAGATCACCTTTGGGGGTTCTACAAGAGTTTGCTCCGGTCTTGAAACCATCTGTAAGTCGCCGCATTTTTTCGTAGAGTTTTTGAGCATTAACCCTGTCGGCCGGCTTATCAAGCTCTTCGGACTCACGCATTTCGGCTTCTTTCTTTTTCTGTCTGCAAATGCGTTTCGCTTCCTTCTTCAACTTTCGGTATCTATCCCATCCCGCACGTGTTGTAGTCGATCGTAACGTTGTGGGCTAGGCAACCTGAGACTGAATTCACCGACCGTGGCACCAAAGATACCTTCTTTGCCCACTCTGGCGTTGAAGTCGCCAAGCACGATTTTGACATCGTGGCGGGGGCGGTTCTCAAAAGTGCGCTTCAGGCGCTCATAGAAGGAATATTTCATTATATCGTCCTTCTCTTCCGTCGGGGCGTGGATGCAAATCAGCGATATGTTGAAGAACCTCGCTTTAATGGGGATTGTGGCTAGACGTTCATTCACCGGATTGAATGATAGTACTTGGCGACGGAGTCTCTCTCCTAGCCAAACCTGCGCTCCTTTATATGGCCACTGAAGTAAATAGCACAAGGACCTACTTGTCTGAGTCCTTGCCCCGTCTATCGCATTTCTTGAACGGCGGTGATGTCAGCCTTTATTTTCACGAGGACATCACACAGCTGGGCAGCGGCACCTTCCCAATTAAGGGACCGGACATTCCAGGTGCATGCCCTCAACTCGTAGTCCTTATTTCGTTGGCCATGGTCGTTATCAAAAGTGGTGTCTCTCATCCGAGGCTGATTTCTACTTTAATGGGGGGTGTTTTTTTTACGTGGCTGGTCCCAAACTCAACGCAAAACCCTATGCAGGAGATGTTTCGCCTTCTCACTTTAGCTCGCCTTCAAACGGATGTTCTTAGGCTACACAGAGGATACTTGGTTGGAAAGTATGGTTTCTGGTCACTCCCAAGTGAATGGCGATCAGAGAACTTTCACACTTGCGTGAACTTCTACGCATAACTCCATCCTCCAAGCTACGTTACATTGAAAACAAAAATGAATGATAAATTTAACTTTCTTTTCATTTCAAAACACATAATTTCCCGCAGGACAACGGCTGCGGGGACAGCTAGTTGGATATAAATAATTACATCAAATGTATAATAATTAATGAAAAGAAATTAAAGGTGTACTTTTGTCTTTCTCTGATTTGTATGGAGTAGATACAGTATCGGACAAAACGTTTGCAACTAAAGCGGAGTCCTAGATTTTTTTGTCTTAGTATGCCATTATTGATGATTAAACGGAACTTCTAAAAACACAATTTCTATAAAGTACAAAATTCACAGGTCAACAATTTCACGAATAATTAAAAACTTTATTAGGAACAAAATTGTATTAGTAACTCATCGTAGAGGTCGACTAAGAAAAACTGATGAAAAAACTGAAAGCTCAATTGTAAGAGAGGTTAAAAAATGCCCATTTAAAAACGATCCGCAATTGGTCAAGCTCCTTTATCAATCTGCTCAAGAACGGTCGCTCGTCGCCTGAATTATTCTGATTTACGCGGTTACCAACCAGTGAAGAAACCGCAGTTCGCTAAAAATCATATAGAATGACCGTTCGTTTTAGTGATTTGTCCAAATATAATTTGGTAGGAAGGGATGTTGTGTGTTACGTCCGACGCCTATGAAGCAAACGTCTTAAAAATTCTTATTGTCTCAAAACAGTCAAACGTAGTTGCTATGTTATCGTCTGGGTATGCTTTTCTGCTTCTGGTTTGGGACCGCATCATCGTATTAATGGTAGCATGGATCGGTACGTTTAGAGATACATTACAGGACCTATAATGTTGCCACATGCTTAATGGGAAATGATACTTAAGTGGGTCTTCCAACAGAACAACGACCCGACGCAAACGGCAAAGGTCCTTAAATTATGGTTCGAGAGGAATAAAGTGGATCTAATGGACTAGCTTCCACAGTCCCCAGACCTTAATCCCATAGAAAATGTATGGCAAATTATATAAAAAAGAATTGATCGCAGTAATTTGGCAAATACTTATCAGTTTTTTCAATGAGCCCAGGGTGTATGGAGAAATATACCCCATACCATAGTAGATAACGTTTAGCTTCAATGCCGCGGCTAATGGGTCTGCTACAAAATACTAAGTTTTTATTTCATTAAAAATAATGTGAAGTTTTTTGTGAGAAACAATTGTTTTGTCTTATGGAATATATATTATTGTTTGTGTAATCAACAGTATTTTCATTATCATATTTCAGTTGCAAATGTTTTGTCCGACACTGTATGCACGGAAGCACTGACAACATAAAGAATCATTAACAAGAATAATGGAAAGAAAATAGTGATTCCGAAAAATACCCAGTGTATGCTATCGTTAGTATAACCCGATAAAATAATTATATATGCAATACTGCAACTTTTATTATCTTTAAAAGGAACAATGAAAGAGTGTGGATTTTTCTATTTATAAGAAATAAACATTAAACAACAAAATTATTCTATACTTCCAAATTAAACAAAAATAATAGTTTCCGAAATTTTCTTATCGTTTTATTTCTAAACGGAATAGTATTGATTTTTTAGTAAAGGGTTGTGTTACCCATATATATTTTACCAATTTGACATTGAATTCACCAGTTCTTTTAGCACGGGCATATCAGTTTAGTCCCATTCGGCCAAAATTACATTTTAGTTGCTTGAGATTGTCATATTGCTTAGAAGATGCAAACATTTTGCAGGAAAGAATTCCTCACAGATTCTCGTTTGGATTGATTTATGTTCTTAAGGCAAGCAACTCCAGCAATACATTTTCCGAGAGTTAAAGAACGCCTTTGTCTTCTTCGCTACGTTTATCGGTGCATTGTCTTGGTGGAAAATCCATTCATCACCATGAAAATTCAAAGTTTTCGTTTACCAACAAAAGCGTATTTTGGTCTTACCTTTGGGAGAAAATGCTGCCCCTACCATGAGCGATCCACCACCATCAACGCGATTATGATATGCCTTCCATGCGTTTCCAATCGCTCCAATATTTATGAAGACCATCTGGTCCGTCAAAAATAATTTTTTTTCGTCACTGATTCGAGTTTTTTATTGCGAAATTTATATTTTTTGTAAAATGTAATTTACATCTTCGGCCCTCGATTTTCATGTTTAAAACATTCATACATATTTTCTTATCATTTGATGAACATGTTGTTTAGCCACAATCAGACCAAGTTCCACTTTTATTTGCCTGCAACTTGTATGACTCTTGTTCCTAGCCGCTGAATTCGCCGTTTCTGTCATCAATGGTACTTATATGACCACTACGCTTAGTAACATCATAGTTATCTATATTTTCCAGAAAATTTGTAATTGTGTTCTATGCCTCTTTTTAGAAATAGCAATTTGGTCAACTTTCATGCCAGATTAACTCATTCCTTTAATCAATCCACGATGACGAGCATCGTCTCATTGAGTTCCACGTGGTATTTTCTAATTAATAAAAAAAATGTAATTTATTTTTGTCTTAAGTATTTATCCATGGCTTGTACCTACTACTTGGCGCCAGTCAGAACACAAATGGTTCATTTTGCACACAGAAGTATGTTATACGTAAGTTGCGACTTCATTAGAAATAACGTTACCATGAATACGATGCAGGCATGAATTTATTAAATGGTGTTAAACCATAAAGTAATTGCAAGAATATATGTGTGTATTATAGTTATATTGAAAATATTTGGTTTGTTGCCAGCAAAACAGAAGTTATAGAATAAAACAATTTTGCACATATAGTTATTTAACTGAGGTGCAGAGTGCGCCAATATAGCAAACATTTTCGATATATGTACATACATATGGATGGCGCTCTGACTGAGGTGCAATCAAATAACTCTATGTGTACAATTGTTCGTGCTCCAAAAAGAAACCGCAATAATTTTTTTCTGTATGACTTTATTTATGTTTTTTTAAGCTTGCTTGGGATACCGGTACGAGAGTTTGGATAGTGCAGCGGTACCTTGTTTTGCGGTCCACAATTTCCGGCCAAAGGGAATTCAGGCGGCACTCCCCCGAGTAGATGTATCATTATGCAGTTAGTAAACGTGTTGCCGAATTGTAAAGTATCTCAAGAATATCGTACCATAGAGATCGGTATATTCGTGTTCAAAAAATACTCGCGGGTGTTGCATCGTCAATTCAGACATATCCCAGAGTTTCGACTAGCAACTTATCGGCGCAAGTTGGAGTTAGCAGCCGTCATTCTTCTTCTTCATCTTAATTGGCGTAGACACCGCTTATGCGATTATAGCCGAGTTAAACACCGCGCGCCAGTCGTTTCTTCTTTTCGCTACGTGGCGCCAATTGGATATTCCAAGCGAAGTCAGGTCTTTCTCCACTTGGTCCTTCCAACGAAGTGGAGGTCTTTCTCTTCCTCTGCTTCCCCCGGCGGGTACTGCCGCTGTCTTTTAATTTGCTGAACTATATCAGTGTCGTCGTATACCTTGTACACCTCAGCATTCCATCGAATGCGATATTCCCGTGGCCAACGCGCAAAGGTCCATAAATCTCTCGCAGAACTTTTCTCTCGGAAACTCGCGAGAAATTATAACTGATAAATCATGACGACTTAAGCCTGGTTTCGTAAAAAGTTCAAATAACAAGAAGGTTAAGCTCCCTAGATGTCCATATTTGCCTGGAGTTTTGCCAAAAAATTATTGAAATGGCCGAAGAGGACAATAACTTATTAAATTGCCTGTTTGTGTCTGATGAGGCCCAATTTGATCTAAACGCAAAACAATCAAAATTTAGGTATACAATAGTGAATAAAATCCAAATTCCAGCAACTAAATGTTGTCTATGAATAACGCAATGTACACCAAAGACATCTGGAATTTTATTTTTTAAGTGCGCTATTAAGCCTTTATGGTACCCTATCATAGCCGGAGCGCCATCCGTAGCAATTGAAATATTATTTGTCAAAGGAATCTCTTTCTCTTCGCAAAACTTTTCCAATATGTTTAAAATGGTTTCGCCTTTTGTATCGGTCTCTAAATTGCTAGCAAATAATAGTATAATAATAAACTTCACGTAAGACAACAACAATGCTTCATTCGTTGGTAAAGTGGACTGATCGCACAATGATTTTTCAATGTTTTCAGCCAATTCATCAATTCGCCTTTGCACAGAATTATTACTCAAAGAAATTTTTCGGATAATATCTGCGGCCGGTTTATGAAGCACGGTAGTTATTACTTCATTTATTGCTGGCAATATTAACTTTTCTCCAATGTTATGTGGTTTGCCTTTTTGAGCAATTAACAAAGAGATATGGTACGAGGCTCGAAGTCCGTCGTCATCTTACTTGGCAGCCGCCGAGGATAGTTTTGCTACACTTGGCTGAGTATTATGCTTCTTCTCTAGGTCTTGAAAATATGCTACATTCTTGTCTCTCTTATCTGGATGCATTTTATTCAAATGATCTTGCATTCTTTAAGGCTTCATTGCTTCATTAGAAAATATTTTTACACATAGAAGACACAAATGAAACTGAATTTAATGTATTCCGCACAGTATTGCCGTCTCTTCTTTTTTACTTCCGACATTAGTTTCCTTTGAGAAATACGTTTAACTTCGTGAGTAGTGTTAAGGAGGCGTAGGTAATGCTCATCTATTGCGCGCAAAACCACAAATGAATATAAAATAAATATGACATTGTTTATATAGAAATGCTTAAGCACAATTATTATATAGTAGTCCAAAATATGAATTCTTATTTTTCCTAGAAATATATTTGTAAACAAAGGATCTTTTTATTATTTTTCCCAGAAATACATTTGTAAAAAAAGGATCTTTCTACTTTTCGTATTATCTTATTTTTTCCAGAAATGCATTTGTAAAAAAGGATCTTTCTCATATTCTTATTATCTTATTTTTCCCAGAAATACATTTGTAAAAAAAAAAGGATCTTTATCCTTCTTTTATTTTTCCCAGAAATACATTTGTAAGAAAGGATAAAGATCCTTTTTTTATTGTCCACATAAAAGATTTAAGGAGTTCAAAAGCTCAAAACGTGCGCTACATCAGTTGCCTACCCGACGGCATTTCGCAAATGATAAAACAAATTTTTTAAGAGCTCAAAGCATGGGCTACATCAGCTCGAACCTACCTACCCTACCGGGGCATCTCGACAGGATAGAATTTATAGAATACTATCTGCATTGCCGTGCCTATTGCCTGTGGAGACTCCACATTGCTCATCTCTTACTAGACATAGAATACTAACTAGCCATAGCTAAAAGCTGTCACTTCAGCAGTTTGACAGCGCAGTTTTCATTTCTATGAAAATTTCGAAGAGGCAACATATCCCATTTGCACATATGCCGACGGCATTTTCAATTCGGTAATATGAAAATTAGAAGAACGAGTATTAAGACGTTTGTTTTATATTATAAAAATAAAGTACATTTTCAAAATAACTATAAAAATTAATATTTAGTTTAATATTGTTAATTTACATACAATTTATGCAAATCGGGTTGGGAATGAGCGAAGTCTTAAATTTAATAAACTTATGCAGGCACAAATCAAAATATTATTGCTCATTTTAAATTTATTATTTTAATTGGTATGTAAAATTTATGCAGCAATTATTACATAGTAGTCCAAAATTATTACTTCTTATTTTTCTCAGAAATACATTTGTGAAATAAGGATCTTCCTCTTTTTCTTGTTTTCCCCAGAAATATATTTGTAAGAAAAGATAAAGATCCTTTTTTTATTTTCCAAATAAAAGATTTAAGTAGCTCAAAAGCTCAAAACTTGCGCTACATCAGCTACCTACCCGTCGTCATTTCGCAAGTGATAAAATAAATTTTTCAAGAGCTCAAAGCATGCAATACATCAGCTCGAACCTACCTTTGCACAAATGATTATATAATGATAGTAAATGCCCACATACAGATTTGGCAATGGCAATAGCAATACGTTTGACAGTCGGTATTCTATAAATTCTATCCTGTCGAGATGTCCCGTTATGAAACGGAGCGATCGATTGACAATATCTTCATTTTTTCTATATTCAATAAAATAATATACTACGCGGAGAGAAATATAGAACCGAGTTTGAGCAATCTTTTAATTCATATTACTTGATGTTCACAAGTTGTTGTTCAGAGTCGAGAGCACATGCAGTCGTTGTCTAAGAGGCCTCCTAGCTAAACAAAATTACAAATAACCCCCCATTTTCCTTCTGTGTCTCTTACCGCCCCCCTTGACACCTGCAGCGCCCACAATAGGGCGTTAACGCCCACTTTGGGAAACACTGCTGTACATAGTTAAAAATAAGTTATAATCCGTCTAAAAGTTTTGAATGATCATATCCAAATTTCTTGAAATGTTCATTGTATTTTTTTATTTTTCATAAGAATTCATATAATTACCGCTTGGACACAAAGAGGACAATGACCAATTGCAACCTCAACAATTAGGTGATATTCTCATTGATTGACGTGCGGTTACCAATAATTGACTAGCGCTAACTAAGCTCCCGACCCAACCCTTTATCCAATGGTATCCCAGGAAAGGACATTGGGATCACCTTAGTCTTTGCCGGCCATTTCGCTATGACCAGGTTTCCAAACTAGTCTTATACAGGACTAGCCCGATGCTGTTGACAGTGAGGTTTGGCGTTCCTTAACAAGCTTCTAATGCATAAACAGTGAGTTCAAGATTACATGACCGCTTTACTATCCCAGTAGATAGTCACTTCTCTAATGGAAGATGCGCTTGGAAACTTTACTTACGATGAGAAACCTTTTCGCAATAACTCCTTAATAGCAGTACAAAGCAATCGAAAAGGACTCCCCCCTTGTTGCGTGCCTATCAAGTGTTGCAGATAAGTTTGAAAATGAGGTGATTGAGATAAATTTATTTAAAGTTGTGATGACCGGTTCCGGCAAAACATTATTAAAGGCTCCCTCGATATCGATCCTATTACATATTTCCTTAACTTAATGCTTTTTTTGAGTTATGCCACTAAAATGTGCAGAACAATGTATAATGTTCACCATTACTGTAATCGTGCTGGGAAACGATCCTTCAAAATGCGACTCCTTACGTCAGCCAGAACATAACTCTGAGCCGTCTTTAGATCCGCAGAAGGTCGACGAATACTTGCAGTCCTCAGGTAGCACTATAAGAGGACAGTTTTATGCGTACTGTATATTAAGCGTATTTTCCCTACTCATGATGCGATTTTTATTTATGTCTCAATAGAAGTGGGGTTATTTATTAGTACTCGCCTGAATCTTTAAGTGTCATGATACTCTACTCCTTGGTATAAATCCTTTTGTCATTTGTTAATTTCATTTTGTCACTCTTAATCATGCAATGAATTAGCGAAAGACACTTTTGCGTATGGAAGCTTATTCTGGAAGAACCACATCTTTCAGACCCCCAAGCACTAGTTCGTTACTCCTGGAACAATCGTACAAGAGTGACGGAGCAATTTGGTTGCTTCTGTGTTGAGTAGTGTCAGCGGTTGATGATAGGAATTGCAGTAATTGATTATATTTTGTGTTTCTGCAGCCGAGGAGCCAGGCGCGAACGTTAGATCTGTTGTGTCTACGGTCTCCAATCAGGCTCACTTCCATACCTCTCTCGCCTGATTATTCTGTATATTATTGTTGTAAACTTGTATATTCACATTCCACTTACGTAAGTTATTCGTTAAATACAATTTTTTTGTCATTATTGCTGCGAAGTATGATTAATAAAATTGCACATCTGTTGTTTTCGCATGCGGATACATAAATACACTAACGTTAAGTGCGGTGATGCACTTTTAAACACCTGGTAACAAGAGGTAGGTAACTGCAGATGCAATTTACGTTGACTGCCTTCATTAATACCTACACACTTATACATATACGCAAAAATATACATATGTATGTACGTATTTATCATAATGGTGTGTTGTCTTCACTTTTGTTTTACAATTCATTATTACTGCTTATATTGAATGATCCAAAACTTTTAAAATTCGAAACTCTTCTTAGAGAACAGTTGCGAACACATTTTATCTTATTAGGACGCATTGCCTATGCTTCACAAGTAATTTAAATACCATATGTATACCTAGACGTATGTACACCTAACACCCGCAAACAGGTACATATAAAATAACTTACAGCGAATACATGGTGGCAAAGTTTTTGGCGAGCCAAAAGGGGACCTTCCTTTCCACGCTGCATCTTTTATGAAAAACGGAAGTTGTTGTACAGACATGTGCATTTTTTTTGTGCGTAGCGTCAGCATGCTTCAATGACAGTTAGTTGATATAAAGGATGAGTGTTTGCGCAAGCAATACTAACCGGTAGCCAGCTAGCCGTTAGCTGAACTTACTTACATACTATGTCATGGTTTTTCGATATGTAGCATTGTTTCCTTAAAAGCGATACAGTGAGCAGATGTTCTCCACATTTGTTTTTGAGTTATGAAAGCGGTTGAGAGGTGTTACCCTATTACTCAACAGCTTAGCAGTAATAACAAGAAGCGAAGTAACGAACAGTGGAAATGTAAACAAACAAAAAAATAAAAAAAAATGGAACAAACAACAAATATCGGACATAAAAATTAAATTTACCCTAAAGGATCAGCGTGCCTCAGTATTTCATTTTTGAGTATGAATATAGTACATATATAAGTAAAGGTTGCAAAAATAAAAAAAAGTAATGTAACAATGTGCCAATAAAACTTCTAAAAAATTGGTATTTATAAGTCATTTGCAACCGATGAAGTCGGCAAACCGTTTACTTATTTATTGTGATCGGTACCAATTGCCAACAACATATTGTGGTTTTTAATATTTCGCACTATCCTGGAAGTAGATTTAGAGATTTTCCAGGCAGTTTAATTTGTCATGATCTGTAATTTTTTTAATGTAATCAGAAATGTTTACAATTTCATCATGGAAAGATATACGCAAGAACAGTGTTTACAAATTGTTCAATTTTACTATTTTGATAGTTCATTCTTCAATCGCAACTTTTCTTGCACTTATGCTATTTTTTGGTCACAATAGTCGTCCTTCTGAGCTCGCAATTCGTCGAACTGTTGAGCGTACATTTTCTTAACATATAGTAAGTAGTTCAAGTGTCAATAAGACAAAAAACCGCTGGAAGTAAGAAAATATCTCTGCCGTTCAGGCATTCAGGATTTTGAGAAAGAATTTCGGCTTGCATTTGTATATATATAGAGAGTGTACGGTCAACAGTTGGGTGTGCTCCTTAAATTATTTTAATTAACTCGTAATTCAGACTGTGAAAATTTGCAGACAGATTCGCTGGACGTCCTCGACATTGTTGACATCACGCGGTACATCAATTAAATGCATTAATGTTTGAAAGCCATAAAAAATTAACACAAAACCATAAAATTTTAAAACAATAACAAAAAAATATCAACATAAAAACACTCAATCAGTTTCCATGCTACGATTTTCCTTCGCACATCTGAACTAGTTATCAGCTGTTCCTGTCACACGGCAAACCAGCTGTTTACGCAGAGTTGTAGGTGGCCAGGGACACTACATTATCTTCACAGTCGGCAAAGCAGTTTATATCACGTAACGTAACCACATTTCCATAAGATCGTGATGGACATACAAACCCCGCCTCCTGGTGAAAGATCACCATGTAACCAATTAGGTATGTTGCTCGAACGAATTAAAAAAATAGAAGTATTGACCAAGAGCTAAACAATTAAAATGTGACACTTAACACCCAAATGGAAAATTTAAGGAAATCGTTAAACAAATATACCAATAAACGCCTTCTTCTTCACCAAAATCTACTTTTGTATCCGAAGCAGACGAAGAAGAGCTTGAAAATGAAACAAATTGGTTATTAAAAAGAAAGTAGGAAAAATAAGAAACGCAAAGCGATTTCTTCTCCGGATGTAACACTGAAGTCTCCGAGCCCGGATAAAACAACAAAAATCATCGCCCTCCGCCAATCATATCACACATTTTTAATCAATATTCTTTGATAAACGCAGAAGTTAAAAATTCTAATACACTTAAGCTCATTGGCCGAAGTTCATGTAAAATAAACCTTTCCGACAGTTCAGATTATAGATTACTTACAAGGAAATTAAACGAATCGCAAATATCCTGGTACTCGTACGAGGACAAGCAATCCCGGGATATACGCGTAATGGTAAAAGACCTTCATCACGCATGTGAGCCGGAAACAATTGTCTCAGATCTTCAGAAGAAGGGTTTTAAAGTTATAAAGGCAATAAATAAACTTAAATACAAAACAAAAAATCCATTAAATATGTTTATTGTATGCTTCGAATCTACAAAGAACATAAAGAAAAATTACGAAATCAAACATATTTTAAACTCTGTCGTCAAACTCGAGCTCATCAAGCCATCGAATCTTTAAAGCCACCAAGGTGTGTGAAGTGCGCCGGAAATCATACAACTCTAAGTTGCACAAAACCTGCCGAAGTACCGCCAAAATGTTGCAACTGCAATCAAAATCATCCTGCGAACTATAGGGGATATGAAGTGGCAAAAGAACTTCAAAAAATTAAAAGCCTGACCGAGAAAAATAAAGAGCACCACCAACAACCAAAACGCTTAAGTGAAACCGCTTCTACTGCTCCTCGGAAGGAAAGTACTAATGTCAGTCAGGAATCTGGAAAACCCTCATTTGCCAGCATAACCAAAGGTCAAATTCAACAACATACTTCTGCAAACCATACAAATTCGAATTCCATTAGTGATATTACCAATAATTTCTCGTTAATTCTCGACAAGCTTAATAAGCTAGAAGAGCAAGATAGACTTACCCACGAACGTTTTACTCAACTAGAGCGATAGCAAAGCGCAAATCCTGATAAAAATTATGGCCTGGAATGCAAATAGCATGTTTAAACGAAGAAAAGAATTAGAAGCATTACTCCATGTAGAAAAAGTTGATATTTGTCTTATATCAGAAACCCATTTTATTAATGAAACATTCGTTAAATTCAAAAACTACAAGACCTATTGCTCGAACTACCCAAACAACAATGCGAGAGGGGGGAGTGCCATAATTATCTGAGATATTATTCCCCACTACGAAAAAATTAATACAAGTGTTCCAGAATTCCAAACCACGACCATATCGGTTTAATCTAGTTTCGGGAAAATAAGTATTACCGCGATATATAGACCACCTAGACTCAATATCAAAATGGACTTGTACACGGAACTTATACTAAAACACCATGGAAAATTCATCATGAGTAAATTTAAAGTCACAAGACTTTAACGCAAAACACTCTCAATGGGGCTCAAGAGTTACGACACCGAAAGGAAGAGAGCTATTTAAAGCTGCTATGGCTACTGGATGCGACTTTATATCTACTAGCAAGCCAACTTACTGGCCTTCCGACACAAGAAAACTACCTGACCTGATCGACTCTTTCATCACTCGACAAATATCTAAGAAATTCCTTACCATGGAAAATGGATTGGACTTAAATTCGGACTACTCGCCAGTATATATGTATGTATAATCTTAAATGGCCATCTACAAGAAATCGACATACCAGCTTATCTCCCTTCTAAACTCTAAAGTAAATATAACTACTAAAGATACATATATTAGAATATGAAGTTCATGGGAAAGTACTCCTGTTCCTAAACAAAGAAACTTTTACACTAAATATCTTTCCGATATTTTAGAACTCATAAAGAAAAAGAGAAAACTACGTAAAAAATGGCAAATCACGCGATTTCCTTTGGAAGGCTGTAAAAAACGCTAGAAGGTCGAATGCACTCCTCATAAAGCCAAACGGATCCTGGGCCAGAAAGGATGAAGAAAAAGCGAAAGTTTTCTCAGAGAAACTAACTAAAACATTTAGTCCTTTTGTGATCAATTTTTATTCATTATTATTTTTTTTAAACTACTTGAAGCTGTAATCATAAGAAGACTTAAGAACATAATTGAAGAAAAGGAACTTATACCAATTCATGAATTTGGATTTAGATTGCAACATTCCACAATCGATCAAGTTCATCGAATAACGAGCATAATTGGTGATGCGATTGAAAAAAAGCACAATTTCACTGCTGTTTTCCTTGACGTATCCCAGGCGTTCGATAGAGTATGGCACCATGGCTTACTTCTTAAATTAAGACTTCACTTTCCACAGTATCTAACCGATCTAGTTGACTCTTACCTGTACAACCGCTACTTCAGAATCAAGCAGGGACAATCATGTACTACGTTACAGCCGATAAAAACAGGTGTACCCCAAGGAAGTGTCCTGGGTCGACTTTTATACATTTTATTTACTAGCGACATGACTACGTCGCCAAACTGCGCAATCACTACATTTGCAGATGATACCTGCATCATTAGCAAAAATGAAGTTGAGTCGTCGCACAGAATGCAATCACTAAATCAAATTGTAGAATGGACACTGAAATGGAACATTATTTTAAACGAGTTGAAGTCTATCCGTATAAACTTCGCTAACAAATGTGTTACGTATATCCCCTTACATGTTGGAAATGAAGTAATCCCGTATTCTACCTTGGTGAAATATCTTGGTATGACGTTGGATGCAAAGTTGAATTGGAAGGAGCATATACAAAAAAAGTTTGAGAACTAAAACTAAAATACCACGAAATAAGCTGGTTGATCGGCAAGAAATCACCCTTAACAACATCAAATAAACTCCTAGTCTACAATCAACTTTGAAACCTATTTGGACATATCGAATTCAACTATGGGAATACGCTGCCCGTTATACATCAAAGCGGTTCAAAGATTCCAAAACAAAGTTCTGCGAAAAATGGTAAATGCCTCGTGGTACATACGCAATTCGGATCTACATCGTGATCTTCATTTAAAAATGATTCGGGAAGTCATTCCCGAAACAGCATCGAAACATGCAAAAAGGTTACAAAATCATGTAAACAGTGAAGCCCAACAACTAGGAGAGACTAGAAATAGAAGGCGCAGACTGAAAAGAACAAAGTTTCATGATATATTACGAATCTAAGAAAATAACAAATATTATTGTATTTAGTTGTTACATTATTTTAAAAAAGAAAAGCTTGTTATTGCAGCTTTTATTATTTTACTTCATACATTTAGAAAAATATTGCTTGTTAGTTTAAATTTATCACTAGTTACAATTTGGAGGATGGGGTCATGTGTAGAAGTTCACGCAAGTGAGGAAAGTTCTCTGATCGCCATTCACTTGGGAGTGGCCAGAAACGATTCTTTTACATATGACCCAAGCAGCTCACGACTTCCGGTCTTTGACCAAGTATCCTCTGGGTAGCCTAAGAACATCCGTTTGAAGGCGAGCTAAAGTGAGAAGGCGAAACACCCCTGCATAGGGTTGTGCGCTGGGTTTGGGACCCGCCACGTAAAAAAACACCCCCAATGAAAGACAACAACAAGCCTCGGATGAGTGACCCCCCTTTTGATGACGAACATGGCAAACGAAATAAGGACTATGATTTGAGGGCATGCACCTGGAATGTCCGGTCCCTTAATTGGGAAGGTGCCGCTGCCCAGCTGGTAGATGTCCTCGTAAAGGTAAAGGCTGACATCACCGCCGTCCAAGAAATGCGATGGACGGGACAAGGA
Organism: Bactrocera correcta; assembly: GCA_027475135.1. NCBI lineage: Eukaryota > Metazoa > Arthropoda > Insecta > Diptera > Tephritidae > Bactrocera > Bactrocera correcta. The sequence continues at coordinate 44,320,632 of CM050322.1, read as the reverse complement.
CAGAGACGAGTAGGTCCTTGTGACATTTACTACAGTGGCCATATAAAGGAGCGCAAGTTTGGTGTTGGATTCGTGGTGGGAGAGAGACTCCGTCGCCGAGTACTATCATTCACTCCGGAGAATGAACGTCTAGCCACAATCCGCATCAAAGCGAGGTTCTTCAACATATCGCTGATTTGCGCCCACGCCCCGACGGAAGAGAAGGACGATGTGACCAAAGATGCCTTTTATGAGTGCTTGGAGCGCACTTATGAGAGATGCCCCCGCCACGATGTCAAAATCGTGCTTGGCGACTTCAATGCCAGGGTGGGCAAAGAAGGTATCTTTGGCACTACGGTCGGTAAATTCAGCCTCCACGCGGAAACATCCCCAAATGGGCTGAGGCTGATCGACTTCGCCGGGGCCCGAAATATGGTTATCTGTAGCACTAGATTCCAGCATAAGAAGATACATCAAGCTACCTGGCTGTCTCCAGATCGAAAAACCACCAACCAGATCGATCATGTTGTGATAGACGGAAGACACGTCTCCAGTGTTTTAGATGTGCGTGCGCTCCGAGGTCCTAACATCGACTCGGACCACTATATTGTTGCAGCCAAAATACGCACCCGCCTCTGTGCAGCAAAAAACGCACGCCAACAAACACAAGGATGGTTCGACGTCGAGAAGCTGCAATTACAACAGACAGCCGAACGTTTTTCTACTCGGCTTGCACTCCTGCTCTCTGAGAGCACTCGTCAACAACTCGGTATAAGGGAACTGTGGGACGGCATTTCAAACTCCTTACGTACAGCTGCAACCGAAACCATTGGTTTTCGGAAAGTGCAGAAGAACAGCTGGTACGACGAGGAGTGCCGTGTCGCAGCGGAGAGAAAACAGGCTGCCTACCTCGCAACGTTACGATCGACCACAACACGTGCGGGATGGGATAGATACCGAGAGTTGAAGAGGGAAGCGAGACGCATTTGTAGACAGAAAAAGAAAGAGGCCGAAATGCGTGAGTACGAAGAGCTTGATAAGCTGGCCGACAGGGGTAATGCTCGAAAATTCTACGAAAAGATGCGGCGGCTTACAGAAGGTTTCAAGACCGGAGCATACTCTTGTAGAACCCCCAAAGGTGATCTAGTTACCGATGCCCAGAGCATACTTAAATTATGGAGGGAACACTTCTCCAGCCTGCTGAATGGCAGTGAACGCACAACACCAGGAGAATGCGAACCCGATACCCCAATCGATGACGATGGAGCAGACGTTCCATTGCCCGACCATGAAGAAGTTCGAATAGCAATTGCCCGCCTGAAAAACAACAAAGCGGCAGGGGCCGATGGATTGCCGGCCGAGCTATTCAAACACGGCGGCGAAGAGCTGATAAGGTGCATGCATCAGCTTCTTTGCAAAATATGGTCGGACGAAAGTATGCCCAACGATTGGAATTTAAGTGTGCTATGCCCAATCCACAAAAAAGGAGACCCCACAATCTGCGCCAACTACCGTGGGATTAGCCTCCTCAATATCGCATATAAGGTTCTGTCGAGCGTACTGTGTGAAAGATTAAAGCCCACCGTCAACAAACTGATTGGACCTTATCAGTGTGGCTTTAGACCTGGTAAATCAACAACCGACCAGATATTCACGATGCGCCAAATCTTGGAAAAGACCCGTGAAAGGAGAATCGACACACACCACCTCTTCGTCGATTTCAAAGCTGCTTTCGACAGCACGAAAAGGAGCTGCCTTTATGCCGCGATGTCTGAATTTGGTATCCCCGCAAAACTAATACGGCTATGTAAACTGACGTTGAGCAACACAAAAAGCTCCGTCAGAATCGGGAAGGACCTCTCCGAGCCGTTCGATACCAAACGAGGTTTCAGACAAGGCGATTCCCTATCGTGCGACTTTTTCAACCTGCTTCTGGAGAAAATAGTTCGAGCTGCAGAACTTAACAGAGAGGGTACTATCTTTTATAAGAGTGTACAACTGCTGGCGTATGCCGATGATATTGATATCATCGGCCTCAACACCCGCGCCGTTAGTTCTGCTTTCTCCAGACTGGACAAGGAAGCAAAAGAAATGGGTCTGGCAGTGAACGAGGGCAAGACGAAATATCTCCTGTCATCAAACAAACAGTCGTCGCACTCGCGACTTGGCACTCACGTCACTGTTGACAGTCATAACTTTGAAGTTGTAGATAATTTCGTCTATCTTGGAACCAGCGTAAACACCACCAACAATGTCAGCCTAGAAATCCAACGCAGGATAACTCTTGCCAACAGGTGCTACTTCGGACTAAGTAGGCAATTGAGAAGCAAAGTCCTCTCTCGACAAACAAAAACCAAACTCTATAAGTCTCTCATAATTCCCGTCCTCCTATATGGTGCAGAGGCTTGGACGATGACAACAACCGATGAGTTGACGTTGCGAGTTTTCGAGAGAAAGGTTCTGCGAAAGATTTATGGTCCTTTGCGCGTTAGCCACGGCGAATATCGCATTCGATGGAACGATGAGCTGTACGAGATATACGACGACATTGACATAGTTCAGCGAATTAAAAGACAGCGGCTACGCTGGCTAGGTCATGTTGTCCGGATGGATGAAAACACTCCAGCTCTGAAAGTATTCGACGCAGTACCCGCCGCGGGAAGCAGAGGAAGAGGAAGACCTCCACTCCGTTGGAAGGACCAAGTAGAGAAGGACCTGGCCTCGCTTGGAATATCCAATTGGCGCCACGTAGCGAAGAGAAGAAACGACTGGCGCGCTGTTGTTGACTCGGCTATAATCGCGTAAGCGGTGTCTACGCCAGTAAAGAAGAAGAAGAAGTTACAATTTCAATGAAATGCAAAACCATCATTTAATACGTTTCAATAAAAAAATGTAAATAAATAAATAAACAAAACTAAAAGTTCTAGTACGAAAAAATTCCACAAATCATTCATGGACAACCTTTACATTCACCTGAATTGACAGCTTGGTTTGGTTTCTTTCCAAATAAAACTGGTGGAACCGTTACTGTCAATGGAGAGCGGTATAGACCGGATCATTGAATTCGTTCCTGTAAAAGAAGTGGAGGCCAGAACTGAAAGCTATAGAAGTGATTCCTATTTCTAAGGGGAGTTCACTAAAGCCTTAATTGAAAAATCGTTCAACACTCCGTCTCAGCTAGACCTAATAGAACAGCAAGTTGCACTCTGTTGAGACTAGTTACTTCAGGCAGTCACTCATTTAATCCAGATTATGTGATCCTGGTTGAGAAATTATTCAGAATGAGGACATCAAGAAGTTGGGCAGCGGCACCTTCCCAATTAAGGGACCGGACGTTTGCAATGATCGTCATCAAAAGGGGGTCTCTCATCCGAGGTTGGTTCTTATTTTTCATTGGGGGTGTTTTTTACGTGGCGGGTCCCCAACCCAACGCACAACCCTATGTAGGATATTTCGATTTCTCACTTTAGCTCGCTTTCAACCGAATGTTCTTAGGCTACCCAGAGGATACTTTGTCATAGACCGGAAGTCATGAGCTGCTTGAGCCATATGTAAAAGAATCGTTTCTGATTACTCCTAAGTGAATGGCGATCAGAGAACTTTCCTCACTTGCACGAACACATGACTCCATCCCTTAAAAGGATTAAAAAAGGCTACATATATGTAAGTTTTAGTTTAAACACTCCCAGCTGATGTGATATGAACTTCAGCAATCAAAGCAGGTAGAAGCGTAGAAATTCATATTGCATAAATACTTCAATTCGATCGTTTTGCTTCTTCTCTTGCAACTTTAGCTCTTATTAAATGTGTGCCTGGGCATATTTGCCGCGGGGTCGCAATTAATTGAGTTCTTATACCCTCAACAGGGTATATTAAGTTTGTCACGGAGTTTGTAACACCCAGAAGGAAGCGACGGATACCCTATTAAGTATATATGTATATAAATGATCCGTCTGTTGCGCTAAGTCGATTCAGCCATGTCCATCTGTCTGTATATATACGAACTAGTCCCTCAATTTTTAAGATATCGTTTTGAAATTTCGCAAAAGTCATATTCTCTTCAAGAAGCTGCTTATTTGTCAGAACTGCCGATACCGGACTACTAAAACATATAGCTGCTATACAAACTGAACGATGGGAATCAAGTTCTTGTATGAAAAACTTTCACATTTGACAATGTATCTTCAAAAAAGTTGGCACAGGTTATTTTCTAAGATAATTATGTAATGTACGAAGAAATTGTTCAGTTCGGCTTACTGTAGCATATAGCTGCTACACAAACTGAACGATCGGAATCTAGTGCTGATATGGAAAACTTTTGCATTTGACAAGATATATTCACGAAATTTGGTGTAGATTATTTAGGCAACAATGTAATCGTCGAAGAAATTGTTCAGTTCGGTTAACTATAGTATATAGCTGCCATACAAACTGCATGATCGGAATCAAATGCTTGCATGGGGAACTTCCTCATTTGACGATATATCTTCACGTAATTTGGTATGAGTTATTGTTCATAGAAATAATGAAATATTGGAAGAAATTGTTCAGGTCGACTCACCAGAGCATATAGCTGTCACACAAACCAAACGATCGGAATCGAGGGATTGTCTGGAAAACTTTCACATTTGACGTGGTATCTTCACGAAATTTGACATGGATTACTGCTTAAGGTAATAATGTAATCTCAGAAAAAATTATTCAGATCGGATTATTGTAGCATATAGCTTCCATACAAATCGAACACATAGTTACTAAAAGAAATGCACCTGTGAAGGTTGTATTAGCTTTGGTGCAGCCGATGTGAACGTTTTTTCTTGTTTTGTTTTAATGCGTCATGCCCGTAGGAAAACGCGTAATACATGTCGAAGGCTCATAGTGTAAACGAATTTAGGCAAAACCTTTGTTGCGAATTTTCATTTAAATGCTGACTAATTACATGTTAAGGAAAATATTTTATCTCGAACAAGGTATAATAAGTTGGCCACGAAGTTTGTAACATAAGGTAAGCTTGGAGACCCTCCATATCTTCATATAAACGACCAGCGCACTATGGGTCAAATGAATGGTTTTTGAGGCAAGAAATCACAGGAAGCAGCTAAAAAACGGTCCTTGGATATTGGAGCATTCTGCTAGAAATAACATTTATTTACTAATAAAATTATTAATATAAAACCATGGAATTAAATAAGTCTTCTTTTGCTAGTGATCGGCTTACAAATTAATTTGTGCTTCCAATGCCATCAAGATTTAATTTCACTAAAAAGAGAACATAAAATTTTATAAAAGTTAGTATATTAAAAATAACTCTTACTTCAAAATTGACCCCTGTTTCATCAACTTCTAACTCTATATTAAAAAGAGATAGATCCTCTGCCTCCCATTCGAAATAAGAACAATTTTCATTTGCGATAGCATTTGACGTAGTCGGCAATTGATATTCAGAAACATCTAGAATCTGTAAAAGAGAAATAACTTCCGTTGGAAGTTGCAAATTTTTTTTTGCTGAATGACGGTTCTTTAGACAAATACTGGATAAGAATGGGTCAGAAGAATCCATGGCTCTGTTAAGAGCATCAGATATATTGTGTTCTCTGGAGTCTTTTCGTGCACGATCAATGTGATCCTTTTAATAAAATTTGTTTCTCGCCTCAGAAGCACTTTCTCCAGCGCATCCAAGAGGCACGATTGAGGCTTGTACTATTTGTGAAGAATGTGCTAAAATTTTGTGCAACGTAGCTGACATTGGGTACCATTCGTAATATTGAAAATATATTTCGGCAGTTCTATAAAAAACTCTTCAAGTTTTCGACACTTAACTCAAAATTACAAGAAATTGCAATTAGTATGACTTGTAAGTGTTTTAAAAACTCGATGTTAACGTTTGTTATTGAAGCAAATAATTTCAGATTTGAAAATGCTTTTCGCGCCGTATTGCCGTCGTTTGTTGATCAACTTCCGTTACTTTTCGGCTTATGGACATGAAGACCCATTTTCTCCCAGAATTGTTGTTGAATTTCACTTTTTCTTTGTTGCATTAGTAATTCGTCCTCAGCATTTCGAATTTGCCATTTTTTAATATGAAGTCTATATGAAAGATTCAGAACAAATTCTAGGCATCGAAACCAAGCGTGTAATGGGCTTATGAATTTGGTTTTGGCTGAAACACTAATGAGCTTAAATCTTTTATTGACAAAAACTGCTTCAGATTTCCACCACATATTGAGCACGACTGAGAAGACTTTGTTTCCGTAAGTACGTTCAAAACTTTTCCATCAATTAAAGTCATTATAAATTCACATTTTACTGATATTTTTCTACCATTTAAAAAATATTCTAAGGGCTTAAGATTTTTTATTTGCATATCCAGATTGTTTTTTTCTTTCAAAATATGTTCCTTCGTTTCCTTAATAAATTCAATTTTAAGTAGTCGGCAAAAACGAACAGATTGAGGTGTACAATTAATCCAAACGGTTTCATGATGCGACGTGATTAATTTTAGTGATATAGCGAGTTATCTAAACTTTCTGGGGGTATTGCTGCTGAATATTTGTTTAAAAGAACTTTGTCCTGTAGAACCGTCGAAACCATAACTTAAAACCAATCTGACATCACTCAGCTCATCTATTTGCATCAAAACTTCTTCTTGGTATGACAAAATTCTTGTTGCTGTATGGTTAACCAAGCTCTGCAGAGGAATTTGTGCTGATGATTCCGTTACCGATAGTCACATTTGATAGCCATAAAGTTGCGTTGTTCTCAAATCTCTTCGCACACCTTTGGTTCTTGTTCTACTTTTGGGTAGCATTTGCACAAAAATTGTTAATTTTCTTTTTGATTGATGCCATACATTCGTCGTCCACACTGCTATTAAATTTCTTGAAAATCCAGTTGACAACAATCGTAGCATTTCCGTTATTATCTAACCAAAATATAACTATATCCGTATTTTTTATTTTTACGCAATCCGTATTTTTTATTTTTACGCAATCTTAAAAGGAAAATATAAATAATTTGGAGCAGTTGGGCTGCAGTTGGCTGCTGTTGAAATTACAACCACATGAAAGTACACATCATTACCTTTCTTCACATATAACGGGTGATTTTTTTGAGGTTAGGATTTTCATGCAGTAGTATTTGACAGATCACGTGGGATGTCAGACATGGTGTCAAAGAGAAAGATGCTCAGTATGCTTTGACATTTCATCATGAATAGACTTACTAACGAGCAACGCTTGCAAATCATTGAATTTTATTACCAAAATCAGTGTTCGGTTCGAAATGTGTTTCGCGTCCGTGTCCGATGAGCGATGAGGCTCATTTCTGGTTGAATGGCTACGTAAATAAGCAAAATTGCCGCATTTGGGGTGAAGAGCAACCAGAAGCCGTTCAAGAACTGCCCATGCATCCCGAAAAATGCACTGTTTGGTGTGGTTTGTACGCTGGTGGAATCATTGGACCGTATTTTTTCAAAGATGCTGTTGGACGCAACGTTACGGTGAATGGCGATCGCTATCGTTCGATGCTAACAAACTTTTTGTTGCCAAAAATGGAAGAACTGAACTTGGTTGACATGTGGTTTCAACAAGATGGCGCTACATGCCACACAGCTCGCGATTCTATGGCCATTTTGAGGGAAAACTTCGGACAACAATTCATCTCAAGAAATGGACCCGTAAGTTGGCCACCAAGATCATGCGATTTAACGCCTTTAGACTATTTTTTGTGGGGCTACGTCAAGTCTAAAGTCTACAGAAATAAGCCAGCAACTATTCCAGCTTTGGAAGACAACATTTCCGAAGAAATTCGGGCTATTCCGGCCGAAATGCTCGAAAAAGTTGCCCAAAATTGGACTTTCCGAATGGACCACCTAAGACGCAGCCGCGGTCAACATTTAAATGAAATTATCTTCAAAAAGTAAATGTCATGAACCAATCTAACGTTTCAAATAAAGAACCGATGAGATTTTGCAAATTTTATGCGTTTTTTTTTTTAAAAAGTTATCAAGCTCTTAAAAAATCACCCTTTATATTGTTCAACAAATACGTCCTAATAAACAAAGTACTACTCCAAGAATCACGAGGTCAATAACCAAAACTCCACAGTAAATACGACATACTTTGATGCAACAAAAAACATTTTTATGAAACTTATTAATAACATTTTTTTTACATACCTGAATTAATATTTTCCATTTTATAAAAATTGTATACAATTATAATATTTTGTTAAAAAATTGATTAAATGCGCTATAAAGGTGAATGTCAGAAAACAAAACAAACCAAAAAAAACTACAACTTTGACAGCTTGGCTTTAAGACATGGGTTGCCACCTGACTCTAATTTTTTGTATTTTTGGGTATTTAAAAATGTTTATTACAAAGTGCCATTATCCTTTTTTTGAAATAGTACGCTTTAAAAATTGATTTTTTGCCTCAAAAACCATTCATTTGACGTATAGTGCAGCGTAATCAGCTGTCCGTTCTCAGTTTATAATTACGGTGTGATGATATAAGAATATTTTTAATTAAAAGCGAAAGCGTACTTACAATGGTATATAAATACACAGCCATATAGTGAATTATGACTACATATGTTTTAAATGATGATTACCCTAGAATAAGGCGCAGTAGATAATATAGCGAATTCCTGTCGAACGACCGTTTGTCAACTCAAGATAAAGGGTTGAACAGGCGTCAGCGTACGTGAACAGGTAAGTAGATTAACATCCCAACAAATAGGCGATCACTTTCATCTGACAGCAAAAATTTGCAGTAAATTTTTAATTCTTCTCTATCAGTAACGGCGCACAGTGTTTAGAGATACAAATATAAATAAAGAATTTATCATATGATACAGACCCAACATAGCATTATCAAATAAGATTTCGAGTAAACTTAAATGAAATTTGTAAAAAAATACTTTTCCCTGAAACTCCTTGCGGTGACTTACATTAAATCAATTGTATGAAAAAAATAGATTTTTCTGATTTTTTTAACTAACAAATGGCGATTTCTTGCAATTAAAAAAAAAAAGAAAGCGGTTTCAAAAAGCTGTATATATTTCATTAAATTCTACCGAGCGGTTTTCGGTTTACAGTGGTAGTTTGAAGAAAAATCCATTTGAATTTTGCATCTGAACAGAGTGAGGAACATAGCAACTCCAAACTTTAATCTCAACCATTTATTAAACTACTATACACACAATAAATAAACATAAAGAAATGATTTTGTATTTATTTCCAAAAAAAAAAAAACAAATCGCGAAAATGAGTGATTTTTCGGAGGGTCACACTGAGACGATCCGTTAAGATACCCTACAAGCTAACAAATTTTTCGGTATAAAGTCCTTTGGCTGACTCACTCACGTTCGTTATATGAAGGTTTGAATAGCTGTAGTCCATTTTCGACCAGCCCTTTAATGGAATAAAGATTTGTATTCTTTTAACTACAAACTATCAAACGGTTACATAAAAATGTCAAGGTTAAAAAGTTATGTTGAAACTTGTTGCTGATTTGTTCGATTAGTTTTAGGTGTTACAAATAACTGTTAGGTCTGTCCAATATGTACATATTGGAGAGTATATAGATAAGCCGCAAATGCGATTATTTACAAAATTTGAGCACGTACACAGGGGATTTGACGCCCTGTGCACAGGATTGATTATAATTTCAACGCGAGATCGGACAAATTTTGAAAATATGCTCACTGACCGTATTGCAGCGTCATTTGTTGGTTTAATTTAATTTACAATACATTTGAGTATCCATAAACATATATACATACATTCGTAAGTGTGCAGGTATTAAGCGCATATTTTTAAAGCAAACCGTTTTGTATGCAAATTACTTTTTTTTTAAATCTGTTTGCATTGATGGATAGCCGTTGTGTCCGCATTTTAAGCGCTTCTCGTCCGTATCACGTCCGGCGCGAATGGGTCCAAACGGTAAAGGTAAATGTATTCAGCTTGAATTGTCACCGTTAAGTGTCCGATGTTACATGTCTTGCGTGTAATTTGAGATTTGGGTATGAAAGCAAGGGATGTTCGAATGTACTTAAAAGTATACATATGTGAATACATTGAAAAGTATCCCTTGCCATGCACATACATATGTATATATGCTAGTAGACAGATGTGTGACATGAAAAAACCAAAGGCAATAGAATGACAGTTTAAAACTGGGTATGAAAAATATTTTAAAATGTATGCAGTTGAACATTTCCGTGGCGTTTGCGTGGTGCAGCTTCATTCTACATGCAAATGTGTATACATCCTTGTTTATGGGTGTTTATAATGTGTTTAGAAAAAGCACCTCGGCTTTTACCGCGTAAGCGGTTTTCACGCCAGTAAAGAAAAAAAGCACCTACTTGGTTGATCATTTCTTACTTTATGCATATTTTTTGAGCTATAATCTATTATCATAAATAAATGCAATAATAAAGGATACATAGTACATTGTTCGATTCGACACTTCTGGGCTCACATAGTATTATGTGGATATCTCATTGAGGTGGCACAACCTCTTTCTTATCTCTTTGTTTTGAGTAATTTGTGTGTTGAATTTACTACTCCCCAAATTCAACAAACTACTCAGCAAACTATTCTTAAATTTCGCTAAAAACAAAATAACTTTAGTTGCACCGACGCTATAATACCCCTCATAATAATAAAGTTTGAATACAAGAACTTCATAGGGCAACTTGCATCTATCGAATTTCGTGAAGATTACTTGTTGAATAAAAAAGGTTTCTTTAAAACTATATGCTATAGTGGTTCGATATTGGTGGTTCCGACAAACGAGCAGATTTTCAGATCGATATCCCAAAAACTGAGAGACGTCTTCGCGTATATCTTTATATATAAAAGGTACGTGTCACCTTGTTTGTCCGCAATGGACTCCTAAACTGCTGAACCGGTTTTAGTAAAATTTAGCACACTGTGTCTAGTTCGAACCAACTTAGAAGATTGGATATTAAAAGCATTTCATAAATAAAAAAATAGAGAGAAAGATCTATCAATATCTGGCAACTTTTCTTGTGAATAGCTGTGCTTTCATGCTTGGAAATTTGTTTAAGTCATAAAATATTTGTGGAAATTATCCGAATTGAGTAATCCGTTAAGATAAGTATCACTTTTATATTGTTCTATTAAAGTAATTGAAATTTACTTTAATTGTGAGTTGGCTAAATTTGATTTATTCCGCCGAGTCATTTTCAATTTGTTGTTGTGCTACATTTTAAAAAGTGCAATTGTTAGTGTTAATTTATATTGCTTATTTAAATTTATTTCTTGTTTTGTTCGTTTCCATCTTTGTCTACAGCTGTTCGCGAGTTTCTTACTTTTCGTGTGTTACAGTGCATCTCAAACTGCTCGCTACATTGGTTGTCTTTGATAACCAACTATTCTTATTGCTTTCATTTATTATAAATATTTTTTTGTTTTTGCTCTTTTTACTATTATTATTTAACATTTTTTATATTTTTATTGAAGTCTGTTTTTTTTTTTTTTTTTTTTTCATTATGACTCGAACTGCTCTGTGAAAGGCGAGTCGGAACGCTTTGTTTCTTGCTGGCTTTGGGATGGACTGACAGGTAGGATATTGGATTTTATTCTCGACAGTAAGGGCTTGCGCTGGTCTTGCTTAAAATGCAGATTGTTTAAAGTTTTTAAGCAGGTGCGCAATGGTTTCAAGGAGGTTGGTCGAGAGCTTGAAACCCTTACTGGAAAATTAAGGCATTATGAAACGCTGTTTCGTTCATTTAAATGCCTAAATGTGCGGAAAGAGAATCCAAAACCTTTATCTAAACGTAAACGTCCGTCTGATGAAGATACCACAGTATCTTCCTTAAAGAGAATACCTCCACCCACTATTGACCTCATAAATCTTGTCCTCAAGGAGAGATGGTTCCGTCTGCTCAAGACAGAGAAATCTGTTTCTGGCCACGGTATGCGGAAAACTTCGCAAGATTCGCCTCCAAATACCTCCAAGTCAGCTAATAAAAACATAGTTGTAATACCACCGAAAAAGGCAATTTTTATCTCGAGACTTGCTGCGGATACCACAGTCGACGATATAAAAAGTTACATCTCATCGAAATCAAAACGGTAGATATAGACATCCGTAAATTTAATTTCAAATACAACAGGGATATTTCGTCGTTTAAGATCGACGCCTCCGCTGACAATTTTCAATTGATACTTGATAACTCACTCTGGCCATCTAGGGTCTTTGTGCGCGAATTCGAGCACAAACGTGATAAGCCCCCTGTAGTTATCTCTAAAATGCCAAGAAATCCCGTGATTACAAAAAACTAATTAACAATAATTCGCTGAATGTTTATTATCAAAATGTTAGAGGTTTTAATACAAAACTTGCTGATGTGTATTTAAATAGCACTCATTGCAACTTTAAAACCATTGCTTTCACAGAAACTTGGCTGAAGCCTCACATTTTTGATAATGAAATATTCAACAGCGAATTTGAAATCTTTAGATATGACCGGCTGAATAGAAAAGGAGGTGGTGTTTTGTTTGCTGTTCATTCTTCAATTCATTCTGAAGAAGTCGATGTTCCGCATGCAGACTTCACAGAATTTAAGTGCATTCGTATTTGCGCTAATAGTGGCCATATCTACTTAACTTTATCTTATATACCGCCTCACTCGGACATATCTGTATATATGCAGCATGCTTCATTAATAAATAATGTCTTCTCGATGGCTAATAATACTGATTCGATGATTGTTTTGGGAGATTTCAATTTACCATGATGATTATACAATTCCTATCAATACTCGCTTATGTTTTAACGAGTTCTTAGATGAAATGTTGGAGTTGGGTCTTAACCAAATTAATTTAATTTCAAACGAGTTTGGTAAAATCTTAGATCTAGTTTATGTTGATCACACTTCAATGTTCTCTGTTGTCCGATGTGATCCTATGGTTCGGCCAGAGGACCCGTATCATCCTGCTTTGGAAATTAACATCCAAATCATAGCTAACTGCGCTTATAATAATACACAAGACCTTTGTTTTCGGTTCAATTTTGCGAAAGCTAATTTTATGAAGATTAATAACAAACTTTCTAAAGTAACTTGGCCAGACTACAGTGGCAATATTGAATTTAGTGCTTCCCACTTTAATGAAACTATTTTGAACTTATTCGAAAAATATGTTCCGAAGTATGTTGTTACTCAAAAAATAAGTTCTAGTTTATGGTTTTCGAAAGAATTATGTAAATTAAAAAATAGAAAATCTCGTGCTTTTAAACTTTTCAAAAAACACTTGTTTAGTTGCTGACTATTCAAAATATTCTAAATTGCGTCGACAATGTGCTGAACTTAACAAACTATGTTATAATAATTATATAAATAAAGTAAAAAATAATATTATACGTAATCCAAAATTATGGTTTCATCAACTCAAAACGCAGAATTTCTAAATTTCCGTTCGCTATGAAATATAAATCTAGTATGTCTAGTGACAATCACACCATTTCTAATATGTTCGCTGAGTTCTCTAAGTCCAATTACTCTCCAAAATCTCCAAAAAATGTTCCGCATCAGCACAAGTTATGTCCGATTTCTGTCATTATTGCACCTACCATTTCCGAAGCAGACATAAGACGTCAGTTAATTATGTTAGAACAATCATACAATTATGGCCCAGATATGATTCCCTCATGCTTTCTTAAGAAATGTGCCAAGTATATATGTGGCGATACCCACATTTAACAAATCTTTAAATTTATTTAATTAATGCATTTACAGGTTAATAATAAGTGCATTTATATTAGTACAACTAAAGGTTAAGTTATCCTACATTCTACTTTACATTGTTATCCTAAGAGTTACAGTACTTCTTTCTCTTTTACATACATTAATTAAGCTATCATAATAATGCATAACATATTGACAGTTGGATTTTGGTTACCACGTCGCCCAGACGTGTATTAATAAACTAGTACTCCACAATTGGTGACCCCGACGTAGACTTTAGCGGTCACCTTGCATCAACGGTGGAATTTTTACAGCAAGCGGCCCGTTACCAATAGCAGACCACACCACTGAAGGTGACACGAGGCTAAAGTCACACCACTCAACAATCATCTGGCAGCTTGGTACAACCAGTACAACATTTCGTAACTATTTCTTGATATTTTCTATATTTATTAATTAAATATTATCCGAAATTCCTGCCGACGATGATACGCCACGCCTTCCGAAGCCTTCCATGTTCCTGGGAAACAATTCCAGCCCTGCGACAATACATGTTCCAAGCTTCAACCAAGACAGGCCAGCCCTCTGGTTCGCGCAATTAGAATCACAATTCCGCAATCACAACGTCACGAGCGAGGTGGACAAATTCCACCACACGATCCCGTTGATAGACACGCGCATAGCTGCTGACGCTGAAGATATCATTTTAAATCCACCGGTCGACAAACCCTATCAACGTTTAAAGACCACACTAATTGCTTGCTATTCAAAGTCGAGAGAAGCAAAAATCCTACAACTTCTGGACGGTGAGTGCCTCGGCGACAGAACGCCCTCCCAACATCTGCGACACCTTCGAAGTTTAGTTCCGGACATAGATGAGGAAGTTTTAAGAGCAAGGTGGCTCTCACATCTCCCCGACCAAATGCGCGCATGTTTGGTTGCACAACGCACGGCCGAGCTACAACCATTAAGCGAAGCCGCGGATCGTTTACATGATGTTCTTCAACCTTCTCAAGGGCATAATATAGCTGCAACATCGCTTACAGCAACGCACGACTCAAATTTTACAGCCGTAGAGCAACAACTTGCTCACATCACGAGAAGTCTTCAGAAGCTTTTAAATACCCAACAAACCACTGGACGAAAACGTTTTCGTTCACAACGCATCAACAGAAGCAGATCGGTTTCTCCTGCCATGTCCACCAGTAACACCTGCTGGTATCACAAAAAGTTTGGCAGCCTGGCTCAAAAATGCACACCGGATTGCCAACAAGCGGGAAACGCAGCAGAGAGACGTTAGCGGCGGAAAGCGCCTCTCTTCCACCATCGTACCGCCTCTTCATCACGGACCGCCACTTACACACACAATTTCTAGTGGACACAGGCTCCGAAGTTTCTGTCTACCCTCACAAACGGTCAACTAACACGAAGATGGCGACCGGCTACCAACTCATCGCAGTTAACGGAACACCCGTTAATACTTATGGTGTCGTAACAATCGCTTTAAACATCGGCCTTCGCAGAGCGCAAACATGGCGTTTCATACTGGCAGATGTGTCTAATCCAATCATTGGCGCTGATTTACTTTCACACTACGGCATACTCGTCGATCTCAAAAACCAACGACTCATCGACGAATCCACACGACTGTGCACCTCAGGTATAACCAAAAGCGTGACTGTGCAGTCGATCAAACTCCAACAGCCGAATCAATCATCAGGATTTTGGCAACTGCTTGCCGAATATCCCAAGATTACACATCCCGATGGTGAACCCAAACAAATTTCACATACGACGCAACATCACATAAAGACAACGCCTGGCGTTCCAGTCAGCAGTCGTGCTCGGCGATTAGCTCCCGAACGACTAAAAATCGCGAAAGCTGAATTTCAAAAGATGATCAACCTGGGTGTTGCAAGACCATCCGATAGCCCTTGGTCATCACCTCTACATCTGGCGCCCAAAAAGAGTGGTGAATGGCGCCCATGCGGCGATTACCGTCGTCTCAACGAACGTACCATACCAGATCGGTACCCAGTTCGATGCTTAGAAGATTTCACCGCAAACTTACACGGTACATATTGCTATTCAACCATCGACCTAATTCGTGCCTTCAATCAAATTCCAGTAGCTGAGGAAGACGTCCACAAAACGGCTATAATCACACCGTTTGGTCTCTTCGAGTTTCCATTTATGTCCTTCGGACTCCGAAACGCAGCTCAGACCTTTCAACGCTTCATCGATGAGGTAACCCGAGATCTACCTTTCGTTTTTGCATACATCGACGATCTGCTGGTCGCATCTGCCAACGAAGCAGAGCACAAACAACATTTGCGTATCGTCTTTCAACGCCTTCAACACTATGGCTTAGTCATCAACCCAACAAAAACATGTCTAGGTCTCAAACATATCGAGTTCCTAGGGCATACAATATCCGCCCATGGAATAAAACCACTTCCGGAACGAGTCAAAGTCATCACCGACTATCCTCGTCCTTCAACAATCACCAAACTACGAAACTTCATTGGTACAATCAACTTTTACCGAAAATTTATTAAGAATGCAGCAAACTTACTCGCACTACTCAACACGCTACTCGAAGGCCCTAAAATCAACGGAAAAACTCCAATAAACTGGACAACATCGCTTGAAAACGCATTTACAAACTGCAAGAAAGCTCTCGCTAACGCAACACTCTTGGCACATCCGGACAGCAACTCCGAGTGGGCCATCTTTTCAGAAGCATCTGAATGCGGAATAGGTGCCGCGCTTCAGCAACGTATTGGCGAACATTGGCAACCGCTTGCATTCTTTAGTCGCAAACTTGCACCATCTGTTCAAAAACGATCGACCTACGATCGTGAACTCAACGCAGTCTACGAAGCAGTGAAATATTTTCGTCATATTTTTGAGGGACGACACATCGCAATCTACACTGATCACAAATCCTTAATGCACGCATTCAAACAGAAGCCTGAACGCGCTTCACCATGGCAATTTCGACGACTTGATTATATCGGTAAGTTTACCACCGATATACGGCACATATCCGGTTCCAGCAATATCGTTGCGGACGCTTTATCTCGAGTCGATGCCATTCACACAGCAGTAACATCCGAAGAACTTGCATGCGCTCAAACCAACGACGCAGAACTTCAACAACTACTCAACAGCTCGAATACACTATTAGAGCTACGCAAAATCAACAGCAATACCACGGACATTGCTATATACTGTGACATATATACAGGTACAGCACGTCCGTTCGTTCCAAAACAACTAAGACGGCGAATTTTCGAGACTCTTCATTCAGTCTCAGACCCTGGTCGCCGAGCTACAAGACGTCTGATCACAAAAAGATATGTTTGGCCATCAATCAACAAGGATTGCATCACATGGACCAAAGCATGCATTCAATGTCAAAGGAATAAAATTTCACGTCATACAATTTCACCCATTGCAACATTCCAACCACCTTCGCGTCGATTTGAACATATTCACATAGATTTGGTGACACTCCCGCTTTCAAAAGGACACACCAAATGTCTCACAATAATCGACCGATTCACACGCTATCCAGCAGCCGCACCACTTATTGACGGCACAGTCGACCGAGTAGCACATGCACTCATGCAAACTTGGATTTCCTACTTTGGAGTCCCACTTCGAATAACAACCGACCTTGGAGGACAATTCGAGTCAGACCTCTTCAGGAAGCTCGCTGATCTCCTCGGTTTCAAACATCAACGAACAACGAGTTATCACCCACAATCAAACGGACTTATCGAACGATTTCACCGACAACTCAAATCATCCCTTCTTTGCCATAACGATAGTTGGTACGATGCACTCCCTGCAGTTCTTTTAGGACTACGAGCTGCATTCAACGAAGACGTCCAAGCCACACCAGCAGTAATTGTTTTTGGTGAGTCAGTCCGACTCCCGGGTGAGTTTTTAACACCATCAAATAAATCAATCGAAGCACCTGAACTCGTTAAAACGCTAAGAAAAGCGTTTCAAAATCTAACGCCTACGCCTGCTTCTCGTCATAACCGAGAGAAAATCTTCATTTCAAAGGATCTCGCAAATTCAACGCATGTTTTTATTCGAAACGACAAAGTAAAACAATCATTTTCATCACCAAATGACGGACCATTCCCAGCTATAAACAGACATGAAAAATACTACAAAGTGCTATTATATGGGAAACCTGCACACATATCCATCGATCGCCTAAAACCAGCTTATCTTTGTAGTGACGATATCGAGCATCTACAATCCAATTTGTCTGGAAATAACTTAAGCAACACAACTACCAGCGACGTGAATCCTGATCTTTCTACTACAGTACAAAGAAGTCAAAAAAGAGTGCGCTTCAAAATATCTTCATAATTCAAAAAAAAAAAAAAACAATTATTGCTATCATTTTCTTTTTTTTTTCCCGCAGGGGAGATATGTGGCGATACCCACATTTAACAAATCTTTAAATTTATTTAATTAATGCATTTACAGGTTAATAATAAGTGCATTTATATTAGTACAACTAAAGGTTAAGCTATCCTACATTCTACTTTACATTGTTATCCTAAGAGTTACAGTACTTCTTTCTCTTTTACATACATTAATTAAGCTATCATAATAATGCATAACATATTGACAGTTGGATTTTGGTTACCACGTCGCCCAGACGTGTATTAATAAACTAGTACTCCACATATATACTAATCCCTAACAAAACTATTTAATTCATCTCTTATGCAAGGCTTATTTCCATCCATATGGAAAAAGTCATTTATAATTCCTTTGCATAAGAGTGGATTTAGGTCATCTATTGAAAACTATAGGGGAATAGCAAAGTTGTCTGCAATACCTAAACTTTTTGAAACAATTATAACAGACGACATAACCTTCCGGATCTCTCCACTAATTTCTTGTTCTCAGTACGGTTTTCGTAAAGGGAAATCTACAATAACTAATTTGCTTGAATTTGTATCACATGTATCAACGGGCTTTAGGGAGAATAAGAATACTGATGTCATATACACAGATTTTAGTAAAGCTTTTGATATAGTAAACCATTCAATTCTTTTGCATAAACTTGATCTTCTTGGTTTTCAACCAAAATATTTCTAAAATGGGTTGCTTCTTATCTTGGTAATAGAACTCAACAAGTCATATTTAACGATCATTTTTCTGACATAATCAATGTTCCTTCAGGCGTTCCACAAGGTAGCCATCTTGGTCCAATTCTGTTCTTGTTATTTATTGATGACATATCATCTGTTAAGTTTTCTAAAGTTTTATTATACGCTGACGATGTAAGACTTTTTAAAACGTATACTTCAAACAGCGAAGGATGTCAGTTGCAAACAGACTTAAACAACCTAGTTTCTTGGTGTGGTAGAAATAACGTGCCATTTAACCTTAAAAAATGTAAAACGATGTGCTTTTCACGTAGATCAAGTAGGGTCTACGTTCACACGCAATACGAAACTTTAGGTTGGAACAAGTATGCAGTTTTGTTGACCAAACTCAATTTTAATCTTCACGCTTCTTCCACGGTTGTTAAAGCTAAAGGCGCTCTTGGTTTTGTTAAACGTTGGTCTAAAGAATTTAGAGATCCGCTTGTCACAAAAATTCTGTTTACATCTCTGGTGAGGCCTATATTAGAGTATGCAGCACATTTGATCTAACAGACCCACCCTTTACCATTAAAAAATTATCTTATCTACTCTTAACAAGTAACATTTAAAAATTATAAACTTTAATTTAATTCTTAAATTTGGCTGTTGAAATTTTTGTTTCTGTAGCTGAGCAGCTTAAGATCGCAACGCTTAAAACTCTCTTGCCTTTTATGACTCGGCTAATTTCGCTCGTTCGCGGATTGCGCCCCAGGCGTCGGTTGGGCGGGAGGAGGGTAATCGTTGGGTATTATATTAAAACAAAAAAATGGACGCTATATTAAACGGACATCTCCATTAACCTAGCACGGTGTTAATGTTTATTAAGTACATACAATCTATTAAGTGGACAACTTTATTAACTGAACAGAAAGACTGGTAATCAGACATTGAGAAAGCAGCCTTAAATTTCTTTATTTTTTCCAATGAAATTTAATTGTATGAACATATTCAAAATTAAACCTCAAGTACAATCTCTTGGATTCTTATATCGACAAAAACGTTTTCGTCTTTATTCGTAAATAAAATTTGTACTGTATTGAATAGTTTAATATATGAATAATAGGATAAAATGTATACCACAGCAACGAGTGGTCAGATCCCCTAATATAGTACAGATATATAAATATTATTAATACAACATGACATATGTATACATGTCTATAAATAATTGCTGTGTTGATAAATTTATAAGTATTATTTTTAACATGCGCTACTTTGAAAAGTAAAGGGGGTTGAATTCGGGTGTAACCGAACATTTTTTACTCCTACAACTTGCAAGGATTAAAGCCGCTTGGATACCTTCAGGTGTTGGCAATATTAAAACATGTAGCAAAAGGTTTCAACTGCAATGTTCGAGGAAATAGTGAATGGATTAGAATCAAATTTGTTATCATTTCGTCAGCAAAAATTGTACCAAAATCATCTTTAAATGAGATATATATGTACATATAAACTCAACCGAAGAGGCCACATTTAATATTTGGAATTGATGTGAAAACCTCAACCGAAATATCGAAATTCATTAGTCATTACAATGTTTAGACCAAGTCCAATTTATTTTTATTGGGCTTCAATCAATTTATTAGGTTGCCTTTTATATTTAGGAATTAGTACAAAAACAAATTTTAATCATCAAAAGTAACTTTATTGTTTTTTTAAATATTCTATACATAATGTATTCGGGTGCATACGTATAAAAACACGTTTCAGCATCTCTCACGACTCACGACATAGACGTGATTCGAAGCACAGCAATCATATTTTTTAACATTTCTCCCGACTAATGGACACGAGCCCTTTTTGGGGCGATCGACAAATTGTGTAGGATCCTATGTAAGAAAACTCTTGCAACATGTTGCTACAGAGTATAAGAAATGCGTCGAATTGAGTCTATGATTCCCTAAGCCTCTATATAACTAATAGAAATATCAAACTTCCTTCTGACTTCCTGCTGACTTAACAATAACGTTATTAGCCAAAATGGATGAGATTGGGTAAAAAATTGCTCAAGGCCCCAAAAATCTAGAATTTTCATACAACCGGTTGACTTTAGTCTTTATAAATTGGTGATGGCTTATGAGATACCTAGATATATAGTAATGCCAGAAAAAGGTAAAATCAATTCAATACTTAATATAAAATTTTCAAATTTCCGGTTAGGTTAATACCGTATATAATCCGTTATTCTACAAACAAACCGAATATGTAGGTCAGTGTTAGTTATTTAGTTATAAATTGCTTGAAATTCCATGTTTGACCAATGACAAAGATTAATGCGACAAGTCCAGACCTTTCTCTACCTTAAAACAAAGAAACTGTGTTCTCAAAGTCGGCTGTCTAGTTTTCTCGCGAACTACTGTAAAAACGTCTGCCAAAAATACAAATTTCACTTTTTTGGTATTAATGTACCTTGTTCAGTGTATAAAAATATTGAAAACAAGTAAATGTACAAGTAAAAATTGTAAAAACTTACCAGTATATATTTGTCAAATTCTTAACTTTGAAGTGAAGTTCCTTTGCGCTGTAACTGCCGCCCATATTCTGTAACCTATAATATAACTTAGCAAAATTATAAATTTGATTGCAATCCATTCACGAATATTGAATTATATCGGAAATTTTTTTAATATGAAGATTTGTCAACATCTGAAGGTATTTCCCCGGCTGTGATCCTTGCGAGTTATAAGAGTATGAAATGATTAATTACTCCTGAATTCAGTTTTTTCTTACTTGTGTGTTTTTGTTATGTTACGAATTAAATTTTTTTTATCGAAAGTATACTAATTGTGGTTTTAGTCAGTGACTTTGTATGTAGTATACGAATTTGCCGGGATTCGCCATTCATGCATCCAGAAATTCACCCATCCAAACAAATGTATGTAGGTACCCAAAACTAGCTCATTTGATCTCATTTCGGATATTCTTGGTTGTAATTGAGTAAAGAATCTACTCGGCAATACATCAATGTTACCATTGATACTGCTGATGTTGCTGTTGTAAGGTCAATTCTAGTAACGGTGGGCTGAGTGATAGTGACCTCATTTGTCTTACATATCCTCCAAAAACAGAATACAGTACAGCTCAGTTAAACTATATTATATTAGTATATACCATATGTATGTTTTTGTGAGCATCTTTTGTTTTTGCAGTGAGAAGTGGGTTTCAGTTGCCCACAGACGGCAGACATTGGCTGGATAATTCTCAATGTCGTGGTCTTCGCTGTGTCAAGGTTACAATTTTCGTGTTCGAATTCGTTTGCTTGCTTCTCATCCAACGTCCACTGATCACCATATGCACCAATTAACCACTTTCAATTCTGCCTTCAATACTAAAAGCAATGTTGGCTCATAATTTGATTACAATACACTGAGAATACATACAATAACTAACAGCCACAATCATACATTATGGCTTCTAGTGGCAGCAACAATAACAATTTATAAAATTCAAAAGTTAGTAATGAAAACTAAACACTGACACTAAAAGCATACATATGTCTACGTCTGTTGGTAGGTATGTTTGTAAAACGGTCAGTTGAAAATTGTCGACACGAAGCGGATTGTCTTACTGTTTGGCTAGAAAGTTGGTTGACTGCATCGTGCTGTTTGTATTAATACTCGCTTCCGCCTTAGGATATTCATTCGACAGACATTTGGTAGACAAAATTGTGTTGTTTGAGTATTCTTGAATTTATGTACACATACTGGGTACATATAAATATTAGTCCATGCATAGTTAGAACCGCAGGACTTATTGCACTAATGTGTGCTCCTCTTTTGCATTTAATGATTGTTGACAACATCTAAAGCTAATGAAAATGGATATAGGGTTATAGATATGAATCTTATCAGAATGACGAGAAGAAATTATATTCGTAGACGCATGCAATAATATCGCAAGCGTGTTGCATGGAATACTAGATGGCGTTTGCTGAGAAAAATTGCGTGCTATGACTATGACTGAAAATAAAACTTGGTTTTTATTTATTTATTTATTTTTTGAAAATTGGACATCTTCTTTCCTTCTAGTATGTTAAAGCATATATTTCACAAACTACTGAACTTAAATATCTGAGAGCATACTTTAATAATAACCCACGATTACCTTAGTCCCGGCAACCGACGCGAGGTGCGCAATTCGCATACGTGCACAGTTTACCGAATCATAAGGAACTGTTGAAAATTTAGTTATTACTAGAAGACTTGCCCACGCTTACCGTAGTTAAAATATAAATTAACTAAAATCAACTGCCTCGATATTGTTGACATGAAATACGGCACTAGTAGCAATTATTCGACAAACTTAGCTCTATTATTGTAAATTAACTGAAGTGAGTACTTTAGCCAGATCCATCAATAAATAATATACAAATACTTAAGCGGCCCCTATTAGTGGTAGTTTTAACTAAAGAAACTAAAATAATATCTGTGAAAAAAAAATCGCAGAAATATCACGGCCATTTCCTATTGCAAATATTATACATATAAGTACTTATATATAAAACATATAAATTATCAGGATGACGAGAAAAGTTGAGTTCCGGTTGACTGTCTGTCTGTCCGCCCGTCCGTGCAAGCTGTTACTTGAATACAAATTGAGATATCTCTATAAAACTTGGTTTTTGGGGTCCTTAGTACAAAACTAGTTCGAGTTCGTAGATGGGCGTAATCGGACAACTGCCTCGCCCAAAAATTACCATTAACCGAAAACATATAAAGTACCACAACTAAGCACTAAATTAAGATATAAAATCATATTTGGTGCAGGTTATCGCAGTAGCCAGGGGCAATTTTTGGTAAAAAAAAATTAAAAAGTGGGCCCCGCCCTCTAAAAAGTTTAATATATTTACTATATCTCCTTAATCACTTAAGCTACAATAACCAAATTCATTCATCATTATAAGAACTCCTTTTAATGTTGTGAAAATGGACGAAATCGGATGAAACCCCCTTCACTTACCATATAACGGTACTTTTAAAAACTATTAAAAGCGCGATAAGTCTATAACTAAACACGCCAAAGACATTAAATTTTACCATCGAGGTGTGAGAGAATTTTATGAGAACCGATGTGAAATTTGAACGATAGGCGTTGCCCTGCCCACTTGTGGGTGAAATCTCATGTCTCGAGAACCGACCAAACCGATTTTGGGATATTGGTTTTTTCATATTCATCTATGTCACCTTGTGAAAATTAGCGAAATCGAACAGTAACCACGCCTACTTTCCATATAGCACAACTTTATATTCCACTTCATTCAATGTGTGATATATGTATACAACTGAAATTACGGAATAATCCTTCTCTTATAATGGTATATTTGTATGTCAAAAGTTGATTGAATCAGACCAGTACTTCCTTTAGCCCCCATATACCTAACATAACGATTTTCGAACTACAGTGTGACTTTGTACCGCATATATATCGGCCAATATGTGAGTTATCCCAATGCCAATAAAGCCAATATGTCCTATAAAACATTTTTGGAAGAAAAACCCGATGATGCGTTGCTAGTATTCATATTGGAGCTCCAACGTTGCCTAACAGTCGTCCTCTTTGCAGCTTAGACCAAAGCTTTGCCTTCGACTCTCGCTCTTGCACAAAAGGTGTAGTGAAATCATGCAAGTGGTTCTTTTGCAACAATCCATAAGCAAATAACCCAAAATAAAAGAGATCGTTGACCATATATTACCACAGGAAAGTGGCACAAAGAGTTCGCATTTTAATAAGGAGTCCGGACCATAGGGCTAAGCCCAGGCAGACCAATGGAGCGGTAGGCAATAGAATAACAATAGTGCTCTGCTACCCATGGGGGTTGATCCTTCATTTTCAAGTAGCCTCCAGCCTATTTTAACAGAAAGTATGCTGTATTTGGCCACACAGTCGGACAAAGGAGGTAATCACAAATGAGAGACCACGTCACTCAGAACGTGGCGCTGGACTCAGAGTATGTCAACGGTTATGACTCTGGGATGACATATGCAACGGGACTAATTGTGACTGAGACCGATATGATAACTCTATATATAGTTTTCACAGCACTTTTCTGGAACTTGCCAGGTGTTAAAAGATCAATAAGAGTATAAGTATCAACGTAGAGGTCATTATGTTGGTAGCAACTGAATACAGCAAACCCATCTACTCCGTTAAAAACAGGACTTAGCCGCACACCTCAGGGCTGCCCGGATTTTAGAATTTCTAGGTTTTATGTTGAAGGTTGTAGCGGGTGTTGCTGGCAAGAATGGAATAGGAAGTACAGAATTTAATGCTTGCCCAAACTCCTGCAAACGCTAACATTGTCAGTCTAAATATTTTGGAACACGCAGATTTGAAATCAGTTTGACTGGATGAGCACCCAAAACTCCCATAGGAGATTTTATACTCGTTTCGTCCGTAAAAGGAGAGGGGGTCGTCGCTCCGGGCGCAACGTCATGGAGCCGGCAAAACGACTTTTGTTAACTATGCCATCAAAGAATTCTTCGCCCCTATGGTAAGCGAAAGTGGTGATCTGTTACTTTTCGTAGGACATCGCCATGTTAATTTTCATCGGTCGGAGTAAGCGATACAATCATGCTGCGTGTTGTTGCTTTAACGGTTATCTATGCTGCATCGTTTACTTCGCTTGCTTACCAATGTCTACCATATTCCGCTGGGAACAAATACTTCTCCAAATTTTCAAAAATGGTATTTAAAATCTCCAATTCGGGCAAAAATTCCTGCAAATTGTGCCAAAAGTGTACAAGATATAGGGCGAAAATGGGTTTTTTCTATGGCTTTTAATAAGATGTCTTGTAAATTTACTATCAATTTCCTCAAAAACCGTGTTGTGAGAATTTTGGAACTTCAGAATTTACGTGACTTCTAGTTCCTAAATTGTATATACTTAAATCGAAGATATTTTGTAAAAATTCACTTTTGTTCGAACCACCTCATGATACTTGTAGGTAGATAGATAAAGGGGAGCGCCAGAACATCCTTGGCCCCGGGCGCCCGAAGTTGTAGCTACGCCACTGCAAGTAACAGCTTGCACGGATGGACGGACAGACAGACAGTCACCCGGATTTCAACCCCACTCATCAATCTGATCATTTATATACATATAATATAACCCTATATCTATCTCTCTTAGTTGTAGGTGATAATACAACCGTTTGGTGAACAAAACTCTTACACTCTGTTGCAACATGTTGCAAGAGTATAAAAATATACTTTTAAGCTGCACCGAAATGATAAAAGTCTGTACACTTTATTGACATTCTCAAGACTAACTTGTTGCTTAGATCTTTCTCCTATTTATACTTATTAGAGTGTTTACTTATTACTAGTTAATATATTGATTACACAAAATGTTATAGCTTTTTCCGCGGTTTCACTTGCATTTAATTCTTTGACTTAATATCAAAGACTAATACCAAATAACTAAATACATATCATGTAAGTTAACGATAGCCTTCGCATAGAAACCTTACCATAACTGTAAATAAAATTGAATCTTTGCACTTTGCAATTACACTGTCTCATAAATTAGAAATATAATTAACGTTTTTGATTATTTAAGAATTCGATATGCTTTTTCCGTTCTGAATCCAACAATCCATTATTATCAAAACAGTATCGCTCGCCCTCACTAGAAGGCATAACAATAACAATCGTAAAGAAATCAGAACACTTAACGTTCTGCTGGAATTTGCTGTTACAGCTAAAATTGTAATCAACTCTCTGTTCTGGATTCAATCAAGCTGATGCTTACACTTCAGCTTTAACTTTAAGTAAATAAAACCAAAATGTATATATATTAGTATTTCAGAAATAAAGATTTGATTTGTATTTGGCAATCCACAAGAACCACACGTGTTCTCATTTCATCCGCGCGTTCGCGGATGTAAAACATATATATATTTTTTTTAAATTCCCTCGTTGCGGGAATTAATTGGCGCCCAACGTGGGGCACGAGTCAAAAAGTGCCTAGTATAGTAAAATTTATAAAAAGTTGTGTTATCAAAAATTGTGAAGTTAAAATTATGAAAAGCTCTCATTAAAAATAGTTTGGCATGAGTCAAAAAGTGCCCTTTATAAAAAGTTGTGTTATCAAAAATTTTGAAGTTAAAATTATAAAAAGTTGTCATGAAAAGTTTGGTACGAGTTAAAAAATTGAAGTTAAAGTGCCTACTAAAAAGTTAAGTTGAAATAATATAATTTACACCAAGTCAAGGATAGTAACAATACTTAAGTGAAAAGTTTCACTAAAAATATAACTGTGTGAGTAAGAACAAGCAACGAAGTGACAATCGCAGGATAATAAAAACAACAAAATTTGTTTAAATAATTTATTAGAAAAATAACAGTGACCCAAAAAAGTGTAAGTGAAAAACTTCCACTAAAAAAATAACTGTGTGAGTAAGAACAAGCAACGAAGTGACAATCACAGGATAACAAAAACAAGAAATTTTAAAATTTTTTAAATTGATTCAAAAACTAATAATTAAAATAATTAATTAAAACATAACTAATCAACAAAATACGAAACTTTAAAAAGTAAAGAGTGACTTAAATTGCAAAAATAGCCAAGCAGCAGTGGTAACAATATCAGCGGACGTGTCAACAGCGGCAGCAGCAATCATAAAGGAAACAGCGGTAACAACAGCAGTAGCAAAAACAGCATTATTAGCAGGAATTATAAAAAAGACAGCGAGAAAATACATTTGTAAGTTTAAATTAAAATTAACTATATTTAGAATACATATTAAAAATGGGAAATAGCCCAAGTATTAAATATAAAACAACTGTCATGCTGCGACTTTTGTAAGGGCGATCACGATACTAAGAAATGTCCTAAACTAAAAAAATAAAGACTATAACTAATGGTTTGTACAATCAAAAATTTCATAATTAAAAGCTGCGATTCACCACACTCGGGGGGGCCCTCCAGCTTATAACAATTTAAAATTCTCTGTTATTAACCACCCAAGGAACCTTCCAGAGAATTATAAAAATATTAACCCAACCAATAAATTTTTTTTAATGAAATAATAATTAAAGTCTCGACCAGCCATATAACAAAAATATATTGAAACTGCGATTCACCACCGCAAAGGGGACCTTCCGGTTTATAATAAAGCTTAATTCTGCGACTCTGAACACCAGACCCTCCAGAATAAAAAAGAACCTCTTCCTGGTAGGGATAAAATAAAAAATAATTAACAAAAATACCAGAAACAGAAAATTAGACAAAATGGCCAACGGTGACGCTTTGACCGTAGAGCATTACGTGAAGAAGTAGAGCAATTACGCTCACAAATAGTAGTCAATACCACTAGTGCAGCCGATTTTCTAACACAGACGATAGACTATAATATAGCCTGTCAAGAATCGTTAGATGTAGTTAAATCTGTACCTGAATTTACTGGTAGGATGAATTCATATGTTAGTTGGAGAGAGGCAGCGCTTAACGCTGTAAGCCTTTACGTGAGGGGCAGTAGAAAATACTTTGCCGCACTCACAATACTTAGAAATAAATAACGCATGATGCAAATGATGCATTAACAAACCATGGAACAGTCCTAAATCTCGATACAATTCTATCTCGTCTATACTTTGCATAAGCGAACAAACGTCCAATACATATAATCGAACAAGAATTAAGCATCTTAAGGCAAGGTGCAATGTCGGTTGTAGAATACTACAACCTCGTCAACAAAAAGTTGACGCTATTAATAAACTAAACAATTATGACACACGGAAACAACGCAGACCTGACAAAAGAATTAAACAAAAAGAACAGGGAACACGCCGTAAGAATCTTTATAACAGGACTAAACAACCCATTACGAACATAATATTCTCTCTAAGCCCACAAGATATACCTGACGCATTAGCAAAAGCTCAGGAACTCGAATCAAATAATCAAAGAGCCCGGTTTGCTTAAAACTTCATGTATGACAGAAACAGGGTGAAGCTAACGTACACGAACATTAACTTAAGATTTTCTCAAAGGGACAACCCTCCCATCAACGATACACATAATTTTCCGAAACCAACTCCTATGGATATAGATCCATCTGTATCCAGACTTTATAATAGAGATTTTAATATGAGGGGCAACAAAGCACTAACAATTTTTTACCAACAACAAAGAAATAGCAATTTTAATCAAAATGTAAAACCTATGCAAACGAATGTAAACTTTCAGACCAATAGGGGGCAAAATCAGGAAGCACATGGGGTACAACGGCATAGAGAAAGTCAAAATAGCTTTCGCCCGTATGTAAAGAGTCAGAGAATTAATAATATGAACGAGAGCCATATTTTATGCGAAGAGGGGACGAACTCCCCTATCTCAAATTACACGACTCAAAATTAAATAAAAACTTAAAAGCTCTAGTTGATACAGGAGCAACCTCATGCTACATTAGGCCTGGGGTTTATAATAATAAAAACGAATTAGCCATTTATAAGAAAATAAAAACCGTGAATGGCTATTCCATAATCAAATTTTACCACCTAATTACCCTATTTGGAGTCGAAGAAATCTTCTATGAAATAGAAGGATTAGAATCGGATCTCCTTTTGGGATACAATTTCCTTAAAAAAAATGAGGCACTTATCGATGTGTCCAATGGGAAAATTAATTATAGGGTAAAGAATAACATGAAAAATGAAAACAGAAGTATGAACGTTAATTTTGAAAACAAAACTGAGGAACAAGAAGCTTCCAAAAAACTAGCCGAGAAAAGTATATGTAAAAATGAAAGAAATATTAAAATTGTGAAACAAACAAGTTCTAAAAGTTTACCGGCAATATAATACTAAAAAAATTTATTTTGGGACGAAAAGGTCCTAAAACGCCAGCTGAAGATTTATACCAGCATAATGAAAAAAATAACTATAAAGAAAATATTGTGGAACGAAAATGTTCTATAACGCCAGCTGATGAATTTGCCGGCAACATATTGGGTGAAAGAGGATCATAAATTAATAACGATAAGTATTATTGTTCGAAAAAGAATTCCGAAAAGTTAAATACTGAAAATCAAGATGAAAAATTAATTGAACTTAAAACAAAAATAAAAGAAGAAGTTACTCAAATGTATTCAGGCAATGATACAAGTTTCCCATTTCATCCTGGAGAAATAATTTATGAAAAAATAATAGGATAAAGAAATATGCTGAATCCTATATATAAAACACAGGTTGTAAAAGAGGATTTAGGAAATAAGGTTTCAATTAATCAGAGAAATATAATAGTGCAAAAGTATAATATAAAGTCCTAAACGAATACTTATTTACATTTTCAGAAAATGATGGCAATAATAATTTTAATACTGCTAACAACAGCAAAAGTAGATATTATGGACTTCACGAGAGAAAATTACGCATAAACACATTACGAAAATATATGTTTATATAATGACTATGGGGAGTTTTTCACATAACTAATTTAACATATTTTGAAGAGATAATAGTATCAGATAAAAATTATTATTTTGGTAAAATGAAGTACAATAACTTAGAAGTTAACAAAAGTTATGTATTTGATATAAAAAATTTAGAAGGGCAACCTGAAATAGAACTTATAGAGACCTTGTTAGGACAATTACAAAAAACAGATAAAATAATAACAGAATTAACTGACACAGTTAAAAATATTTTATTTTATTTTATTTTGTTTTATTATTAATTAACGCCAATCGGCTATGTACAGAAAAGTATAACAAAAATAAAAATAAAAAAGAAGGCATATCCATGACTAGGCAAATCACACATTAACGATACACTATTGATACATTATTAATTAATTCCTTAACCCTAGAGACGTAGCTCGCATATGTACAACCAAACATATTAATATTTTCATAATGTCTATTGACTAAGTCTACAACCCTGCTCCTCGGTCCACCCCGTACGTAGTTCTTCGATGAGTTGACTGTTTTTAACAGTCTGTGCAACCTCAACCCAGACATACGGCCTACAATGCCGAATTGTTCCAAAATTTCCGAAGAGTCGATTAATCCATTTAGTGATTTAAAGGTAAACAAGAGATCTGATGCTTGTCTCCGACTCATCAGGTCACAAATCCCAAATTGAGCACGAACCTCCTCCGAGCCTCCGACACATCCTTTACGTCTCAGGAAATACGCGACATATTTACAGAGTTTCTTCTGCACTTTCTCTACTTTGTCAATGAGGCAGTCGGTATGGGGAGACCAAACCAGTGAACAGTACTCCAACATCGGATGTACCAAGGTCGTGCACAGCCTTACGAACGTATCAGCATTCCTGAAGTCATCACCACATCTGAAAATGAACCCAAGTGTCCTGTATGCCTGTGATGTAATTTTGTCAATGTGCCCAGTGAAATTTAGTGCATTGTCGATCATGACACCAAGATCTTTTACAACGGTGACTTCTTCTATCTGATGATCAGCGATACGGTAAACAGCTGGACGACGACTCAAGGACCGTGACAAGAACATCACCACACACTTTTTTAAATTCAAACTCAATTTATTTTGCTCGCACCACTTCTCAAGTGTATCGAGGTCTTGCTGTAATGCACTAATCTTATCTTTCTGAAAATCTTGAGGTCATCAGTATAAAGTAGAAAGTCCGACGATATTTTGTTCCCAATGTCGTATACAAATATGCTTAACAGCACTGGCCCCAGATGGGACTTTAAACTCGGACGATACATTGACTCGCACCTGCAGGGATCTCCCAGTCAAGTACGAGTTGAACCAACTCAATACGTTTCCTGCCACTCCGTGGCGATCCATCTTTTCTATTAAGAGCTCATGATCCACCATGTCGAAGGCTTTGCTGAAGTCCGAGTAGATAGTGTGAACTGTTTCACCCTTGTCCAACGCTCTCAGTACGTAATCGACATACAGGTAAAGGTTTGTAGCCGTAGACCTGCCGCCAAAGAACCCATGTTGCGTGGTCGAGATCGTATTCTTGAAGGCGAAATTCAACTGCGGCAAAATTAATTTCTCAAACAACTTGGCCATTGTCGGCTGTATGCATATTGGCCTGTAGTTGGACACCTCCGATCTCGACCCTGCCTTGTACATTGGACAAATATACAAGCGTTTCCACGCCGACGGAAAAATACCCATCATCAGTGATTTACTTAAGATGTGGGTTATTGGTTCGGCCAGTCCGACTGCACAGCTCCTCAGTAATATGTTTGGTATTCCATCTGGTCCGGCTCCCTTCTTTCCATCTAGTTTGCACATTTTCTCGTACACTTCATCGAAGCGGATGGTGAGTTCCGATAGTTTCACATCGCAACTAGTCAATGTTTCTGCTGCTTGAGCTGTGGGCATTGGTTCCCCATTATAATTAAGATTCCCCGCATAGATGCTACCAAAGAACGACGCAAAAAGATTGCTCACTTCCCCACCTATTGTAGCTACAGCATCTTTCCACGACACGGTGGATGGAATATCCATATTGTTCCGTCTCCTGCTTTTGACGAATTTCCAGAACTGGCTCGAGTCTACCCGTACAAGTTCCTGCATCTTGGACGTGTATGCGCTGTAACACCCTTTGCCGATTCTTTTGCATTCCGATTGCAACCGACGAAAGACATTGTAGGCGTAACTGGTTTTTAATCTCTTCTATGTTGCATGCGCATCCTTTTTCTGCTGTATTTTCCCTATCAGCTCCTTAGAAAACCAGCATGGATAATTGCTTTTCCTGTTAGTATGGACAGGAACAAATTGCACAATTCCATCGTTAATTCTCTCGTATAGCCAGTTTACCTTGTCATCCAGTGATATTAATTTATATAGTTCAATCCAGTTAATCCTCAAAAAGAAGTTATTCAATCCCCAGCAGTCCGCTTTCTTGAATGCATAAGTCGGTGCCGCGTTCGTTTTTAGGTGGACCTTTATTTCAGCACGTATACTTATAGCCAGATGGTGCTTATCTTCATCAATAATAGCCTCGGCACTGTCCACATATATTTCAATGCTGCTAAAGCATAAATTAAGCGTACGATCATTTACATTACGAATTTGATTATACTGCTGACAGTTAGCTACACTCATCTCACTGTATACCATATTTGCACATTCATCTTGAGGACAGCTACTGGGGAAATTATAGTCGCCAACAATAATCAGTGCACAGTTGGGTTATTTTTCTTTCAAATATGAAATTGTTGACATATGACTCGCATACTTATCCAACGACGACATCCAACCACTAGATCACCCTCGGTACATTTTACTTTAATAAAAACTTGCTCGACACTACTACAGTTATTTGGCAGTAGTTCAGCATTAATACAACGCTTCACAGCTATGAAAACACCTCCACCTCTCGTGCAATTGCTTTTTTGTTGTCTCTATATTTCCTAAATATTAAATACGTATCGTCTACTACTTCATTATCTGATATTGATTCATGAAGCCATGACTCGCTAACACAAATCAAATCACATTGATGCCCTGCTGATGAGATTAAGAACTCTTTTAATTTTGTTCTTAACCCTCGAGTATTTTGATAGTATATACATATCTAACTTACGAATTTTTAGGCTTTTCTTTTGGCGCACGAAAAGTCTGCTTATCGACTATCCTCGGTACCCCATTAATGTATCTAATTGTCTTGCTGTTATCTCCGCCCTTAGTTAGATTATCAAGCTCCGTACGTAGATTCCTGAGATGCTCTTGCTGAGCTCGAGTTAGGTTCGCCTTAAATGAGATGCCAGACTCTCCAGCTGTCTTGATACGCAGACTCTGTAGTTAGTAAAAGCGGACGAATCTTACCTACCACATGGCGGCCGAGTCTACGGAGACCGAGTTTCGGACCAACCTCTGACATTTCCTGTGGTAATAATGCGACAACCTTCTCCAAATCATCCAGACGTCGATCATGGCCCACCGGCTTCTCAGACTCCGGCACGTTCAAAGCAATAACCTCTCTTTCATGCTTATTGCGATCATTTATCTCCGATATTTTAATGTTGGGATCCACATTAAGTGTATCGAACGATGTTAATTTATTCTCAACAGCGCCGACCCTCTTTTCTAATTGCTTATAATGCTGCGAGATTGCTCTGTTGCTCTTTGCCACCTTGTTCAAGTCCAGCCGAATCCCTGCTACGATGGTCTGGATATTTTCAATTGTTTTCTTGAACGGTGTTAAGTATTTCTCAAACATATTCTCCAACTCCGATTTGCTTGTTGATAATGGCAAATCATTGTCGTCCTCATCACTGTCATTGATTGCCTCAATAATACTAACCTCTGAGTGACAGCCAGAGAACCGCCAGTCAATATGACCAGTTTTCCTAAACGCAGCAGCAATTTTCTTGAACCATCGTCAATCAAGTCGTTGCACTTTTTATGGAACCAATTCTTACAACAATTGCAGCTTATACTTCCTGAATTTCCCCTTATAATCTTGGAGCAAGTTATACACACATGTTTACTCGACGCCATTGTTGCCAAAA
Source organism: Bactrocera correcta (assembly GCA_027475135.1). NCBI lineage: Eukaryota > Metazoa > Arthropoda > Insecta > Diptera > Tephritidae > Bactrocera > Bactrocera correcta. The sequence goes on along the minus strand of CM050322.1, from coordinate 44,286,295 downwards.
TAATAAAGGTGATACCACAAATAGGAAAATAAAAAGAAAACGAAATCAATATGTTACACCTGAACTGCAAAATTTAATAAATACAATAACTTTTGGTAAAATTAGAATTTTAAATCCAACAATTTTACACTTTAATGAACTAAAAAACGTAACATACTACCAACACGGTATAATGACAATGACAGATCTAATGGACATTTCTAAATTTAAAATAGCCCAAAAAGGAAACGTAAATATAATTTATACAAAATACCCTAAAATAAAACTAACATGTAAGTACTATGATGTAAGAGCCATAGCTCAATTAGATGGTAAGCTTATAGTTGACCAGAACATAATATACTGTAATAATAAATTTTTTAATATTCAGAATTGTAAAACAGAAATTTCAAAAACCTATTGTAAACTATATAAAAAAAAGCACTTGTTTGTCAGATATTTTAAACAAAAAACAAAGAAAATGTAATAAATTAAAAGAAAAAAACTTACAAATTGAAGAATTTAAATCAGGAGCGATATTAGCTTCAGGAAAAAATATTGTTAATAATCAAAGATTAAATAAAACATATTTAATAACACTTGAAAATAATACTGTAATAAATAATCAATCTTACGAAAACCTTGATGTAAAAATTTGGAATTATTTTAAAAATAACCATATAAATAACTTTGAAATTTTAGAATATTTTGAAACAACCAACAAACTGTTATAATTAGATAATATAAATATTTTAGCAGAATCGGAACAAGAACATAACAGTCCATTCATATTTTTAGTACATAATTTTAATCTTGGGAATAATTTTCATAACTTACTTAATACTAAAATTAAAAAAATCTCGCGAAATTCCCAAACCAATCGAAAATGCGCAATTTCAAGAAATCACTTATAATGCTCTTTTGGATCAAATATATAAATTAACTCAAAATAATAGTGAATCGGGGACGATTCATTTTAGGAAGGGAGGAGTTAACGATAGCCTCCGCATAGAAACCTTACCATAACTGTAAATAAAATTGAATCTTTGCACTTTGCGATTACACTGTCTCATAAATTAGAAATATAATTAACGTTTTTGATTATTTAAGAATTCGATATGCTTTTTCCGTTCTGAATCCAATAATCCATTATTATCAAAACAGTATCGCTCGCCCTCACAAGAAGGTATAACAATAACAATCGTAAAGAAACGTTCTGCTGGAATTTCTGTCACAGCTAAAATTGTAATCAACTCTTTGTTCTGGATTCAATCAAGCTGTTGCTTACACTTCAGCTTTAACTTTAAGTAAATAAAACCAAAATGTATATATATTAGTATTTCAGAAATAAAGATTTGATTTGTATTTGGCAATCCACAAGAACCACACGTGTTCTCATTTCATCCGTGCGTTCGCGGATGTAAAACATATATTTTTTTTAAAACTCCCTCGTTGCGGGAATTAATTTGTACCTACTCCCATCTCTTACCTCTCCCATGGGATCACTGGACAAAGTATTACTTCATAGGAAGCAAGAAGACATTTAAGTCTCCTCTATTGTATGGACTGACTATCTTGTTGTAATTATATTTTCCGCTTCCCTGTCAGCTTTTCATTTTACATAAGTGCAACCAAATTTTCCAGCGTGATACTACCTGCAAGCGTGGTTTTCAGCTTTTCCCTAATACTTAAAAACTGAGGGCAATGAAAGAATTCGTGTTCAGACTCTTCTATACTCTCTGCACACGTCGGCTAATATGGACTAAAGTCATTACGATATTTGAATAGGTAGGTTGAATAGGTACATATATAGGTAGCAACCATGGCCACTGAGTATTTGGGTTAGGTGGAAACCCAGGTCGCCATTTGGTCTATCTATCCACGAATGTATGTCCGAAATAAGTCCGCGGGTCCACCGTCTTTTGCATGAAGTTTGCCACCGTTGCTGCCATATTGCGATGTTTTTGATTCTCTCCTCTCTTTTTGCTGCGGTAGTCTGATAAGTTATATATTTGCGCGAATTCGGCTCTCTGGATGACAATCGGCACATACTGGCTAATACCTTAGCAACGTCATTTGATTCGGAAAGTACTTCTTACGCGTATTGCTGAAAGCCTACAGGGTTTGTCCGGAAAGTAATAGCACTGATTTTCTTCCGTCGCTACTGTACTTTGAAGAGTGCGCGCACCGACTGGATTCGATAGAGAGCGTTCCTAGCGAGGGGCTGGTCAGTTGTCTCCGAGTACCGTAAGTGTCAGGACAAACATTTTCGCGCGATGTGGAACAAGCAAAACAAAGCTTTTTTACCATTTCGGTCGTATCTCAGCCATTAAAGCTTTTATAGAGAAAATATATTCCAGATGTAATTAAAAAACCAGATGTAACCAAAAGTAATAATGTTGTTGCCTATCGATCATGTAATATTTTATTATTAACGTGGAAGGATAAGAGAATAGTTACTATGAAAACTATTAAAAGAACATTAAAAGGAGGTAGCACCGTAAACATTAGCCAACCACAAGTTATCATAAACTACAATTTGAATGTGGGAGGTGTCGATAAGACTGATTAATATGCAAGTTCATATTGTTTTATGAGGAAATCATGTAAATGGTGGAGAAAAATGTTTTTCTGGTGATTACAGATAAGTGCAATCAATGCATACACCTTGAATAAGGGTCAGAAACAAAAGAAAACAAGACACCCATGTCACATTTTATGTTTCCCGAAAATTTATGGAACAACTTGTATCGTGAAGAAATATTTTCAAAACCAGGAAGAGCATCGTTCTCAGATACAAAGGAAAGCCTAAATAGCAAACTTCATATATTGCGGTACTGAAAAAAATGTAAAGATTGTTCCGTATGTTTAAACAGAAAAATTTCAGGCGGAAGACGCCAAACAAACAATTTTTGTGACACATGTTCTCGAAAACCTGGGCTTCATATTGGAGACTGCTTTACAAGATACCACACGATGAAGAACTGTAAAATATAATTTAAACATATTACTATATTCCATGTATCTTTAGGGGGGAGCCTGATTTTGAAGCTTCAAAAATTGAGTTTTTGCTTAAATCTCTTTAAAAGTAATCTAAGAATATGTCCCCAAAGCTATAAATGGGAATTCGAAATATTTTCGAAGCTAGAAGGGAAATAATGATGGAGCGTCTAGCAGATATGTGTATTAGCGCTTGGGCAGAAAGCGAAAACTTTGACGCGCGACTTCTCGGTTTTTCATTTTTACGATTTTTCCTAATTGGCGGGTAGAATAGAAAAAAAGAACTAAACGTTCTATGGAATTGGAGCAAAGTTTATTATCTTTGGCAATAAATTATCTTCTATTTACACGAAAAAACTAAGAAAAGTCAAATTTGAACATATTTTTAAACAACATAAAGTAATTTTTTGGTCAAAAACCACCTTTTTTCAATTTTTAAAAAATTTGTAAAATGTTACACTTCTTTTGGATTTCTTTTTAGTTTACAAAATAATAAATTATTAAAAAATATGAATCTCTTTGAATTTTTTGTTACCGATAGAAATTGCGTCCTGCATCCTCCCTACCGTCCGACAAATGCACATGCGAGATGAATTGCTTCTCAAAGGCGGAATATCAAAGATTTCGTATCCAAAACGTTTGTGAATGATGTTTAAATTTAGCTTAAATCAATTATTTCTTTCTCTCACAAAAAAATTCTTAAAAAAATCGAGTTTTTGAAGTTTCTAAAGTGGGGGAGCCTGCTTTGAAATAAATTAACAAATTTTCGTTTTCCTGCACAGTCTTGTATACTGAATATTACCGTTTTTTCAACAAAAATGAATTCCGACCAGCAACATCCATATACAAAATTAACACGGTCGTAAAGTGTTAAATTATATTGTTACAAAAAGTAGTATTAAGTTGTATTTGTATTGCTATATGCATCACTTATTATGAACAATAGCTGTAGGTATATGGAATAGCATTTGTCTTGTTGTAGACATCTGGCGCCGCGGCTGTCTGCTTGCGTCTGGCGCCGTATAACATTATGTTCTGGTAATTTCCAGACGCGATATTCTAGAAGGACACGTCGGCATCAGCGAGAAGTGCGTGGCTATATAAGCCGTGGCAGCGCGAACGTAATCGATCAGTGCTAAGAGTAAACTGCTATAGTGAAGACGAGTTGAGAAATAAAGAGTAGTTGAATTAAATTAAACAGTTGTAGTTTTATTTGTCAATCCAGAGCTACGAACCTAACAAAGTGAACTAGCAAGCAGTAAAACCAGTAACAATTGGTGTCAGAAGTGGGATTGTCAAATAATCCAAATTCAAGATGCTTAAATTCGGAGAATTGAGAATTCAGCAATTAAAAAAGGAACTGGAGGAGCGTAATTTGCCGATAAGCGGGCAAAAGGCGGATCTGCAGGCACGATTACGTGAAGCAATGGAAGCGGATGGAATTAATGTGGACGAGTTCGAATTTGTTGGGCCAGAAACTTCTACAAAGGTAGAAGAGAAAGTAGAAGAACAACGAACATCATCAAGTGTAGACATGAACACGTTGTTAGTGGCTATTAAGCAAATGGCAGAAAATGCAGTGCAAACAGAAAATCGTCTGGCACAGCAAATGACGCAAATAGCTGAAAATACATCACAGTTAGAGTCTCGCCTTACACAACAAATGACTGAAAATAATACGCAGTTAGAAAATCGTTTGGTACAACAGATTACAGAAAATACTTTACAAGTACAAAAACAAGTGCAAGGGAAATTTTCAAAATTTGAAGACGAATTAAGCACGTTAAAAAATGACGAAGAAAATTTAAAATCAGAAGTTCTTCAATTGAGTAATCGTGTGCGAGAACTGCAACTACATGGCCCTGCACCATCAACAAATAATCAAAGATTGAAGGCACCCACATTCGATGGAAGTATTCCATTTCAAATTTTCAAACTTCAGTTTGAAAAGACAGCAATGGCCAATAATTGGAATGCAGCGGACAAGGTGGCGTCCTTGTTTGTATCATTGAAAGGACCTGCGGCAGAAATCCTTCAGACTATTCCAGACTGTGAACGGGACAACTATGAGGCATTGATGAGTGCGATAGAAAGACGATATGGTAGTGAGCACCGGAAACAAATATACCAGATCGAACTGCAAAATAGGGGTCAGAAAATGAACGAGTCATTGCAAGAGTTCGCAACTGAAGTAGAACGACTGGCTCATTTGGCAAATGCAGATGCACCTGTGGATTACATTGAGAGGGTAAAAATTCAATGTTTCATAAATGGAATTCGTGATGTGGACACCAAACGCGCCACATATGCATTGCCAAAAAGAACGTTTGCTGAAACGGTTTCGCACGCCCTCACACAGGAAACAGCTTCCCTACTAAGTAAACCAGCACACAAGGTACAAAGGGTTGAAATGGAACAACCGGCGCTGATGGAAGAAATATTGAAGACTCTGAAGACAATTGCTGCACCGCGAGTAAATACAACAGGCAGATGTTTCAACTGTGGAAAAGCGGGTCACTTTGCCCGAAATTGCAATATAAAAGTAAACCCATCAAAACGGAAACAACCAACAGATAACGAGGACGAAGCATCCACATCTCACAAGTCGTTAAACTAAAACGGAACAGTTCAAAGGGGCGTGAGCTGGTTCCCACAACTATTTTCCCCGCCATCTCGATATCACAAATAGGTCGCCATGACAACAATCTTACTATCAACGGCATCGTAAATGGACGACTGTCAACGCTTACTTTGGATACTGGTGCCACACATTCAATTATCCGACCGGATGTGGTAAGAGGAATGGTTGAACCATTAGTCGGTTGCAAGCTTCGAACGGCCACCGGGGAGGAAGCAGCTGTCGCGGGAAAAGTGTTTTGCGAAGTGATGATTGGTACCATGGAAGTTAATCACACCTTCATCGTAGCAGAAATCACGGATGAAATTATAATGGGAGTAGATTTCATGATTGATCACGGGGTTACTTTGGATTTAAACAAGCAAATGCTGTTTTGCCAGAACATTGAGATGCCTATAAACACCGGATATGTGACCAACGTTCAAAGTAAGAGGGTGATTGTTGATGATAATCAGAGTATTCCACCAAAATCTGAGGCGATTGTATGGGCTAAAGTGAATGGAGGAGGTGGGACTGAAGAGTTGTGGATTGTGGAACCAACAAAAATAGATACACCCATATTGGTAGGAAGAACGCTTGTGAAAACTAGAGAAGACGCCACCATTCCGGTCAGAGTAGTGAATGAATTCAACACGCCTATAAGTCTGAAGAAAGGAGCAGTAATTGGACAGTGCCAGAATATAAGTGCAATAGCACGATGCGAACGGTCACAACAGAAGCCTACTATTGAGCCACAACAGATAAGTCCTACACTCCTAAATAATTTGCTGAACGAACTGCATGGAAATGAAAAATTAAAAGCAGAAAAACTATTAGAAAAATACGCATCCATATTTGCAAACGAAGGAAATACAGGAAGAACCGGCATTGTCAAACATCGCATAAATACTGGAGACGCTAAACCAATCCGTCAAGCTCCGCGTAGGGTTCCACTAGCAAAACGTGAGGATGCTAACAAAATTATTGAAGACATGCACAAAAACGGTGTAATCGAACCTTCAATAAGTCCATGGAGCTCACCTATCGTCTTAGTTAAAAAGAAAGATGGTAGCACCCGTTTCTGCGTAGATTATAGGAAGTTGAATGATGTCACAAAGAAAGACAGTTATCCTCTACGAAGAATCGACGATACATTAGACACCTTGTCTGGAGCGAAATGGTTTTCTACATTAGATCTACAAAGTGGATATTGGCAAGTCGAGATTGATGAATGTGACCGTGAAAAGACCGCTTTCAGTATGGGCGACGGGTTATGGGAATTCTCTGTGATGCCATTTGGGTTATGTAATGCGCCTGCAACGTTCGAGCGACTGATGGAACATGTGTTAAAAGGACTCAACTGGAAGACATGTTTGGTGTATCTTGATGACATTATCATCATGGGAAAAAGTTTTGATAATCATCTGAAAAATCTAGAGGAAGTCTTTCAGCGAATAGCATCAGCCGGATTACGCTTGAATCCCAAAAAGTGTTCATTATGGAAGAAGCAGGTCACATATCTCGGACATAAAGTGTCAACTGAGGGAATTCACACCGAGGAAGGAAAAATAAAAGCAGTGAAAGATTGGCCTCGACCCACCAACATTCATGAACTCCGCAGCTTCCTCGGCTTATGCACGTATTACCGCCGTTTTGTACCTGGATTTGCGAACATGGCTAGAAGTTTACATGATTTAACAAAGAAGAATCGCCCGTTTGTATGGCAGTTGGAACAAGAAAAAGCGTTTGAGCAGCTTAAAGAACTACTTTGTACGGCGCCGATGTTGGCTTATCCAATACCGGGAAAGAAATTTATCCTGGATACAGATGCGAGCGCTTATGGAATTGGAGGTGTCCTGTCTCAGCTCATCGACGGACAAGAAAGAGTAATTGGGTATTACAGCAGAGTGCTCGGGAAACCAGAGAAAAACTACTGTATGACGCGAAAAGAACTACTAGCTGTGGTGGAATGTGTAAAACATTTCCACAAGTATTTGTATGGGCAACGATTCTTGCTGAGGACTGATCATGCAGCATTAAAATGGTTATTACAGTTTAAGAATCCGGAAGGCCAAATTGCACGATGGATCGAAAGATTACAGAATTACGACTTCGAAACGGAACATCGAAAGGGGATTCACCACAAAAATGCGGATGCATTATCACGTCGCCCTTGTCCACTGGAATGTAAACATTGCTCCAAATCAGAGGGAAAAGAAGGTATAATCGACGTGCGATTACTGAATATAGAACCTGAAGATGATTGGACTCCTCATCGCATCAGAATCAATCAGCTGGAGGACCCTGATCTTGCAAAGCTGGTAATGGCCAAAGAAAATGGGGTACGACCACCAAAGGAACAAATAAGTAACGAGAGTCCAACGGCAAAAGCATATTGGGCCCAATGGAACAGCATAAACCTCGTTAATGGATACCTTCATCGTACCTGGGAAAGCGAAGATGGCAAACAGTCTCGTCTGCTGATCATAGTACCGAAGTCCATGATCCCGAAAGTATTGAAAGAATATCACAATGGACCTAGTGGAGGGCACCTTGGGATTACAAAAACTATTGAGAAGATTAAACAACGGTTCTACTGGATCGGTTGTCGAGATTCCATAGCAGAATGGATAAGTAATTGCGTAGAGTGCATGGCAGCTAAAGGTCCTAAAGCCAAGAGTCGCGGTAGGCTACAACAGTACAACGTGGGATCACCATTTGAACGAGTCGCAATGGATGTTGCAGGTCCGTTCCCAACCAGTACGGCCGGAAACAAATATCTACTGGTTGTCATGGACTATTTTAGTAAATGGCCAGAAGTATATGCCTTACCAAACCAAGAAGCGAAGACAATAGCCGAAGCGTTTGTAGAAAATTGGATAACAAGGTTCGGAGTGCCCGTCGAATTACACTCAGATCAAGGCAGGAATTTCGAATCTTCCATTTTCCAAGAAGTCTGTACATTATTGGGCATCCACAAGACACGGACAACAGCGTTACATCCACAATCAGATGGAATGGTGGAGAGATTCAACCGAACGCTCGAAGAACATATGCGGAAAATCGTTGATAAAGATCAACGGAATTGGGACAAGTGCATCCAGATGTTCCTGCTGGCGTATCGTTCAGCGAAGCACGAGACAACTGGTTACACGCCAGCAAAGATTATTTTCGGATCTGATCTGCGACTCCCTGCTGATCTTAAGTTTGGAACGAATCCTACAGCTGTAAGAAATGATGGAGATTATTGTTCTGCCTTAAAGGAAGAAATGAATGAATTGCATCTAATGGTAAGACAACACACGCATCTGATGAGCAATAAGATGAAGGACCGGTTCGATCAAGCGGCAAATTCAAAAGGTTTTGAAGAAGGTGATCTGGTCCTGTTGTACAATCCACTTCGAAAGAAAGGCTTGTCCCCGAAATTGCAGACAGCCTGGGAAGGACCCTATATGGTGATGAAACGACTTAATGACGTGGTATACCGCATACAAAGAAATGGGAAAGCACGATGTAAAATGAAAGTAGTGCATTTGGAGAGGCTCGCCCTATTTGGTTCAAGAGGATTTGTGCCTAATCGGGACGATTAGGCTTTAGTGGAGGGCAGTGTTACAAAAAGTAGTATTAAGTTGTATTTGTATTGCTATATGCATCCCTTATTATGAACAATAGCTGTAGGTATATGGAATAGCATTTGTCTTGTTGTAGACATCTGGCGCCGCGGCTGTCTGCTTGCGTCTGGCGCCGTATAGCATTATGTTCTGGTAATTTCCAGACGCGATATTCTAGAAGGACACGTCGGCATCAGCGAGAAGTGCGTGGCTATATAAGCCGTGGCAGCGCGAACGTAATCGATCAGTGCTAAGAGTAAACTGCTATAGTGAAGACGAGTTGAGAAATAAAGAGTAGTTGAATTAAATTAAACAGTTGTAGTTTTATTTGTCAATCCAGAGATACGAACCTAACAAAGTGAACTAGCAAGCAGTAAAATCGTAACAATATGTAAAACTCGGTAAATCTGCGACAGAGACGTTTGATATGATCAAGCAGATGTTGTTTTAGCAAAAAGTTGTATGTTTCGGTGATACAGGCCTTTTTCGAAGGCCGGGAAGAGAACGATGCTAATTGCATTTGTTGACATCAAAGGCGTCGTCCATCATGAATTTTTTCCTCTTGGACAAATCGTAAACGCCCAGTTTTATGTGGAAGTCCTCAAGAAGCTCAAACGAAGGGTCAATTAAGTCGGACAAGACATCGCTGCCGATCGGAAGTTGCACCAGACAACGCCTCGGCTCACACCGCCTTTCTTGTGAACAGCTACCTAACCAAGGCCGGTATGCCATCGCTTCTGCAGCCGCCCTACAGCCCAGATGTGACCATGTGCTTATGCTTTTCTTGCGGCACAGATGTCGGGAGCTTAAGCGCTTTGCTTAACGATGGATGTACCATTCGTTTTAAGAGCGGTAAGGGGACAAAATTCAATATCTTTGGAAGTTTTCAGCTTTTTTAGCGTGAAGAACACCTGAAAAATTTCAATTGTTTAACAAAAAATTACGTAAAATATTATTGTATAAAGAAATGGATCGTGGAAAAATATCTATAATGTAGCAAGAACATTTATCTCTAGTAGTTTATTAGAAAATAATTTTACAATTTTATAGTGCACTACATTTCAACTTTCAATAACTTTAGTTTTGAAGAAATATGTATATCACGGGGTATGCGTCATATCCCTTTCTTAGTGAACTGTAAATTTTCAAAATCGGTATTTTTGCGAAATTTTCATGGACCACTTGACCCTTATTTTACAGACATTACAATCGATACAGATGTTACTATTAATGGTTAATATAATATAATTTTGTGTCCTAACCAATGAAATTTCTTCAGCCTCATTTAACTAAAATTCTTTAATTGATTTCAAAGATAAAATTTCTTCTATTTTGCCATTGGTTGCTATGTTGCTGGCAATGGCTTATTTTCTGTTATTTCTTTTGAAAAATACGTTTTCCCGTTGCATGAAATGAAAAATAGCCTGAACCACTTTGAGGGGAATCCAATGAGGATGGTTTATAAAAAAAATTCGGCAAATGTTCATTTTTAACCGACTAACGAGTGTAAATTTCAAAAAAGTGACATTTTCAAATAAAACTTTCTTTTTAATTTTTTTGTTTTGTTTTTAAGTTGATGTATTTGGAAATTATATGAATCGTTCAATATCGGTCGTTTACTTTCTTTATTTCGGCAATTCAAAAGGTAAATTATTGAAAAATAATTTTTTTTTTCAGTGAAAACTTTATGTGTGGTGAAAATTAATATGGTTCATGTACATTGCGGCAATAAATTCACAAAATACTATTCACGTGCTTTTCTTTCGGAAACGCAAAATGGAAATAATGGATATCAACTCTATCGGCTTCGCTCACCAGACGACAATGACAGAACATTCAGAATTCAATTTAGAGTAGTGAATACATATCAAAGTTGACAACACAGATCGTACCATACTCGCCATTATTGACTGATTCACATTCAAAACTCATATCAATGTTGAGTATTGCGTTTAGTAAAATCGATCCAATACGTTTGCAAGTACGTCAACAAAGAAAGCAACATGACGGTTATTGGCCTCGAACGAAATGAGATCAGCAAGTATAAAATGGGTCGATGCGTGAACTTCAAGGAAACGTTTTGTGAAATATTTACTTTTGCAATTCATGAACGTTTTCCGACTGTTGTGCTTCTCGCAGCTCATTTGGCCAAAGAGTGTATTTCTACCAAGGGAATACAGTACAGCTAGCGGAAACAAAAAACAAAATTGATATTAACGAGTTTTTTCTCAACTTGCGTCAGTGATGCGTTTGCGAGAGCATTACTCTATTTGGAAATGCCTTAATGTTATACATGGAATACACCGTCGAAGAAATAGTTACGCAGGTAGCAAGGTCAACCAGTAGATTGACATCCAGGTGTGTTCTCAACTAATGCCTTAGGACGAATTTACACAATCCACCCGAAAATGACGATTGCTTCTATCTTCGGTTGCTATAGACAAATGTATGTAGTTCAACTTCATTTGAGTCATTAAGTACAGTGAATGGTTTGAGCAACAAAGTCAAATTTCGCGAGGTTTGCGCTCATGCAAATCGATCGATCGTCTTGACAGTGATTATGAAGTCGTAAATTATCCAAGGGATATTTGTTTAAAGTTGGATCTGTCATTATTATGCTTCGCAATATTCATGCGCCGAAACTGTGTAATGGGATCCGACTGATTGTCACGAAGCTATCGAATACAGCAGGACAGAATGCATGATTCTAAAAATTCCTTTGAGTTGCAACGATTTGCCATTTTAGTTCAAACGTTCTCAGTTTCCAGGGGAAATTGCATTTGCGATGACAATAAAGAGGACACAAGGGTAGTCGCTAGAAGAGTGTGGCAAAAATTTGGAAATGCCATGTTTTTTACACGGCTATACGTGGCGTGTTCACGAGTTGGAAAACCATCTTCTCTGTATATTTACACACCGGAACAGAAACCAAAAAAAGGGGTTTATCAAGCTGGGTTACATTGAAAAAAATATAGAAAAATCGCAAATAAATTCAACAATATAAATTCAACTTTCTTTTCAAAACACATAATTTCAGGCAACGCCTGCGGGGTCAGCTAGTATTATATAATTATATACTTCTTCGATTTTATTTATTTGGCGACTTTACTTTTTAAGAGGTGCGCTATGCATGTGTCATTCGTAAACTCGACCACTACACTTCATGGATAAATTAAGAAATTATTTCCAATTGTTTACTTTGTCCGATAATATATATAAATTTATTATATTCCATTTAACTGAATGAATGGCATAATCTATGCTAATCAATAATTCTCTTATTATTTCTAATTTATATTTAATTTGAAGTATTATGTCATTTGCGACTTTTTTTTCTTCCATTACTAATTTTGATAGTTTATTGGTGCTTTTATTCTCTTACACCAGGTTGCATGTACCAACTCCGGGAGAAACTAATTGGATTTAGTATGATTCCTTGGTGGTTATGGTGGTTGAAAGTTATAATCCCTTTTGATGGTTAGCACGGCTGCTTCTGTACTTTTGATGTTCTAGTTTGAGACATAAGTGAAGTGCTTCATTAAGGTTTCTTGGTTCTTTCATACGCAACAATCGTGGAAGATCGCCATTGTGTCTTCAAGTGTCAAGGGCTTTTATTCTATAGAATTCAGTGAACAGCCGGACGGACTCCAGGCTAACGTCTATGCAACCAATTTTGTAGTCGAGCTGATTTTTTGGTCGAAATTTGAATTGACTCAATTCTGAATTAATCCAGTCGTTTGATATTCTAAAGTTCCTAGATCTCTTTTGTCAGCGTAACGTATCGTCCAATACAATATTTCCTTACATGCGTGGTTCGATTAAGTTATGTTGGTTGGAAAGATTTATTAGTTTTATTTTCATTTAATTTCATTTTTTTAACACTCATTTGTATCATATGTATAACAGTTCTTTACTTCATTTGTCTTGATTATTGTTTTCGTTGTTTTTATACTTTAGCAACTTGTTGCTACAGATAGTAATAAAGGGTGATTTTTTAAGAGCTTGATAACTTTTTTAAAAAAAAAAACGCATAAAATTTGCAAAATCTCATCGGTTCTTTATTTGAAACGTTAGATTGGTTCATGACATTTACTTTTTGAAGATAATTTCATTTAAATGTTGACCGCGGCTGCGTCTTAGGTGGTCCATTCGGAAAGTCCAATTTTGGGCAACTTTTTCGAGCATTTCGGCCGGAATAGCCCGAATTTCTTCGGAAATGTTGTCTTCCAAAGCTGGAATAGTTGCTGGCTTATTTCTGTAGACTTTAGACTTGACGTAGCCCCACAAAAAATAGTCTAAAGGCGTTAAATCGCATGATCTTGGTGGCCAACTTACGGGTCCATTTCTTGAGATGAATTGTTGTCCGAAGTTTTCCCTCAAAATGGCCATAGAATCGCGAGCTGTGTGGCATGTAGCGCCATCTTGTTGAAACCACATGTCAACCAAGTTCAGTTCTTCCATTTTTGGCAACAAAAAGTTTGTTAGCATCGAACGATAGCGATCGCCATTCACCGTAACGTTGCGTCCAACAGCATCTTTGAAAAAATACGGTCCAATGATTCCACCAGCGTACAAACCACACCAAACAGTGCATTTTTCGGGATGCATGGGCAGTTCTTGAACGGCTTCTGGTTGCTCTTCACCCCAAATGCGGCAATTTTGCTTATTTACGTAGCCATTCAACCAGAAATGAGCCTCATCGCTCATCGGACACGGACGCGAAACACATTTCGAACCGAACACTGATTTTGGTAATAAAATTCAATGATTTGCAAGCGTTGCTCGTTAGTAAGTCTATTCATGATGAAATGTCAAAGCATACTGAGCATCTTTCTCTTTGACACCATGTCTGACATCCCACGTGATCTGTCAAATACTACTGCATGAAAATCCTAACCTCAAAAAAATCACCCTTTAGATGTATTTATCACCTAAAACTAAAAGAGTTTGATGTAGCGATATATGTATATAAATGATCAGGATTGTTGGACGATTTAAAATCCGACTGACTGTCTGTCCGTCCGACTGTCAGACTGTAACTTAAGTAAATATCGTAATTTGGTATATACATATGTTCTTTGAGAAAAAAGTAAGAACGAATTCGTAGATGGGCTTAATCAGACCACTGCCATGTCTACAAAACGTCATTAAGGGAAAACAAATAAAGTGCCATAACTAAACACTAAATTAATATATAGAACTGTTATTTGACACAACGGATCGCAGAAGTAAACGGCCACTACGAGTTTAAAATTTTGAAAAAGTGGGCGTGTCCCCGCCCTCTAGTAGGTTTAATGTACATATTTCTTAAACCGTTCAAGCCAAATCACTAAATTCGCTCCCGATCTTCTGACGGCGTGAAGTATAATGAAATCCATAACCAAAACTTCGAGAGACATTCAATTTTATCACCGAGATTGTATTAGCTACAGCTTCATAAGAGCCGTGGTCGTGCCACCGTCATTTTTTACGTAAAATCACATATCTTATGGACTGCTCTAATGGTCGAAGTGCCAGCCACTGCAAAAATCGACGCGGTTTGGGTCAGTTATTCGGACCATTCAGAAAAAACTTGTTCAGATTGAAGAATTGGTTTATGTGTACCGCGCCTTCGGTTCAAATGGTGTTTTATACTTATCTATAATGCATATACATTCATTTTTTTTTTTTTTTTTTTTTTTTTTTTTTTTTGAACTATTCTAAAATTTTGCATTGCAAACAACCCGACAACGTGAGTTTTTATCTCTAAATCTTTATGTAATAGCTCAGAGGCAATTTATGGCATCGCTTTGACTTTAGACCCCTTGCGACAAAGTCGAAACTCACACCGGCGAGGTTTTACGGGGCTCTAAACCTGATTTTTCCACGAAATTCATATGGTTTTGTATATACATATCTCGTAAATGACAAGAGCTATAGACAAAATGCACATAACAAACATGTAGGAAATTTTATTTGCTACAAAAATGGTCCGAGGCTAAAATCCCTATCATGAATACTTCTCGAGATATTCGGCTTTTTAAGTAAGGCTTTATTGAATTTTCATAGATGGTATGTATTTTGTACTATTTAAACTATTGCATATTGACCCCCATTGAGTCACGCATTCTAGAGTTAGCTTAAGTGAGTTTTCTAATCGTGACAGATTCAACAATGTAGGTCTTCTACTACGGTTTTCTTATTACGGTTTTCACTTTACTACGGATTTCATCAATTTTCTTTAAAAAAGTCTGCTTATCTAACACTGCTAATTTCAGGGTATTCGTTTCGTCATTATCTCCGTCATCAATATTAAAATTTTCTTCAACGGATAAATCTGCAAATAATTTTCAATCCTTAGGTATATTCAAACAAGAAAAAACGTTAACTTCGACTGAACCGAAGCTAACATACCCATCATAGGTCTTTCTTTTAGGAACTATGTATGTGCCCAGTTTGTATAAAAACTATATGCTATAGTAATCCGATCTGAACAATTTTTTCGGAGACTACATTGTTGTCTTGGAAAATGATCAATACCGAATTTCGTGAATATAAGTAAATAAAACACAAGGTTTGTTTTAAATTATTTTTATTTCCCTACTATGCAGGGAAGCCGTTCATAACGATCGAGTTATTACAACTAACTTTTCGGTGCTGCACCTGAATACCTAACACCTATCAAATCTACTTGCCTTCACCTCACGTGGACTGATTAGGCAATTCCCACGGTTTGGCACTGTTGGTGTCGTTTGCCACGGAAAAGCGTTTCCGTTGTTATGTCTACAACATGAGCCTCGCACCTTTCGTGTTTTTGCATGCGCTGCACTCACAGGAGTAACTGCACCTGTTGTTGTGTTAACTACTCTTCCGCTAGAAGAGGAGACGTCCACGGATTCTTTAAGAACGTTGCCTGATATTGCAATACTAACGTTACGCTTTCGGCGCTTGTTGATTATGTGGGCTAGTAAGGCAGTAACAAAAAAGGCAATTGTAGATGCGTAAGCTATTAGCCATCCAGACGATTGAGCTTTCACAAAGCCCTTCAATGATGCGATGTGTCTTTTCTTGATTAAAATTGTGTAAGTACGGAAGCGAAAATAATGTTGTATGATTGGTCAGGTTTAAAAATTGTGCGGGCGTAGCTACTAGATAAGCATGTACCATCTTCCGCTAGTTAGTGTAAGTAGTACCATTAATAGTCACATTTTTTGTAAACTTAATAACAAACGTTCCATTCAACGTTAATGCGTCAGAATTTCCTTCATGAACAGCCAGTGGTTCGATGTGATATGCTGTAACAGTTTGACAGTATGTGGGCTTCTGGCTTAGTAGATTCAAAATACAAGAACTATTTCTATTTGACATTTGACAAAATATGGTTGACATTGAATTTTTACAGTTAACAAGCTGTTGATATTTACTATTAAATTTTGATATTAAATTAGTTTCTATCATATTTATTTTAGAATTTTTTACAACTGGCTTGATTCGTATTTTCTTACAATTTTGTTCAACTATTGGATATTTAATAATAAAATAAATGTTATTATTATCTTGTAAAATTTTCAATTTAGAGACTGTTAGTAAATCGCTTATTGTTATATTTGTAGAGTGCTCGTTGATTAGTAAATTCCTGACTTTATCGCTATTTAACAAAATTAGATTTATTAACTGTATCTTACCCAAAGTGACTGAATATATGGCTGATTCTATTTCGTCTATCAATGCTCTATTTCTTGCTGATATCAATTCAAATAAGATTTCAGTGTCACGTTGATGCACTTTTGTAAAGCTAATTATTTTATTTACAGCGGCAGTTAATTGATTTATCTTTACTTGTAATTCATTCGCTTCAATTAAAGATTCTGTCCGTGTTTGGAGTTGGTTAAAGTCAATGAAATGAATCACGTCAATAGGTTGCCCAGTTACTGAATGTATCATCCTATTGTATTTGTAGACTGCGAGTAGAATAAGATCATTAGTGTCATTAAGTCCCTTGCTTAGTTTAATATAACGACTAATCTCGAAAAGAGTTCCATGAAATCGTTCTACCTCTCCATTTGTGGTGCTATGATGTGGGGAGGTCATACATTTCGAAATATTAAATTGACCTTTAAGCAGGCTTTTTATAGTAACGGAATTCAGTGATTTTTCGTTGTCACAATTAAGGCCTTTAGTATCTTTAAAAAAATTCATAATTCGTATTAAGGGTTCTATGATGTTTATTATTGCCCTAGATGAAATTGATTGAACTATTGAAAATTTCGAAAAGTTATCTATGCAAGTTAGATAATGTTTATTGTCTGTAAAAAAAATAACGACATGCAGAATTTCTCCGGGTCTGTTGAGTAGTGGGTAGTTCCCATTTCAGGATTTTGTGGATGGCGCTGATATTTAGCTTCCTGGCAAGTTTTGCAGTAAATATAATATCCTCTAACATTTTTCGCATATTTGGAAAATAATAATCCCTTAATATTTGCATAATATTTTCTTTGAGAGACTGGTGTGCTCTATTATGTTCCGTATGAAGAATTTCTTTGTGATCATCTTCGTTAAAGATGTCAGAGACAAAAGATTTTGTATGAACGAATTTTACTGATGGAAAGGTGCTTTTAACTTTGTTTGGAATTTTTCCTAAAACAGATAGGTCACATAACAAACCATTTGTAACAATTACGCACCTGCGTTACTGATAAAAAATTTAGTCTATATTTTGAAAAATAATATGGAGTCTAATTCGTGATAGAAATAGAATTTTCGTAGTTTTCGAATTTGTATCCCCACATTCAAGGATAATCTGATTTAAAAATGAATTTATCGGATTTATAACCGTGGAAATTACTTCTGTGGATGAATTTTCGCTGTGAACGGTTTGTTGCCTGAGATGGGTTTATCCTTATCTTCTAAACAGTTTATGTGTTGCCTTGACAAGGCATCTGCGACAACATTTTCTTTGCCGGGTTTGTAATGAAATTTAGGGGAGAACTCTTCTAAAAAGGCTGCCTTAGGGTTTTAATCTGATATCGAATAGATAAGCGCTTGCTGATCAGTGAATATGTTAATATTATTTGCTCCATATAGATAGTTTCTTAATGTTTGAAGAGACCAAACAATCGCGAGGAGTTCTCGCTCATTCGTCGCATAGTTTTCTTCAGTTTGCGATAATGTTGTGATGGGTCTGCCCCCTTGTGAAAGTACTGCACCCAAGACGTGTGAAGACGCGCCCGTAGTTAAATCAAAAGGTTTGTCGTAGTCAGGATAAAGAAGAAGTATGTCACTTGAAGTTAGAATATCCTTGATCTTTTGAACGCCTCATAAGCTTCGTTGTCGAAAGTAATTTTTATGTTCTTGGAAATGATAGTACAAATTGTACCATTTTCTCCCCGTAGATATTTTATGACAGGTAATCGCCTGTAGTAGCCAAAAAACCTAAAAAGGAACGCAATGCGCGAAGTGTTTTCTTAACTTCGTAATCAACTATGTCTTTTACCTTTTCTTTGGAGGTTCTAATCCCGTTTTTTGAGAAAGGAAACTCTCATGTTGGCTGAATATAATTTTTCCTATACTCGGCTGACGCATTGCAAGTGCGTTTTATAATCATTGGAAAATACAATATTGTCATCTATGTAAACGTGACAAGTCTTTCCAATTTCCTTTCTCAGTACGTCATCTGTTACTCGTTGAAAAATTGTAGGACCATTTTTCAACCCAAATGGCAACCTACAAAACTCGTACTTTCCGTTGTTCACGGAAAATTCAGTTTTTTCCCTATCTTTTTCAGCAAGTGTAATCTGGTGGAACCCAGATTTCAAGTGTATTGTATATTTGAAAGAATTACGGATGTGTCAGGAATCGGCTATCTGTCGCTAATAGTCTTTTCGGTAAGTTTCTTGAAATCTATGACAATTCGGAGTTTCTTTTTCCCTGCGTCATCTGTTCCTTTCATGTGAACAACCCGTACTGGACTATTGTATGGTGAGCGAGATGATCTATTTATGCCGTCTCCCAGAAGATCATTTACTTCCTTGTTAACAAATTCAGACGTTGTCATAGGATATGGATAAGATTTAGAGTAAACTGGATCACTATTATTTGTTCTCAAGTTTGCTATGATATTTGTATTGAACGGCAATGCCTCGTTCGGCTCAGAAAATACGCTTTCGCCCTTATTCGTTCAACATCTCCTTTTAAAACTATGTTATTACCGTCGTTAAAATGGAAATATATTAGTTTTTCTAAATACCCTTCATAAAAAAGAATTCCTTTCTTTATGTCCAGCTTCGCATCGATTTTCCTAAGGAGATCATAGCCAATAATACCATCAAACTTGTTAAGTGAAGGTAAAATAAAAAAAGCGAAATTCGAATTGAAAATGTGTACGGTGCATTTTTCTATAATTTTATCTACCCCATGAATAGAAATTACTAAAAATTGGGACGTAATGGGTTTTATACCCCTCCAGTTTACTGGTTTTAAATCATTTTTGGATGCACCGGTATCAACTCAAAATTTCAGTGGTTTTCCTTGAAATGTCCTGCTAACATATGGTCGTAGGGACCTACCTCTAAAAAATTAATCTCGTCGGAAATTTCTTCTGGGTCTTCATCAAATTTGGAGTCATTATCGAAATCTATAAAATGATTATATTCATCTTGTTGATCATTTTTATAGACTTCGATGGAAGGTCTAAATGGTTTATGCGTTGCAATTTATTATTAAAGCGGTCGCTATCGCGATGTCTTTTTTGGGCTACCTGCATACCGGAGCTTCTTGGGGATTGATTCTCGAAAGCTGTTCTACCCGAAGAAAAATCTCTGGAAGTAGGATTTGATGGAGTGACATTAAATGAACTCACTTGCGGTGTGCGAGATTCATTCGATCAATCATTTCTTTGAGGGGCTCGAAATCTGGAAAGACTTGGGTCTTGGCGTTGGTCGTGTTTGAGGTTGACCGTATTGTTGTCTACGAAATGGTACACTGTTTCTCACAAGAGGTCGACTGTAGTTGGAAATTTTATTATCATAAAATTAAAATCTGTGAGCAAATAACGAACGCGCCTGATTTGATTCAAGTTCCTGAGCGAGGGCTAAGGCCGATGCCATATCTGATGGCCTTGATGCAAATAAAATATCACAAAGTGGACGGTTTAGTCCGGATATAAAAATTCTTAATGCATCTTGGCGATATTTCGAATTCAAGGATTCCAAAACATTCTTCTCTTTTGGTAGGTGATTAATGTTTTATTAATTGTGGCAGTTAGTTTCTTTTCTACTTCATCATAAAATTCGGTTATTTTCTGTCTTCACTGGCAAAGGCTTCACATTTCCTGTTCCAGTATGTAAGCGGATTTTTTATCCGTGTAAGTAAAGTCAAGCCAAGCTATGATTGCGTCGAAATTTAGGATGGTGTTAAAGGCAGACAGGATCGAATCTGCAGATTCCACTATTTTATTCCTTATTATGGCAACCGCCTGTCTTCTGCGTTTTGAAAGATTTTATATGCCGTGTGAGCTGCCTGACGCCACGACACGTTTGAAATTGGTCGCCAGCGAACTCGGGCAAGGATTTGACTACGTCCAAGGACTCGTTACACCTAACTGTCGGGTCAATTGAAACCTCATTCTAGTGCTCTACCTGAGATGGTCTTTCTATCTGCGTAAGTCTATCGGTCAGTGAGTCAACTGTTGCCTGATATTCCTGTCTCGTCTGTTCGGTTGCTGCTCGAATGGCGGCACTTATTAAGGTCCGAATTGTGTTTTTGTCTATTTAAAGTCCTAGGCACTTTGTAATAATTTTCCTGCAGCTAATATTCTTAACTTTTTCTTTGACTTTGTTACAATGTTAGTCAGTATAAACTAATGTTTTATACCTTTCTTATTCTAAATATTACGGTATGAGTAGGGATGGCAACGATTAATCATTTGATCAAATTAATCGATTATTTTCATTCAATTTACGATTTAATTGCATCGTAACACCCTTTCTAATTAATCCACTATTACTCGAGTAATTGCAAAATAATCGCAAATAGCATTTTGAAATTCAATACATTTTATGTTCATCTAAGCTAGCGTACGAGGGTCGAAATTGGTCGCATCAGTCATTAATGAGTGGAAACGGTGTAAATATAGTTAAATTCTAATATGTCAACGTAGTTAAATATCAACAAATGACTCTCTGATGACACTGCATTTACAGTTAAGTCAAACGCATTTTACAATCAGTTGTTTGAAGAGCAATGGCGCCAGTTAAAAGCGAAGTGTGGAAATTTTTTAATAAAATTAGCAATAACTACGTTATATGTCAACGATGCTGCAAAAATTTAAAATTTTCTAATAACACATCAAATATGTTGCACAATTTAAAATTAAAACATGCTGTAACCTGCAAATTGGTGATAAATTGGAGCAATCTGTATTACATTAAAATTTCTTCTAGTTATATATATATAAATATGCGTACAAATTAGACTCTGCAATCTAGGAGTAAAGACAATGTTTCCCTATCATGTTGTGATAGACGGAAGACACGTCGCCAGTGTTTTAGATGTGCGTGCGCTCCGAGGTCCTAACATCGACTATGACCACTATATTGTTGCAGCCAAAATTCGCACCCGCCTCTATGCATCAAAAAACGCACGCCAACAAACACAAGAAAGGTTCGACGTCGAGAAGCTGCAATCACAACAGACAGCCGAACGATTTTCTACTCGGCTTGCACCCCTGCTCTCTGAGAACACTCGTCAACAACTCGGTATAAGGGAACTGTGGGACGGCATTTCAAACTCCTTACGTACAGCTGCAACCGAAACCATTGGTTTTCGGATAGTGCAAAAGAACAGTTGGTACGACGAGGAGTGCCGTGTCGCAGTGGGGAGAAAACAGGCTGCCTACCTCGCAACGTTACGTGCGGGATGGGATAGATACCGAGAGTTGAAGAGGGAAGCGAGACGCATTTGTAGACAGAAAGAGAAAGAGGCCGAAATGCGTGAGTACGAAGAGCTTGATAAGCCTTTGTACCTTTCCTTACTTGTTCATTTGTAAATGTTCGTATAAGTCCATGGGTACTTTTTACCGCACTTTATTACCGCCGCACAAAGTTCAAACTCAATCATATCTATCAAAACACTGTACGTGTGCGCGTTGAAGGATCTAAAATGCATCAGTTTTGAAATTATTACATCAGTCAAACATAAACCAAAGAAGGCCATTTTCATAATTCTACGACACCATAGCCAAGCCCATTTCGTTCTATGTAGTTTTTAGCAGGTGGAGGGTTCGGAAAAGGCTACACTTGCAAAGAAACTTGGTAGCGTTCAACGGCTGATTTACACATGGTGCCCGTAGATATCGCTGGAAGGTGTATGCCTTACTATCAGACTCAGAGAATCTGGATCCGCAAATGAACACATGTCTAAAAACTCGGAAATCCTCACTTGATACCGGATCACTTGGAGCATGGAGTCGCTAAAGGGAGTCGTGGGTGGGAAAAAGCTGTTGGAGAAGAGGGGCAGAGGTCGAAACTTGGGGGGAAGGTTAGTGGAGGTGCTTACCGTCAGGAGCTTTCTATCTACTCCAGTTTCAGTCTTCCTCATTATTGCAGTATTTTCCATGCCGAGATTGTAGCCATTAAGGTAGCAGTAGATTTACTTCTTCGGAGTGCGGCCTACTACAGAGAAGGGAGGATCTCCTCAGATAGCAGGGCGGCGATACTAGCCTTGAAGTCATTAGCAGTGCGTTCAAACTGTTTCTCAAGGAATGTATAATCTCATTGTCAATGGCAGCGAGGCACTTTGTGATAAGACTGGCATGGATGCCAGGCCACAGCGGAATCCCAGGCAGCTGTAAGGTTCCGATAATTGAAAAGGAACAACTGTAAAATTAAATTGGATTTTCCAATTTGACCCATTTTATCAAATACCTTCAAAGCTTACATCAAGGTTGAATCTTGCCATTCAGTGAAATAGTTGAAATACATAGCAAATATGTAACCAAAGGAATTGATATGGCCGTGATTGGATTTGGTGCAGAGAATTCAAATGATGAAGTTACCCAATAACAAATGAGCCGCTATATTAGTAGTAATGAAGCAGTTTACCGAATATTATATTTTGCTATTCATGAGAGACCACTGTTGTTTACTTAGCTGGGTACCTTGAAAATGGATAAAGAGTGTATTTTACAGCACAGAACACAGTACAAAGAGCTGCTCAGCCACCATCTAGTACATTGACCAGTTTTTTTGAGACATGCCAAAACGATGATTTTGCAAACGCATTGAAATATAAAGAAATGGTAAAAAACTTGGAATCAATCTTCAATTCTAACATTTACAAACTGTTGATGATGAATTGTGTTGAACCTACAGAGAAGCCTGCCAAGGTTTGCAATTGCTAGAAACTCACGCTAATTGGGATCAAACTCTTGATGATGCTGTAATATCATCACAAGCTTATCAAATACGAATATTGTTTTCTATAATCATATCTACAAGCTTTTCATTAAACCCTAATTATTTGTGGATCAAATATAAAGATAATATGTGTGTTGATATTTTGTATCAAATACGAAATAGAACGGAAAATCCAAATACACAAATCAGCGAAGAAATGTATAATGAAGCATTAATTAATATTATTAATTAATTTGAATTAAGGAAATGTGCTTGACAATATCAAGCAAAGTATTATTATTATTTCAATTAGATCAGGCGTGCTTTTAACCAAATGTTACACCGAGAAAAACTACATATATAACCTAAACTCCTTTAAAGAATTAATTCAAACAAATTTTCCACTATTGAATGAACAACACTATGTATTTGATACTCTTATAAAATAAAATAATATATATCGAACAAACTATTTAGCACTAAAATAGCCAAAAAACACTATCACATTCTATGTATTTTTGACATAACGACATGTTTTTGACACAGTTCTGAATAAAAGAATAAATTTATGATACACCTCACATACGAAAAAATAAACCTCTTTAGCCGATTTCTTATGGCTCAAATATACTACGGGGTTTGCCATTGGCTATCAAAGGGAAGGCCACCATTACAAAGGAGCTTTTTAATATTGGCCGTGTCAAAAACCAAAACCTTGACTTTTCCTTCTGCGATATCTGGGTATTTAACATTAATATTAATTTCTACAAATTTTAAATGCAATAATGTTTAACTGGCTAAAATTTCTAAATTTTACTTAATAAAGCTACATGACTCTAGAGAATAAAACTAAAGTTACAGATTGCACGGAAGGACAGACTCGCATTTCAATTCGTCTCTTCACGAGTATATTGTACTATATATACATTAAAGCGTTTTTTTTAACTATAAATTTTTTTCCAATCTCATCATGAAATTTCCTTGAAAATACCCTAACAAAATTCCCTAAAAATTTGGGCTCTTAATATTAGCATTAAGGACTGGACAAAGGAATGTAAAAATTTTCCATTGAAAATACACGACAATCGTGATACTTTATCTTTAAATTTCTAAAGCTTAGAGGGATTTTATGACATCGCTTTGACTTTAGACACAATGCCCATTGCGACAAATTCGAAACACACACCGTCGAGGTAGTACAGGCTCTAAACCTGTTTTTACACGAAATTCGCTTTTTTTTGTATATATCTCGTACACGAGAAGAGCTATAAAAAAATGTACATGTACATTTGCTACAAAAAATTCCGAGATCAAGGTCGTTATCATTAATACTTCTCGTGATAAAGGAGCCTGATGTTTGAAAATCATAATAATAGTTATATGGGGGGCAAGTCAAGTTTTTGCTCAAATTTTTTATTTTAGACACGAAGATATATTCGTATGAGTAAAATACGTTCTCTCATTTACGTTAAGATAACTCAGATATTGGTCGGTATGTGCGGTACCGGGTCACCCGGAAGTTTGAAAATCTGTATATTAAGTATATGGGGACCAAGGGAAGTGTTGGTCCGATTCAACTAACTTTTGACATACCATTATAAGAAAAGGATAATCTCTTAATTTCAGTTATATATGTCGCACATTGACCTACATTTTCAATCAATAGTCAATTATATTACCTAGAAGTTTGAGCAGTTTTCATTGGAGTAAAAAAATTTTGGGTCATAAGATGGTATAAAAGGAATTAGTCTTGCAAAGTTTTATTCTGTTACATTAATTGCTTCTTGATTTGTGTACTGGAAACTGAACGAATCAAGTGGAATTTAAAATTATTGATTTATATATTTTGTTATATGGGGAGGAAACGGGGTTTTCATTCGATTTCACTAAATTTCATACTGGGCGAATTTTGTTGTTGTAGTCTTACTGGTTTAGGAGATATATAATTAAACTTATAAGACGGTGGGGCCACAGCCACTTTTTCAAAATTTTTTGCCCACAGATGCCCCTGCTACTTACTGCGATCCCTTGTGCTCAATTAGAGTTTCATTTCTTAATGGCGATTTATGAGCGTGGCAGCAGTCCGTTTACGCCAATCTACGAATTCGAACTTTTTTTGTAGTGAGGAACCCACACACTAAGTTTCATTAAGATATGTGAAGTTTTACTAAAGCTACAGCTTGCACGGGCGGACAGACAGACAGTCATCCGGATTTTATTTTTTCTCGTCAACCTGATTATTTATATACATATGTACAATCTAATATCTACCTCGATTAGTTTTAGGTGATACGTACAACCGTTAGGTGAACAAAACTATAATACTCTGCAGCAACCGGTTACAAGAGTATGAAAATGGAGCGTAAAAATACAGGTATTTACCACTTAACGATAGATTAGGAAATTGTCTTCATACATTTGGGCCTAAATATATTAGTAGCAGGTATTTAATATACTTTGATGGATTATGGAATTTGCGGGTATTCTACATATTGTGATGACTACAGTAGTTCAGGCTGTCTACAGCCTCTGGAGGGCTGTGGATGCCTCTCCCGTGAATTGGCCGCAAGTCAGGGCCTGTATCAGGAGCTCTGAAATACAAAAGCAATCAATATTATTCCTGACCATTATACACGACCTGATCTCTCGCTAGAGAGATCCCAGATTACCTTATTGACGTCCGTCTTGAGGTCTCTGACTTCCCCTTTGCGGTCCTATTGTTCTTGGAATAGCAGAATGCCAAGTTTATCCGATGTTAATCTGCTCGCGATGACAGATGACGCTGGTGCTGTGTGATGAAGGTTCACGTGGGCAACTTCGACATTGACGGCCACTATAAGATCGGTTCTGGCCCTTAACCTTGCGATCTTCGCGCTGCCATGCAACAGGTCGTTTAACCCTTCCAGAAGTTCTTTCGTGGAGAGAATCATTCCTCCTTTTACTCCTGTCTTCATGACAGGAAATGCCAAGGTCTTAGAGTGGCATCCTCATCTACCAAAATTTTTTCTGCTACTCCGCTTCTGCTGACCGCTCTCAGTAGTCATCTTAGACTAATATGGAATGAATTTGTACGACTCATTGTTTATACAAAGGTTAAGGCTTCATCCAGCGTCCTTGACTTTGCTGCTGACCCCTCGCCTTCTAAAACAGCGTTCGCTCTTCTGGCGTAAGAGCATTCAGTAAGATAAGCTTGTATTTAGCCCCTACACACCCCTTGTGGTAGGCGTTATTGTTATAATTTTGTTGTTACGTTCTGTCATCATACTTGGCTCAACGCCGTGAGCTATCGGGTCTATGCTTGTTTAGGTGCGAGAAGGTCCGCCACACCAGAGCCCAAGATATTACCAAACTACGACAGAACAAAAACCAAGGACTTATTGCAAAGGTCCAGGAAAAGTATGTAAAGGCTTACAGCTACCATAATGGGGACCTGGCCATTTGGAAAACCTGCAAAAGCAGAAGGAAGCAAGGAAACGGTTCGTCGTTTTTTCTCAGATACCAAATCTTGAATATCAGTCTACAAAAAGCTTAACGAAGATAAGTAGTTTCATTGAGAAAACCAAACACTGTGAACATTCCAATGGAATGTGATATTAAGATTAAATCTTAAGATGGTGTATCAAATTGGCACTACCAGCGCTAATTGTGCCCAAAGGCAGCACTCTTATCTACCTACTCATATACTTATACACGCGAGAAACTAAAGTCCTACATTAAAAAGCATTAAGTTCGGTTACATCGATGCTATATTAACCTGCACAAATAATACAAGTAGCCATAAAAAAGTAGTACCCATCTTTTTGTGACTGAATTAGAACAAATTTCTCAGAGATTGACTTCGTCAATAACACCGGTCAACAAAAAAAATATTTTTTTTGGGTTTTCTGTTCTCATGCTTGTATTCTGATTCTAGACATTGAAAAACACTTAAATATTAATCTTTAGTTCTTAAAGTTTGATTTGGGCTGATCTACATCGATAAGTATATTTTAATTTATTTCATAAATCAAAGGTGGTAGCACTTTGATTAACCCGAAAGTAAACAGTATTATTATTTGTAAGAGGCACAGTAGTGAATGTTAACCTCTTAATTATAACTGTAACAACAATATTGGTGTATTACTCAGTTAAAAAATGGCATCAAGTCAGTGTAAAAATGATGTTGATTTATTCTGTTTTATTTGCGGCGAATTTATTAAAGTTAGAAGTAAAAAATTTGCTTTATCAACAAATTCGAAACTTTGCGAAGCCTATGAAGGCTATTTTAACCTAAAAGTCAGTAATCAAAATGAAAATTGGGTATAGCTTTCTGATATAGTGGTCCCATATCAGCGGTTCTGACATCAGCTTCATTCAGATCAATATCTCAAAAACTACAGGACTTGTTCGCGTATATACAGACAGAAGGGCGGACGGACGAAAAAGCATAGTTTGACTAATCTTGTAATGCTGATCTTTTATGTATTTTATAGGGTCCGACGTTTCATCTGGGTATTATAAACTTCCTGGCAAAATTAATACACCCTGTCGGCTATAAAAAGTGATCCCTTAGAGTGGAGTAATAGGTCTTATGTTTGGTGAGCATTTTTTAAAACAAATAGAAACATTTGAAATTATAAGACTAGAAAGTAAGTATAAACTTTTTCGAGCAACCTAGTGATTAGCCCTATGCAATAGTCTGTGTAATGATAACAAACACATGTGGACATAAAAAGATATTCAGGTATACTCATTTATTCTATTGGGTAGTCGAAAAAGTATTTTCGTATTTCTAATCAAACTTCAACTAATTTTTTCATATTTAAACTAATAAATAAATTAACAAATATGCACCATTTTGGTCGACCCCTTTTTGCCATTTTCCGCTAGAGACATTATTCCACCAGTGTAAAACTGTCATAAGTGTAAATCGAAATTTCCATAACGAACTGATCTCCGTCTCCGTAAACTTCACAAATTTCATAAACGGCATGCGTGACATTCTTCCCTTTTTTTACAAAAATTTCAAAATATAGCGAATTTCTTCAATATTTTCACTCATTTTTGAACAGCTGTAACTTTTTTTTCAACTTCCCCAAACTTAACGGTTTTCGTTTTGTGATTCCCGTGCTCCCGTCGGCAGATAGGGCCGACAAAACGCAAGATAAAAATGAACTATACAATACATAATATACAACAATTTCGGCTTAAGAGCTCTTAGATTCAAAAGAATATGAGTGTTAAAATTCCGTTTTCAATGAATGACTTCAATTGAATATAATATATAGGGCAGATTTTTTTTGAGATTAGGATTTTCATTTATTTAAGTATTTTGACAAAATTTTTACGTGGAATTTTTTCCAGACCATTTTGTGTCAAAGACGAAAGTTTGCTCGTATGCTTTGACATTTCTCTGAATAGACTTAAACACAACGTTGCAAATCCAGAATTTTATTACTTAAAGTCAAAATTTTTTCGGGTTGAAAATTTTTTGTTTCGGGGTTCCCGTTTTCCAAAAAGTTGCTTTTGAGGCTCATTTCTGGGTGAATTTTTTATAAATAAGTTTAAGTTTCACCGAATTTGGGGTTTTAAGAGCAACCAAATCCCGTAATAGCTTTTAAGAAAAATGCATCATCTCCCGAAAAAATTTTGGTTTTGGTTTTTTTTTACGCTAAGTGAATTTTCGGAGTTTTTTTCAAAATTGTTGGGCAACATTAAAAGGTGCATTGGCGACACAAATTTCATCTTATCCAAACTTTTTTGGCGCCAAAAATTTTGGGAAACAATGAACCTTGGTTGCATGTCGGGTTTATAACAAGATGACCTACATCCACAAGATTCGGGGACTTTTAGGGCCCTTTTTAAATGGAAAACTTTCCCCAAACAAAATTCATCTCAAGAAATGGACCCGTAAGTTGGCCACCAAGATCATGCGATTTAACGCCTTTAGACTATTTTTTGTGGGGCTACGTCAAGTCTAAAGTCTACAGAAATAAGCCAGCAACTATTCCAGCTTTGGAAGACAACATTTCCGAAGAAATTCGGGCTATTCCGGCCGAAATGCTCGAAAAAGTTGCCCAAAATTGGACTTTCCGAATGGACCACCTAAGACGCAGCCGCGGTCAACATTTAAATGAAATTATCTTCAAAAAGTAAATGTCATGAACCAATCTAACGTTTCAAATAAAGAACCGATGAGATTTTGCAAATTTTATGCGTTTTTTTTTTTTAAAAAAGTTATCAAGCTCTTAAAAAATCACCCTATATTTTGTAGTCCATAATAAATTTAGCACAGATTTTTATCTCAATAAATAACAGAGATTATGATAGATATTATTATTTATTTAATTTCTTATTTCATACCGACTATTAGTTCTTGTGATTCGTCGAGATTAATTTCGTAAACTCCGAGACGCTATTTTTTTTCTTAAAGTACGAAACGTTTGTTCGTATGAAAGATTTTCTCTGTAATATGGCTTAAACACACATGTTGTAAACTCCGAGACGCTATTTTTTTTCTTAAAGTACGAAACGTTTGTTCGTATGAAAGATTTTCTCTGTAATATGGCTTAAACACACATGTTGTCCAAAAAATGCTTGCTTTTTGTATTCATGATTTCTGCAAATTTGTATAATATATATTGTTTAAGTTTCACCGAAGTTTGGGTATTTAGCAGGAGAGCAGCGACCGAAATCTGAAAATAATAGTTCTTTTTTGGGAGAGATTTTAACGATGCATCATCTCTTTCCAGATATTCCTAAAATTTTCCAGGTATGAAATAAGCGTTCTTTTGTGTTATCTCATAAGTGTTTTTTCGGTAGTTTTCAAACCATTTCAAATTGTTGGGTAACATTTAACATGGCTGCCATTTGCTTTTGACACAAATTATCATCTTCATCCGAAATTGCTTTTACTTCGGCGTCTTCAGATTCTTTTGATAGTTTTCGACGTTTCGGAATCAATAGAACCATCTCTTGCATGTCGTTGCTGATAGAGCATGATTACCATATGCATCGACAAGTATTCGATGCGACTCTGCAGCACTTTTCTTCAAATGGAAACAAAAAATTAATACTTTCCGCAAATCAAAACTTTTTTGTACACAATAAAAACAAAAAAGGAAAGGGTAAGTTCGGGTACAACCGATCATTTTATACTTTTGCAACTTGGATGAATCAATGCCAGGACCTTAAAGTGTAAAAGGATCGGAATCCAAGCAATTTTGTATTTACGTACATACATATACTATACGTAACTCCTATACTGATAGACAAATATTGTTCGTTAGAAAAACGAAAACGATTATATGTAGTATAAGGAAGTTGGTATCGACCAGATTTTATCTATTTTTCCCAATACCTATTAACATGTCACTTACTAAAAAAATAATCATATAGTAGAGTGAAGTCAGCCGGATATTCGAAAATTGATTATATGGGGTGTAAGTCAAGTTTTCGACACACTGTTATGAGTAAAACAAGGAAGTTCGATCATCTTTATATTAAGTATATGGAGGCTAAGGGAAATATTGTTTCGATTCAACCCATTTTTGACATAAAAACATACCATTGTTAGAGAAGTACGACCTTTGAATTTAAATAACATATCTCAGACATTCACCGACATTTTTGAACAAAACTCAACTATAGGTACAGGGGCCAAGTACTCTGTACCTAGAGGCTTCAATAGTTTTTGTTGGATTTAAATAACTATTGGTCATAAAGTGTCACACACTAAATATATTATTCGTGCAAAGTTTAATCTCGTCATATTAATTGCTTCTTGTCCTGGAAACTGAACGAATAAAGTGGAATCTAAAATTGCGCTATATGGGAAATAGGCGTGATTATTGTCCGATTTCGCTCATTTTCTCAACGTCAAATATAACAACAGAAATACGAGGTTTGACAATTAAGTAATGAGACTGATTTTATTGCTGCGCTCGTGGTAAACCTGTGACTTTGAAATTTCCTTTCTAGTTTTTCGGCATCTCTCTCCTCTCCATTGACATATGTACCAATCGCTCTAGCTTGTTTAGTTCGCCTGCTGCGTCAAGTTGAGTAGACGTGTGCTTGTAGTGCTCGTCACGAAAATTGAAAAACGAAATCAAGAGCAACGCGTCTTGATAAAATTTTTCGCCAGATTGGGCGAAACAGCTTCGAAGAGGTACGCTAAAATTGTAAGAGTATATAGTGATAGTGCTCCTAGTCGTGCCCAGGTGTTTCGATGGCAGGTGCTTCGATGGATTTCGCCTCCCGCCCGAAAAACGCCCGCATGAGCAAGTCGAAGGCGGAAACGATGATTATTGCCTTTTTTGATAGCCGTGGAATCGTCCACAACGAATTCGTTCCGCCGGGGAAAACTGTGAATCAAGTCTACTATTGCCAAGTACTCGAAAGATTGCGAAAACGAGTCAACAGGGTGCGCCCAGACATCGCTCGTAACTAAAAGCTTCATTGGAAGATTCATCACGACAAATCGCCGTGCCCCACCGCCCTCAGCGTGTCCCCGTATTTGACCTCTAAAGGGATCGCCGTGTTGCAACAGCCGCCTTATTCGCCCGACATGTCGCCCTGGGACTTTTTTGTTTCCTAAAACAAAATCGGTCGTCAAAGGAACACATTTTGAGTCGATTACAGACATCCAGACGGCCGTGCCGAGGGTACTTGCGGACATCCCAGTCGAAGCGTTCCAAAAATGTTACGAAGGATGGAAAACGCGCTGGAATTACTGTATAGCTGCCCAAGGGGACAACTTTAAAGGGATGGCCGAGTTGTAGAATATTTTTGAAAACATACGGTTTTTATAGAATCAGTCTCATTACTTTATTGTCATCTTCTTCTTCTTTACTGGCGTAGACACCGCTTACGCGATTATAGCCGAGTCAACAACAGAGCGCCACTCGTTTTTTCTCTTTGCTACGTGGCGCCAATTGGATATTCCAAGCGAGGCCAGGTCCTTCTCCACTTGGTCCTTCCAACGGAGTGGAGGTCTTCCTCTTCCTCTGCTTTCCGCGGCGGGTACTGCGTCGAATACTTTCAGAGCTGGAGTGTTTTCATCCATCCGGACAACATGACCTAGCCAGCGTAGCCGCTGTCTTTTAATTCGCTGAACTATGTCAATGTCGTCGAATATCTCGTACAGCTCATCGTTCCATCGAATGCGATATTCGCCGTGGCCAACGCGCAAAGGACCATAAATCTTTAGCAGAACCTTTCTTTCGAAAACTCGTAACGTCGACTCATCCGTTGTAGACATCGTCCAAGCCTCTGCACCATATAGCTGGACGGGAATTATGAGTGACTTATAGAGTTTGGTTTTTGTTTGTCGAGAGAGGACTTTGCTTCTCAATTGCCTACCTAGTCCGAAGTAGCACCTGTTGGCAAGAGTTATCCTGCGTTGGATTTCCAGGCTGACATTGTTGGTGTTGTTTACGCTGGTTCCAAGATAGACGAAATTATCTACAACTTCAAAGTTATGACTGACAACAGTGAGGTGAGTGCCAAGTCGCGAGTGCGTTTGTTTGATGACAGGAGATATTTCGTCTTGCCCTCGTTCACTGCCAGACCCATTTCTTTTGCTTCCTTGTCCAGTCTGGAGAAAGCAGAACTAACGGCGCGGGTGTTGAGGCCGATGATATCAATATCATCGGCATACGCCAGCAGTTGTACACTCTTATAGAAGATGGTACCTTCTCTGTTGAGTTCTGCATCTCGAACTACTTTCTCCAGAAGCAGGTTGAAAAAGTCGCACGATAGGGAATCGCCTTGTCTGAAACCTCGTTTGGTATCGAACGGCTCGGAGAGGTCCTTCCCGATTCTGACGGAGCTTTTCGTGTTACTCAACGTCAGCTTACACAGCCGTATTAGTTTTGCGGGGATACTAAATTCAGACATCGCGGTATAAAGGCAGCTCCTTTTCGTGCTGTTGAAAGCAGCTTTGAAATCGACGAAGAGGTGGTGTGTGTCGATTCTCCTTTCACGAGTCTTTTCCAAGATTTGGCGCATCGTGAATATCTGGTCGGTTGTTGATTTACCAGGTCTAAAGCCACACTGATAAGGTCCAATCAGTTTGTTGACGGTGGGCTTTAATCTTTCACAAAATACGCTCGACAGAACCTTATATGCGATGTTGAGGAGGCTAATGCCACGGTAGTTGGCGCAGATTGTGGGGTCTCTTTTTTTATGGATTGGGCATAGCACACTTAAATTCCAATCGTTGGGCATGCTTTCGTCCGACCATATTTTACAAAGAAGCTGATGCATGCACCTTATCAGCTCTTTGCCGCCGTGTTTGAATAGCTCGGCCGGCAATCCATCGGCCCCTGCCGCTTTGTTGCTTTTCAGGCGGGCATTGCTATTCGAACTTCTTCACGGTCGGGCAATGGAATGTCTGCTCCATCGTCATCGATTGGGGTATCGGGTTCGTTTTCTCCTGGTGTTGTGAGTTCACTGCCATTCAGTTGGCTGGAGAAGTGTTCCCTCCATAATTTAAGTATGCTCTGGGCATCGGTAACTAGATCACCTTTGGGGGTTCTACAAGAGTATGCTCCGGTCTTGAAACCTTCTGTAAGCCGCAGCATCTTTTCGAAGAGTTTTCGAGCATTACCCCTGTCGGCCAGCTTATCAAGCTCTTCGTACGCACGCATTTTGGCCTCTCTCTGTTTTCTGTCTACAAATACGTCTCGCTTCCCTCTTCAACTCTCGGTATCTATCCCATCCCGCACGTGTTGTGGTCGATCGTAACGTTGCGAGGTAGGCAGCCTGTTTTCTCTCCGCTGCGACACGGCACTCCTCGTCGTACCAGCTGTTCTTTTGCGCTTTCCGAAAACCAATGGTTTCGGTTGCAGCTGTACGTAAGGAGTTTGAAATGCCGTCCCACAGTTCCCTTATACCGAGTTGTTGGCGAGTGCCCCCAGAGAGCAGGAATGCAAGCCGAGTAGAAAAACGTTCGGCTGTCTGTTGTGATTACAGCTTCTCGACGTCGAACCATCCTTGTGTTTGTTGCGTGCGTTTTTTGCTCCACAGAGGCAGGTGCGAATTTTGGCTGCAACAATATAGTGGTCCGAGTCGATGTTAGGACCTCGGAGAGCACGCACATCTAAAACACTGGAGACGTGTCTTCCGTCTATCACAACATGATCGATTTTATTGGTGGTTTTTCGATCCGGCGACAGCCAGGTAGCTTGATGTATCTTCTTATGCTGGAATCTAGTACTACAGATAACCATATTTCGGGCCCCGGCGAAGTCGATCAGCCTCAACCCATTTGGGGATGTTTCCTCGTGGAGGCTGAATTTACCGACCGTAGTGCCAAAGATACCTTCTTTGCCCACCCTGGCATTGAAGCCGCCAAGCACGATTTTGACATCTTGGCGGGGGCATCTCTCATACGTGCGCTCCAAGCACTCATAAAAGGCATCTGTGGTCACATCGTTCTTCTCTTCCGTCGGGGCGTGGGCGCAAATCAGCGATATGTTGAGGAACCTCGCTTTAATGAGGATTGTGGCTAGACGTTCATTCTCCGGAGTGAATGATAGTACTCGGCGACGGAGTCTCTCTCCCACCACAAATCCAACACCAAACTTGCGCTCCTTTATATGGCCACTGTAGTAAATGTCACAAGAACCTACTCGTCTCTGTCCTTGTCCCGTCCATCGCATTTCTTGGACGGCGGTGATGTCAGCCTTTATCTTTACGAGGACATCTACCAGCTGGGCAGCGGCACCTTCCCAATTACGGGACCGGACATTCCGGGTGCATGCCCTCAAATCATAGTCCTTAATTCGTTTGCCATGGTCGTCATCAAAAGGGGGGTCTCTCATCCGAGGCTGATTATAACTATTCACTGGGGGTGTTTTTTTACGTGGCGGGTCCCAAACCCAGCGCACAACCCTAAGTAGGGCATATTTCGCTTTTTCACTTTAGCTCGCCTTCAAACGGATGTTCTTAGGCTACCCAGAGGATACTTGGTCAAAGACCGGAAGTCGTGAGCTGCTTGAGTCATATGTAAAAGAATCGTTTCTGGCCACTCCCAAGTGAATGGCGATCAGAGAACTTTCCTCACTTGCGTGAACTTCTACACATGACTCCATCCTCCACTTAATTGTCATACCTCGTATAATAAGAATGCTACCAAGTTTTGTCGAAATCGGTTAGTCGGGTCCCGAGATATGGGAACTCACCAAAAAGTGGGCGGTGCCACACTCATTGACCAATTTCCATACCAGATCACATAAAGCTTTCTACTACCTTATTGGTGGTAAAATTTATTGTCACCGGCGTATATGCGCTTTTAGTAGTTTTTAACAGTACCGTTATATGAGGAGTGAACGGTGTTATCCTCCGATCTCATCCATTTTGTCGGTGGGAGTTCTTGTACTATTTGCGATGGAAAATTTTTGTTGTAGTATCTTTAGTGGTTTAGGAGATATATACATTAACTCTTTATAGGGCGGGGCAACATCTACTTTTTCAAAAAAATTTACCTATAGGTGCCCCTTGCTACTGCGATCCTTTGTACCAAATTACAGCTTTATATCTTAATTAAGTGCTCAGTTATGGCACTTTTTATGTTTTCGGTTAATGGTGATTTGTGGGGGTGGCAGTGTTCCGATTACGCCCATCTACGAACTCGAAATTTTTTTCGTACTAGGAAACTACATACTAAGTTTCATCACGATATCTCAATTTTAAAGCTACAGCTTGCACGGACGGACGTACAGACAGCCAACTGGATTTCAACTTTTCTCGTCACCCTGATTGTTTATATTTTTACTTGTATTACCCCATATCTATCTTGATTAGTTTTAGGTGATACGTACAACAAATTTACCTATAGGTGGACAAAACTATTAGGTTGTCAAAAAAGTCTTGCGGTATTTTCGCTACCTGCGCTGAAAGCGCGTAGCTCTAGTTTTATTCGTCGCATCGGGTCATGCTTTACCTTTTTGGAAAGCTCATTTCACGCGCTAACAGGTGTTTGATTGATTGTCGTTTCTTTTAAGTCATTCGTGAGTTAGAGCGTCGCAAACATGGAGCAAAATAAAGAGAAAATACGGCATATTTTACAGTACTTCTACGATAAAAGCAAAAATGCATCTCAAGTCGCCAATAAAATTTGTGCAGTTTATGGACCCGATGCAGTTTCCATTTCCACCCCACAATGATGGTTTCAATGTTTTCGTTCTGGTGTAGAGGTGGTCGAAGATGCGCCACGCTCCTAAAGACCTGTCGTCGAAAATTGCGATAAAATCGCAGAATTGGTCGAAAGAGACCGGCATAGTAGTCATCAAACCATTATAAACCATTTGAAGAAGCTTGGAGTCACTAAGAAGCTCGATGTATGGATGCCACACGAATTGATTCAATAAAAATACCGCAAGACTTTTTTGACAACCCGTTATAATACTCTAGCAACTAGTTGCAAAAGTATAAAATTATGACATTGTTTGTTCAATGTCTGTATCCCTATACGGATTGTTTAATATTTCTACCGTAAAAGCGTTCGGTTTATGTTGTTTATGAGTGATAATTTTACCGGCTAACGAATTGATTTATTCCACTCATAGCACTAACTTTGGTTATTTTGTCTACATCTTCGAAAATACATTGTGGAAATTATAATTTATACGGTTTTTTATTCCATTGATAAAATTTGCATATGTTAGATCGTCACTCTTAATAGAGGAAGTAAGTTATATATCGATAAAATTCCGTGTCTGGTTTATACTTTGTTTTGGGTTGAGAGTACTCTTCAGAATATGTATTCTCAACAATTTTAGTCGATGGGAATGCAGCTAGAACATTCTTCTCGTCAATGTCCTTTGTGAAACGCCGACAACCAACAGAGGATCCGGCGAGTTGTCTTGTTCGCATTGAACGATATTAAGAAAACTAAGCAAGCAAAACTTCAAAAGATTTAGAGGAAAGTACACAAGGTTTAATACTTTTTTGCATTTTATGCTGCAAACTAGTCAGCATACGTAGAATTTATGGATCCGAATAAGGATCACATCGCCTCAATTGAGCGCCATACATCCAAATCGGCTTTATGAATGAATATACATAGCGACATCTTCTCAAATATTTTAAGATTTGGTTGTAAGAAGACTTTTACCGGTTATTCTATAACGATGGTCAGAGTTTGTTTCCATGAACTTGAATACTGCCTTAATATGAGAATTTTCAGACTTTTCAAAATATCAATATTTAGATATTTTCTTTAATTTATTTGAAGTTGATTTGGCAAATAGTTTTGAGATATTTTAAATCCGTTTTTCTCAAGACGGTGTTATCTCGAAAACCGCTAGGTAAATTTCAATTAAATGGAACTGGAAATAGTTGGACCTAGATCAACACAAACATCCATTATTTCTAAATTTTTCATGTGTAAACCTTATTCAATGATGCTATTCAAAAATCTAGCTACATCTATCCTTTTGAAAAGCAAGTAAATTAGTAATATTAACGTATTCTATTGACTTTTTATTTTATATCGAACATTTAACATATTTCGGTGATAACAGTTTGTCGCGGCCAAGTGTTTTTGAGTAGTAAAAATTATTCAAAGAGGGTCAAGAACGCGTCTTTCTGTCCGAAAAATAACTCCGCCAAAGAATAATTTTCGGACAGCCAAGCTCCTCCAGCCGTTGCACCACTGAGTAGGCAATTGAAAAGTAAAGTCCTCTCTCGACGAACAAAAGCCAAACTCTTTAAGTCGCTCATAATTTCCTTCCTGCTATATCGTCTAGAGGCTTGGACGATGACCACAAACGATGAAGCGACGTTACGAGATTTCGAGAGAAAAGTTCTGCGAAAGATTTATGGTCCTTTGCTCGTTGGCCACGGCGAATATCGCATTCGATGGAACGATAAGTTGTATACGACGACATTGACATAGTGCAGCGAACTAAAAGACAGCGGCTACGCTGGCTAGGTCATGTTGTCCGGATGGATGAAAACACTCCAGCTCTGAAAGTATTCGACGCAGTACCCGTCGGGGAAAGCAGAGGAAGAGGAAGACCTTCACTCCGTTGGAAGGACCAAGTGGAGAAGGACCTGACTTCGCTTGGAATATCCAATTGGCGCCACGTAGCGAAAAGAAGAAACGACTGGCGCGCGGCTGTAAATCGGCTATAATCGCGTAAGCGGTGTCTACGCCAATTAAGAAGTGTCATGGTTGTAAGTAGCTTATTTAAATACTAAGCAATTGTGTGCGTAAGACCAAATAATAAGATTCTTGAGGATATGTGACCATAAAATGATTGTAAGAGCCGGTAATGCTCGTTTCGGAAGTGCATCTCATGATTCATATGTGTGGAATATGTCAATTGGGAGACGCAAACTAAAGACAGGTTTGTTTATTATTTATTCAATTTCTCAATGACTAATTTTTTATTGATCTTAGGGCAAGCTCGTTAAATCTTTAACGAAAAACATTCTCAAGCGAGATCAATTGTTGGACACATGTGTGGTGTACTCAAGGGATAGTTTTAAAACTTTGTGAATTAATACATAAATGATGATTTATTCATGGGATTTGGTATAATAAAGGCACTTAAAATATTATAAATAAAAATTTGTGAATTAATACTAAATATCGAAAAATTGTTATCAAAATCGCTATTTTTAGGACATGTAAGAGCAATTAAGTTGAAGCATTTCCTTTATTATTATTATTATTATTATTATTATTGATTAGAGTAATATGAAATATTAAACTAATTTGAGTAAATATACACTAGCTTCTAGGGCCTACGGTGCGATTAAATGTTTACAATTTTTCATTTATTTATTTATTTTTCTTTTGTATACGAATCCTGTTCTTTTATTCCGAATTTAACATATTGATATTGTAATATATTTTATTTGGTTAAAATTGGTTTAAATTTTGCTGCTCAGATTAATATCGTTGATATATTTTATTACTTTTTTAATGTTTCCGATGTTAATTTCATTTTCCTTTTTTATTCTTACTTTTCTTTTTGAACTTTGAGGCTTAGACACTTATTTTTTCAACGTTTTTAAATTTCCTATTTCTTCGCATTTTGGCTTTTAGATGTTTTTATACTTTGGACAATCTAAGTAAAGCAACTCCGAAAAGTGCATGTGTTTGTATACTTCTCTGCTCACGGATTTGTGTTTTTGAGATGCCTGAAAGAAAATCTGAACGCAATTAGAACTATAAATATGTATGAAAAGGATTTACTGAATCCTGCTGAAATTCTTTACGGTAAAAATAACCATGATTGGATACTGAAAAAAGACAATGATCCGAAACATAGGAGCAGACGCTGTACTCATTGGAAACAAGTAACACATATGTAATACCTTAAATTTTGGCGGCATTCTGTGAAATATGCGAAATATTTAGTTGCAAGCTGTTATGAATGTTGTCAGGTTATATAATAGAGCATGCGGAAGTTTGAAGCATATATAAGAATAAACGTCAGCTATAACAAAATATTCTATTTTTATTTGCAACATTTCCTCACTAAACGTTATCTACAATTTTGATATAAAGTAAAATATAGTAATGGAACTAAGGCAACAAGTGACAACGAGCTATTATGAGTTAAGATACATAATTGTAATCCTTTCACTCTTCCTTCAAATAATTAATGTTGAATCCATTCGCAATATTAATTCTAAATATAACAGAAAATTTACTTGAATTTGATTTTTGATGAACCAACTGCAAGTTATAAAGGACACCGCAAACATACAACATTCCTCTGAAGTCATACTTTAATAAACCATTAGATTAAAAAATAGATTTTAACTGTTTCATGTGAAAGTTACAAAAGATACTTACTTTCAACACCCTTTTTTTATATATTACTAATTTTTTAATCATTTGTATACAACATTATTCTAATATTACACTTTATGTGCCATAAGTTTTAAAAAGAGATGTTAACTGTTTAATTAAAAAATATCCCGAAAATGAAACTTGTTTTACATAAATTCAACGGTCAACAAAAAAAAATATTTTTTTTGGGGTTTCTGTTCTCATGCTTGAATTCTGATTCTAGACATTGAAAAACACTTAAATATTAATATTTAGTTCTTTAAGTTTGCTTTGGTCTGATCTACATCGATAAGTATATTTTAATTTATTTCAAAAATCAAAGATCGAAAAATTGCTCTAATTTCTACAAAAGCAAACTTTAACCGGAAAAATAAATTTTTTTCTTTATATTTATCATAGGAGAAACTAAAATTTAACACGTACATAGATGTCAGACCCAAAAATCGTGTTGACCGGTGTTATGATATATAAATATATTTTTTATGTTATTAGCTCTTGTGATTTGTCACATAATAGCAAACAAATAAAATGTGTGTAAGTTTTTCTTGATGCATAAGGGTATACCGACTTAATTATACTTGTACTCTTTCAACCAGTTGCTACAGAGTATTGTAGTTTTGTTCACCTAACATTGTACATATACACTTAAAACGAATTGAGATAGAGATAGCGTTTTATATATGTATGTATATAAGTAATCAGGGTGAAGAGAAAAGTTGAAATCCGAGTGACTGTCTGTCTGTCCGTCCATCCGTCCGTCCGTGAAAGATGTAACTTGAGTAAAAATTTAGATATTTTGATGAAACTAGGTATGTGGGTTCCTTAGTTCAAAAAAAGTTTGAGTTCATAGATGGGCGTAATCAGATCATTTTCACGCCCACAATTCGTCATTAATCAAAAACCTATAATAAGTAATCGCCAAATTAAGATATAAAACTCTATTTTGGCGCAGGGGATCGCAGTAGCTAGGGCCTCCTGTGAGAAACATATTTTGAACAAGAAAAAACCCTAACTTCGGCTGCAACGAAGTTAATACACCCTTCACAGATGCATTCTTTTAGTAACTATGAGTTCAGTTTGTATGGAAGCTATGTGCTATAGTAATCCGATATGAACAATTTTTTCGGAGATTATATTATTACCTTAACCAGTAATTCATTTCGAATTTCGTGAAGATACTACGTCAAATGCGAAAGTTTTCCATACAAGCCCTTGATTCTAATCGTTCGGTTTGCATGGCAGCTATATGCTACAGTAAGCCGATCTGAACAATTTCTTTGTATATTGCATTATTATTTTAGAAAGTAACATGTGCCAACTTTTGTAAAGATGCATTGTCTAATGTGAAAGTTTTCCATACAAGAACTTGATTCTGATCGTTCAGTTTGTATGGCAGCTATGTGTAATAGTAGTCCAATATCGGCCGACAAATGAGCAGCTTCTTGAAGAGAAAATGACGTTTGCAAAATTTCCCAACGATATCTTAAAAACTGAGGGACAAGTTCGTATATATACAGACAGACAGACGGACATGGTTAAATCGACTCAGCTCAACATACGGATCATTTATATACAAGATCTGTCGCAAAAGAAACAGAACTTTTTAAATATAACTGTTTCTGGTGGCACCACCTATTGGTGGGTATATGAAATAAAAAGTTTAATCTCTTGTTGACATTTCGTAAAAATTTTAAGACATTTGTATAACTACAATCGATGTTATCGATCAAAAAGTGACAGCAGCCTTTGGTCATCGATCGTAAAATATGTATATTTCGAACAAAGAGCAAATATTAAATTTTGTTTTAAACTTGGGAAACCGTTTACTGAAACATTTCAAATGATGAAAAAAGTTTATGGTGATCAGTTCCTATCCCGTAGTAATGAGCATGAGTGGTTTAAGCGATTCCAAGAAGGTCGTGAGAACCTCTGTGACGATCAGAAGTCACCGAAAAAAAGTCGTCTTCAGAAGTCAAAAATAAAGACAATGCTGATTAGTTTTTACGATTCCTAGGGTATTGTACACCGAGAGTTCGTCCCACCTGGCCAAACGATTAATGCTGTGTTTTACCTTGGTGTTATAAAGCGTCTTTTGCCACGCATTCGTCGTGCTCGACCACAATACCGTGAGGCAGGGTCCTGGACCCTATTGCACGGTAATGCGCCGTGTTATCGGTCGACGCTTGTCACTGATTTTTTTGACAAAAAACTCCATATTAACCATTAATCACTCACCCTACGCACCTGATCAGGCACCCTGTGATATTTACCTATTTGGAAAAATTCATTTGCCTATGAAAGGACACTAGTTTCAGGATATTTCAGCTATCTAAAAGGCGACGACCGATATTTTCAAGACCATTCCGAAAAATGACCTTAAACACTCATTTGAAATGCTAATTGACCGGGCTAAACGCTGTATCGAAGCACAAGGAAACTACTTTGAATAAAAAAATATAACTTTTGAAAAATATGAACTTTTTGTTGTTTTTTTTAACAGTCCTGTTTCTTTTGCGACAGACCTTGTATATACTTTATAGGGTCTCCGACGCTTCTTTCAGGGTGTAAAAAGTTGGTGTGGCCTCGCCCTTTAATAAATTTAATGTATGTATCTTCGAAAGCACTAATTTACAACAACCAAATTCGCCCAGTACGTATGTTGCAAGAACTCCTACAGATGGTGTGAAAAGGGATGAAAACCTCGCTCACTCCCCATATAACGGTACTGTTCAAAGCTACTAAAAGCGTGATAAATCAATAACAAAATGCGCCAGAAATTAAACTTTGCACAAATAATGCCTTTAGTGTATGCCATCTTAAGACCAAACATTCTTCAAATCCAACAAAAGCTGTTCAAGCCCATTGGTACCGAATATTTCGACCCCAGTATCTATAATTGACTTTTGTTTTGTGGTATTTGTCTAACATATATGGTTGAAATTCAGGGGTAGTACTTCTTTGACAACGGTACTCATGTACTATATATTAAAAATTGGCTGAATGGGATACCACATAAAAAAAATAATCGAACTTCCGGGTGACTTCGTACTGCATACATCGGCCAATATGTGAGCTGTCTTAATGAAGATGAGATAGCTTGTTTTACTGTAATAAGTAAATCTATCTTATCTTATCTATCGTAACTTTTTGCCTAAAGTAGATAAATTCGAGCGAAACCAGGACTTAGCCCCTATATAACAAATATCACGATTTTCGAACATTCGGCTGATTTTACTCTACATGATATGGTCAATACTACTATATATTTTTGTTTTTCTGACAAAGCTTATGTGTCTGTCAGTATAGGAGTTATACTATGTATACTACACGTATATATATGTGTATAAAATTGCTTGGATCTCGATCCTCATGTTGACGTTTTACACCATAATGTATTTCCCCGGCTTTGATTCTTGTAAGTCGCAAGAGTATGAAATGTTCGGTTGCACCCGATTTTAGTCCGTCCT
Source organism: Bactrocera correcta (assembly GCA_027475135.1). NCBI lineage: Eukaryota > Metazoa > Arthropoda > Insecta > Diptera > Tephritidae > Bactrocera > Bactrocera correcta. The sequence continues at coordinate 44,242,457 of CM050322.1, read as the reverse complement.
CATTTTTTTAATTAAAATGGTTAACGGGGGCCTTGCATTCTGGTACTCATTTTGGTGGTATTGGTCGTTTCAGTTTGTTTTCTGTATCAATTGTTAGTCACCACCATATTAAGCTAAACTTATCGCCTTTACTTCTATGAACATATGTGTATTTGTACATATGTAAGTACCTAAATATAATCACCAGCCTACATACATGCATACATATTCACATGGACACATATGTCCAACGGAGGTGAGCACCGAGAAGAAATTCCATTAATGGCTATCTCGTACAGATATGTATATGTTTATATGTACTCATGTCCCATCTATAGAAATACATATGTACAAAGAAAAAATATGGGTATATACTGCATAAAGTAGTTTATACATATTTGTATAAGCATGTATTTCTTTGTACTATACATGAACATGTATACTTATAGTTATAAAATATAATTATAAATATATAAATATAAGTAAATGGTAGGCGCGTGTGGTGCACGCACGTATGTATGTATGTATTTTAATCACGTTGCTTGAGCTCGTTTGCCAAAGCGGATGCATTTGCCCTGGTGTGTATGTATAAGTATGCATTTATGAATACATGCTTTCTTTGCACATATCCCTACAAATTAATACTATATATACATAGAATTTATATATGTGTATATACACACATACTGTAATAAATAAACACTGCTAAGTATTTTTATTGATTTCCGAACATTTTAAATTTAAAGCCGTTATGATCCATTTCCACTCGAATTATTTGTCTATGCAACATATAGAATGAAGGAAACTTTATTTTATTTAAAGACGAGACGTTTTGGACATACATACCTTTTTCTTTATTGGCGTTGACACTGCTTATGTGGGTATAAGAAATATCTATATACGTCAAAAGCTTTGTATAACCATCCACAAACACAAACATAATTATTGTTTGTCTCTGAACATTATTGATGCTATAAAACATTAAATTCCATGCGGGTATTGGCAAAGAGCTATCTGATTTTATTTTCTAGCTGCCATATGCTATAATAGGATCTAGCAAATGAATAAAAAAGTTTTACATACAAAATCTTAACGGTTCAGTTTGTCTATAAGTGATAGTGCTTCGATAACGGTGTTTCCGACAAATGAGCGGCTCTGAGAAAGAAAAGAACGTGTCCAAAATTTAGACCGATATCGCGTATATTCAGGCTGACAGACAGAAATGTAGACCGACTCACGCCAATAATTTATACATAAAAAAACATAATAGGATGAAACCCATTTAAAAAAAAAAAAAAACCAACTAGTAAAGTCCCGATCTGTTGACCGTTAGATTCTTTTATAATACGTATGCAGATTTCGTATGGGACATTTACTTTATAGGTTTTTTTTATTATCGCCACAATCACATTTAGTGGAAGTATTGCTATATGTACAGGAAACAGTTCAATTGAAAAGTCCCCGGTTTACCATAGTTAAACACATTTTTTTGTAAATTCTTTTTTTATTCAACAAAGGAAATAAAATAAAAATAATTTTTTTTTAGTAGAATATGTCCTTGCTTCAAAATTGCTTTAGTTTCGGCGATCACCACTTTATTTGACGAAATTTCTTCCCAGCGAGCATTCTTTTGAGATCTGAGAATAGGAAATAGCAATTTAAAGCTCGATACATGGATTTTTGCCATCGTTTTCATTGGCTTATCACGCTGTGCATTGTTTAAATGAAACAGCACTTCCTTTTTCTTCAAATGCTGCCGTTTTTCAGCGATTTCGTCTTAAAATAAAATTATTCAATGCACATTGTAATGTGGGGTACATCGGGTGCAGTCCACTCAAATTACTGCCAAATAGACCTTGGCCTTTTTTGATGTTTTCGTCGGTAACAACATCTTTTGAGCGCTCACTGTGTTCACCGTCTTCAGCGCTCATTTCACCACGACTAAATTTGGCATACCAATTCTTGATGGTTGATTTTCCTGGGAGTCCGATAATTCGTCATGAAGCCAAGTTTTTGCTTTAACTGTATATTACCCCGCCCTGCTATATGGTGCAGAGGAATGGACGTTGTCAACATCTGATGAGTCAGCGTTTCGAGTTTTCGAGAGAAAGGTTTTGCGGAAAATTTATGGTCATCGCATTGGCAAGGGCGAATACCGCAGCCGATGGAACGATAAGCTGTACGAGATATTACAACATTGACATAGTTCAGCGAATTAAGAGACAGCGCGCTATTGTAAACTTAGCTATAACCGCGTAAGCGTTGTTTACGCCAATAAAAAATAAGTATTTTTCCGTTCAAAAAACAATATATAATCATCTCTCGAAAGTCTTTTTTATCCACTTTTTCACCATAACAAAAGTTTTTTCACTCAAAAGAAAAGGAAATTAATGTTTCAGCAGTTGTCATATTTACAGCCTTTTGAAGATTATGGCTATTTAAAAATGATATGGATTTAATTCTAGTGGCGCCATTTATGTGTCAGACCTAGCACTTTAAATTGACCTGTTAGTTTAAAGACTGTTCTCCAAGTTATCGAATCTGAGGCTGATTAAAGAAGTCTCCTCCAGAATTACTCCGACATAGAACTTTTCATAAAGAATGAATTGGAAAAGTTTTGTTTAGTTCACATAAGTTTGAGCATCTTATATTTGTTTTGCAATATAATAGGGTAACAATAAAACAATATTTTTTTCGCTTGGTACTCTAAAAAATAAAATAATAAATAATAATAAAAAATAAAATATTTCTGAGTACAGGGTGAGCCAAAAGAAACCAAGGGGTGTAAAAGTTTAATAACATTTTCGTTTATTAATTTTTTTTTTATTTTTTCTTTCAGATTATATAATATACACAAGGGAAATTTTTTTACACTAAGTCAGCCACAAGTTTTGAAAGATGTTATGAAAAATGCACTAAAAAGAGCCCATCAGTGCGAACCTGAAAACGACGGTCATTTAAGAGACAAAAAAATTTTCTATCATAAACAGATACCGCTCTCCATTTACGGTAACAGCACTTCCATCTTCATTCTCGAAGAAGTAAGGCCCAATGACATTTTTAGATGTGATCCCACACCATACTGTACACCTGATGGGGTGTAATTGGCGTTGATGAATGGCTCTTGGATTTTGAGAACCCCAGAACCTACAGTTCGGCTTATTAACAAAGCCATTCAAATGAAAATAAGCTTCATCACTCATAATCAAATTTTTAATAAAATTTATTTCATTTCTGGCCAACTCTTGAAATTTAACTGCAAAATTTAGACGTTGCCGATGATCTGCGGGTTTTAATTCTTGAACCATTTGCACCTTATATGGGTATAACTGTAAATCTTTTTTTAAAATGCGCCGTAGTGACGTACGAGACATTCCTAGCTGAGCAGAACGCCTTCTGGCAGATGTTTCTGGTGCTTCGTTAACACTTTGCTGTACTCGTTCAATATTTTCCGCAGTGCGACTTAAACGTGATCTACCGGTGCGAAGCAAATCTGTTACGCTGCCATGTTGGTGATGACGATCAACTAAGCAAAGAATCATTACTTCAGAGGGCGAAATTCTGACGTTAAAATGTCGACGAAATGCTATTTGCGTTAAAATAATTGATCTCTGGTTTAAATAATAAAATTCTATTGTTCTGGTTCTTTGTTCAGTTGTGTACCTCTCTCCTATAAATTCTCCAAGTGTTGTCTATATAATCTGAAAGAAAAAATAAAAAAAATCTAATTAACGAAAAAGTTATTAAACTTTTACACCCCTTGGTTTCTTTTGTCCCACCTGTATGTGCTCTTAGTTTTAACGTGAAATTCCTCCACCCTTTTTTCTTATTATTATTAGATTAAAAAAATCAAATATCGTTTCTAACTACTAAAAAAAAACTTGTTTTACAACTTTTGTAGCGAATGGAATGCTGCACAAAAACTCAAATACACCAGAGGCAATAAATTTTACCCCAAACATGGCGTAGGTGGGTTTTTTATAAGGCAGGATCAAAATTTGACCATTTAAATGGTACCGTCCACTTTTAAATTACACATTTCAAACCAACCAAATTGGGTACATAAAATTCTTCAGTCATTCCTAAATCACAGTGTACAAAACGAGAAAATTTTACTACTTCCCATTTAACAATTTTTTTAATCCTAACTGATTCTTTAACTTTCGTTTTATATCAGGATAAAACTTTGCATGAATAGTGTCTTTGAAGTATGCCACCTTATGATTAAAAATTGTACAAATCGAACAAAACTGTTCAAAGACCTAGGTACAGAATACATAATTGAAATTAGGAGAGGATCCTTTCCTGATAATATACTTAATATGAAAATCTTCGAACTTCCGGGTAACTTAATACTGCATATATACAAGGTCTGCCGCAGAAGAAACAGAACTTTTTAAATATAACTGTTTCTGGTGGCACCACCTATTGGTGGGTATATGAAATAAAAAGTTTGATCTCTTGTTGTTCGTAAAAATTTTAAGACAATTGGATAACTACAATCGATGTTATCGATCAAAAAGTGACAGCAGCTTTCGGTCATCGGTCGTAAAATGCATTTTGAACAAAGAGCAAATATTAATTTTTTTTTAAACTTGGGAAAACGTTTACTGAAACAACTTATATGATGAAAAAAGTTTATGGTGATGAGTGCCTATCCCGTAGTAATGTGCGTGAGTGGTTTAAGCGATTCCAAGAAGGTCGTGAGGACTTTTGTGACGATCAGAAGTCACCGAAAAAAAGTCGTCTTCAGAAGTCAAAAATAACGACAATGCTGATTTGTTTTTACGATTCCTAGGGTATTGTACACTGAGAGTTCGTCCCACCTGGCCAAACGATTAATGCTGTGATTTACCTTGGCGTTATGAAGCGTGTTTTGTCGCGCATTCGTCGTGCTCGACCACAATACCCTGAGGCAGGGTCCTGGAGCTTGTTGCACGATAATGCGCCGTGTCATCGGTCGACGCTTGTCACTGATTTTTTAGAAAACTTCATTTGCCTATGAAAGGACACTAGTTTCAGGACATTTCAGCTATCCAAAAGGCGACGACCGATATTCTCAATAGCATTCCGAAAAATGACTTTAAACACTCATTTGAAATGTTAAGGCTAAGCGTTGTATCAAAGCACAAGGAAACTACTTTGAATAAAAAAATATAACTTTTGAAAAATATTAATTTTTTTGTTTTTTTAACAGTCCTCTTTCTTTTGCGACAGACCTTGTATATCGACCGATATGTGAGTTATCTCAATGAAAACGTTGGGATGAGGGATTAATTATAAAATGGCATCTCTAAACCAAAAATGGATGAAATTTGGCGAAAACTTGATTTAGTAACCTTATAACTAATATCAGCATTTTTGAACTTGCGGCTGACTTAACTCCATATCATTGGTGATTGTACCTATATGAGGTACCTTAATAAACCCATAACGCATTTTATAAGGCAGTTAATTGTGTGTGGTACTGGCAAATGGAAAAATCGGGTCTATAATATTACATCTCATATATAGTACTTATAAAGATTCTAGTTATTCTAACAAGTTTTACGCAGAAATTTTTGTTTTCAATATCTCACAGGTTGGTGAAAAGATTTGATTTGTAATATACTTAATATATAAGTGGACAAGTTTTTTTTTTTAATTATGTGGTTTAGCGTTGAGTTAGAATGAAATGGGTCTATATGTATATTGGTTTAAATAGCATATTACTATTTTAATACATGAATAGTAAATTTAGCTTCTTCTATCGAATCTCATGTTATATGGCATGCTGACGCGAGCTAATATACATAAGTACATATAACGATGAAACTTTATATAAGTTTGTAGTCCTTAACATAGTAAGTCTAGAAGACATCAAATTTTAGGGTAATTTATTAATGACTTCATAGTATAATTGAGGTATAGTTTTTTCGCAAACATTTTTAATATGGAGTTATGCCAGCTTAGCACTTTATTACTTGTTTTCATACTCTTTCAACGTATTGTTACAAAGTACAATACAGTAAAACCTGTCTTAGTTGGACACCTGCGGCTTAGCACTTTTTGTTCAATGTCCATGTTATTAAGAAATTATTATATTTTCATTTTATTGACTTTATAATTAAATAGGGTAAAAACGTACATTGAATTCAATAAATAATAAAAAAAAAAACATAATAAGTAAGGAAGGGCTAAGTTTAGGTGCAACTGAACATTTTATACTTTTACAACCTGCAAGAATCAAACCCAAGGAAATACTTTTGAGATGCAAAACGTCAAAGCAGAGGATTGAAATCCAAGAAATTTATATATAACTTCTATACTGACAGACACATAAGCTTTATTAGAAAAGCGGAAACCGTTATAAGTATTATTTATTTTTCCCTATTCCTCATACTATTAACATGCCACGAACTAAAAAACCAATCATCTAGAGTAATATCAGTTGGATGTTCGAAAATTCTTATACGAGTATTAGTTATATAGAGGCTACGTCAAGTTTTCGCCAAATTTTATTAATTTTAGGTACGATGACACAATGTTATCAGTGAAACGTGCTCTCTCATTTTTATTGAAACAACTCACAACCCGGAAATTCGAAAATCTTTATATTAGGTATATGGGGGCTCAGGGAAATATTGACCCGATTTAACCAATTGTTGACATACAGATAAGCCATTAACACAGAGGGATAATCCTTCAATTTGAATTATATGTCTTACATATTGACCTACATTTTCGATCAAAAGTCAACTATAGGTACCGGGGTACAAATATTGGGTACCTATGGACTTGAACAGTTTTTGTTGGATTTGAATAATTTTTGGTCATAAGGTGGCATACACTAAAGGCATTAATCGCGCAAAGTTTTATCCCGTTATATTAATTGTTTCATGATTTATGAAACTGAACGAATCAAGTGAAATTTAATGTTGGGAAGTTGGAAGTGGGAAGTAGGCGTGGTTGTAATCCGATTTCGCCCATTTTCGCACTGTGATATATGTATGTATAAAATATAAGTTTTATATACAGGGACTGAGCGGGGTTATCCTCGCTATTTCATCCATTTTCACGTTGTCGGTAGATGTTTTTATAAGATAAGTATTCATAATATTTGGTGGTTTAGGATATACATATGAATATACATTAAACTTATTAGAGGGCGGGGCCACTCCCACAAGTGTCTCTTGCTACTGCGATCCTCTTTACCGCATTACAGCTTTATGTCTTAATTTAGTGCTTAGTTATGGTACTTTATGTGTTTTCGGTTAATGGCGATTTGTGGACATGGCAGTGGTCCGATTAAGGAACTCACATACCAAGTTTCATCGAGATATCTCAATTTTTATTCAAGTTACAGTTCGCATGGACAGACGGACAAACATACGTTTTAAAAAATGTGCAATTATTTCATTTTGGTTTAATTTTGAAAAGCTTATAGTTTGTTCCAATTTCGTTTTTAACTATAAAAGCTCCGGCAGCGAAGTTGGTTGATGTGCTGCTACGTATATGTATAATGACTTCATTAATGTTTGATAAATCCTCTTCTGCTGTGTGGAGATTTAAGTGTTCAGTTCTCTCATCTGCACTTTCATTTGAAGAAGTTCCTTGGGAGATGTGTTTTACTTCTCCTACCACGTTTTTAAAAATAGTTTTATGGGAATCACCCTATGGACGGTACTAATTAATTTCGAATTTGTTCAAGATAGTTGTGATTTATCAAACATTCATAATTCACATATTCTTGCGGTGGACATTACAGAAAATCATGGCAAAGAAATCCAGCACGTTGAAAGCATTTGCTTATCACAAGATTGTCTAATTCATCCCAGGAAGAAACCAACCACTGAATAGCATCCAAAACAGAAATGCTTTTTGACAATGCACTTGCATTGTTGCATTCATCAAGATGTTTTATCAGAGAAAGCATACTTTTTTATCTATATTTTGTTTTTATATGTTGTATAATTCCTTGGTATCTCTGCCGTTGGGTTTGATGGCAGCAATTTTGCAAACACATTTGAATCTTCTTTAATTAAACTGTGGCTTGTACCGTTATCAATTAACAAAATAATTTTTCTATTTTACCTCCTCTTTTTCTCATCCAAGCTTTTTATTGTGAGCCTATTGGTCAATAAAATATTTTATTTCAGTGGAAAGCTATAGGTCAATAAAATGTTTTATTTCAGTCGAAAGCTTGCAGCATCATTACCTCTAACCAACGGTATTAACTTTTCTCCTATACTGCTGCAGCAAAAAAAAATATTTCTTTCTTTTCCAGTTTGCCTCTTTTACAAACGGCGCATTTTGCAAAGAAACTTCGAGTAGGTAATTAACGATAAAACAGTTCAGTTTCATCGCCATTAAACTGATCCTTAGGTAAATAATTTTTGAAAAGTGTTGATAGTTTGCCTCCTATTCTGAGACAGCTACATTTACTTCTTCACCACTTAAGTCTTTAAATTGAAAGTTATATCTCAAGAGCAAAGATTCTAACCACCCATTGCTTGCCTTAAAATTCTCTATTTGTAGCTCAGTGGCAAATAGCTCGGCATTTTCTTGAATTATTGGGCCACTGGTAGGAATATTCTTAGACCTGGATTTTTCAGAAAACGTTTTCACGCCTTCATTTTTTTTTTCAAATTACAACTGGTTTTGTGTTTTTCTTTTGCGTTTCAGATTATCGTTGTTTTCTAATTGCTTTATAATATGTTGCTTTTTATTTTTAATATTAGAGATTGTTGATTTGGAAACATCATATTTTTCTGCCAACTTCCTTACAAATAAGCTTTGGCTCCTTCATTCAATATCTTACTTTTTATTTTTAAAAATAAATCCACTGCGTGTTTTCTTTCTGACATGATTGCTAAAACTGATCAAATACGCATTATTTAGTCATAACAATAATGTTAACGTTTGAAAACTTCCATTGTCGCCGAAATACAAATACATTTGTGGGTTATATATGTATGTAAATAAATAGCATACAAATATGCATACATATTGAATGTAGTGCCCAAGATAGAAAGATGCTTTAATGCTTTTTGTTTAAAAATTGAAAAAAGGCTTGTCCAACTTTCAAGATAGACAGAGTCCAAATTAAGCAATGAATATATGGATATTAGCTCCAACTATCAAATTTGCGGTTATAAGAATTACTAACGACAGTGTGAAATCGAAATATAGCGGCGCTCACTGTCCATATGACGGTGCTATTTAAAACTATTAAAAGCGCAATAAATCAATAATTATGTATGTAATTATGTCAGAGTCATAAAATTTTACCTCCGAAATGGTATGAGAAGGCTTTATCGGGTCGATACCACTCTAACTCATAACTAACTCGCATAATGATTTTCGTTTTTCTGACAAATTTATACCGAATTTGTCGGTCGGTGTACGAATTATATAGAGTATGCGTATACCATATAGAAAATTATTTAGATTCCGATCCCCTGGTTGACGTTTTACATCTCAAGGCATTTCCTTGGCGTAGATTCTTGCATGTTGCAAGAGCATAAAATGCTCGGTTGCACCCGAACTTAGCCCTTTCTTACTTGTTTTTATTATTATTTATGGTTTTTATATGTATTTGACTATAAGTATCTTGTAAATGTTTTTTTAAGTGGGAAGCATTAATGAATTTTTTTGTTCGATAATAAGAAAAAATACAGGTGTCTACTAACCTATTTCGCAGGATTTCAAGGTATATGTTTACTTCCTCCCCTAATCGGTTTCGAATTTGGCTTGATCAATTTTTAGCCAGTGTACCTTACTTTTTGCTCAAACGGTAACCGGGGCATGTAGTATTTACTCATAGACAGGAATGTGCATTATCGCAATCATACTAACAACACAAAATGATATGATATTAATGTGCTTAACAAACAAATATATGGAGCCTGCTTCCATACCTGCATATAGAACAAGTAGGTTTACGCACGAATGGCATGAAGTATCATATATTGTGCACGAATGTACTTAGTATGTACGAATACGTGCATATGCAAATAAATTTATGTGGTCATCAAGTCCATAGATAATGCGATATAAATGTCTTGTGGTAATTTGTAAATTCAAACCTTCTTTTATGTATATGCGATATCTACGTCGACTTCATGAAAGATACTTTACAACTTCTATATCTATTTATTTTATACTACAGGACCCGTTTGCGCTTTACTGTGGCTCACAATACTATTACTACCATCTATATGAATTGTATTAGTTATATGGATAATGAGATATAGCATTTTGGGTGAAGGACCTTGTATTAGTTTACAAAACATTAATCAATAAAGCATTGGGGGAAAATACTGTTGAATTTGGGCTCTCCACCAGCGAAATCCACCTTTGAAAACAAAAGTTGAAAAGAGGCGAGAGGAAGTTGGAAAGAAGACAATGACGCCCTAAAGAGGCGAAAGCTCTGTTCAAAGTGGGTGCCTCGTACCGGTTAGATAATTTAAAGAACTTTCGGGAAAACTAGCACTCGCCCCCGAACCCCCACCAGGGGTGTGGAAATAGTGTTTACAGAAAAATAACATTTTTCTTTAGCTTTGTAAACGCTCTAACGGCTAAAGTATATGACATAGGTAGGTCAAATAATATACACTGGTTAGATAATTTAAAGAGCTTTCAGGAAAACTTGCATTCGTCCCCACGCCTTTGGCAGGGCGGTACTTTTATGGTAATAACGCCGAATTTATGCTTTGGTGTGTGACAATAGAAACATGCTTCCATCATTTCACACTGAAGTCCAATCGACAGTCATTCTAGTGGACATTTTATATATTCTTCACTAGAGAGCTCCGATAATAAACGCGTACGATCGCTGCTAAATTCAAAGTGGTATATGGATAACCGCGGCCTCCTACACGCTATTTACATGTACGCTCCCGCCGCCCGGCCGGTCGGTACCGTCGCAAACGCTACGTCCCGCAATTTTTAAATCTGTAATATCTTCGAAAATATTCATTTAAATCATATACTGTAAGGGGACATATAGATCTATAATATTAAATCCTCAATATATTTAAGGTATTTAATTGAATAAAGATTAATGATGTGTTGATTAAAATCGCTGTTATTTGTCATAAAAAATAAATGATAAAAAAATATTATTGTGGGATACCATAAGAGATAGGCATATACCATCGAGGAGTTTTCTGTAGACCTTTTCAATGTTTTCAGTACTTAGTACATTATTTTGATAAGTCTCATAAGGTTTAGCCTGCGTTTTCAATTTGAGCGGAAAAAATGTACTTACAATAGAATTGCGCAAAAGTTAACTCACGAGAAAATTAAACCTTAGGCTAAGTACCCCCGTTGGAATAAACTCTAACTATTCTAACTCGCAAAAGTCTTGGATGAATTCAGAACAATTCTTCCGCTGGTTCCGTCATTCGTTTATTAAGCAGGTAAATTTTGGTTTTTTATCATTTTAAATTTTTAAGTGTGCCAAAGTATTTTTCAGGTTTGCAAATTTTCTGCTGAAAATAATTTACTACCAAGGGCATTATTACTGAATGACAACTTTATTGCACATAAGCCAATTGACAAGTTGCAGTCAGATGATGGAAAGATTGCGGCAATTATTTCTCCAATATTTAATAGATGGTATTATACATATTAACCTTCCTCTTCAACCACTCTATCTATTAAAAGAAAACCGTATCAAAATCCGTTGCGTAGTTTTAAAGATTTAACCTTAGAACCGTGACATAGCTTAATCTTGTGACTTGGGCACTCAGTGCCCAGCAATGTATTTTGTATGAAAATTTAGGCATATTTTTTTAATATAAACGACAATATTTCGCTTGTTAATGTAAATAATTTAATGAAACTTGTGTTTATTTTTAGAAACAAAGGTATTTTTCTTTATGAATATGAAAATCAAATAAATTTTTAATTAGAAAGCACTCAAATAGGTGAAATTCTTCGCTATCTTTTTGACTGGGTGTAGACGTTGTTGGAGTATTGTCCGATCTTCATCATTGTCTGAGTCCGTATTAACCACCGGCACTATATTTTGCAAAATAGCAAAATTGGAGCACGTCGGAATAAGGCTATGATCACAAACTGATGTTGTTTTATTATCGATCTTAGCAGTTTTGCAGGTTTCACATCGCCGTTTCAAAATGTTGATCTGTGGCAAGAAAAGAAAATGGTGAAAAATATTTAAAAATTAACTAGTTTTGTTGGACGTCCTCGCCACAGCAGGAACCCGTTTGAAACTTATCAAGTCCATTGCAATTTAAGTTGTCGAATTAATTTTTGTTTTCAATCAGTTTTCTAATTGATTCTGCGCTAGCTACATTGAGAGTTCTGTCAAAAATATTCTGCGCTTTTCAGACGTATTGGTGTTCCAAATAGGGTGACTAAGATCAAACATTCTGATCGCAAGTGCAACAATATCCAGGATATTATAAAGTAATGCCATAGGCCAGCGGTTTTTTTTGTTTTGCCAGATAATCCACGTAGTACTTTGTCAAAAGTATCAACATCGCCTTAAAGACCATTATAAGCATGTATGACTTGTGGTTGTTTTATTACAGGATTTACATCTTCGCTGTCATGAGTAATTGAAAGCACTAGCACGTGTTTCTTCGAATGTGGATGTAAATAGTTTGGCAATATCTTATATTTTTAGAACTGTTTGATGCATATTTGTCTATATTATTCTATTAGCTTTCCTATTCGTCTCAAGAGCAATACCTTCAACAACAGGCGCGTATCAAGGCATCGCTTTTAGATCCAAAACTTTCCATAAATTGTTACGTTGATTGTCTACGCATTACCAATGCCAATTCTGATCGCCGTTTTCTACTTTGCCTTGGCTTTGACCACCATGCAGTGTGATTGTTTCCTTCCCAAACCGCAATATTTTTCTCCAAAATTACACTCAATAACCGTATTTGACAAAACAAATCTGTTTTCGTCAGGGTTCAGTTCTACAACAGCCTCCTCGCTGATATATTCTTGGAAAAGTGGATCTCTAATGGGCTGAGCATTATCATCTCCGCAGCCGCACCGGTTACTGGGTATCGATATGTGATCACCACCAAATATAGGTTCTCTTCTCCACCATCGTCATCATCGCTATCATTAGAATTTAAATAATTTTAAATATTCTACTCATCTTCTTCCGTCAATTCATGCTGTAAGTTGGCCAAATAAATCTCCAAAATCTCCAATTTTTCACTCATTTAAAAAAAAATATATTTGTCACAACTAAAAATGAACCATTCACTTGGAAATTTTACGCGAAACTAATTAGAAATGCATAATTATCATGAAAAAGGTCAGAAAATTACGCTTCTTCATATAAAATATGTATGTATATGAAAAAATATTATGGGCACTGAGTGACCCAAGTCACGTATAGAGTACTCACCATATAAACCGCCGTAACTTTCTTATTATAACAGCTATATACCTAAAATTTTGTCAACTTATATCCAAAATTATGGTTCATCGCAATGTTGAAAATAAGTCAAATCGGACTGCCCAAATCCCAGGAATTCAATATCAAAAATGAGAATGGACACTGAGTGCCCAGCTCACAGTTCTAAGGTTAAGCATACATAAGAATATGGGGACAGAGAAAACGACTGTTTCCTACTATGTATGTAGTGATTACTTTAGAATGTCTATACACGCAATTATGGACATTGACATGACCGTAGACCTGCTGAGTTTGACTTCTGATTGCAGACAAGACCTTCAAACAGTTGGCTCACTAACGATAGTTCATTTTAACTAACTACTAATATCGATGGTTAATTGCAAAATTTTACTTAATAAAGCTACATGATGATATCGTGTGGTAATGGTGAAGCTTGCAGAAACTCTAAAACAATGAAGGAATTAACCTAGAAACTAACATACACCATGCAAGTCATAAACCCAATGTGTAAGAAAAGGATGAAAGATTACACTTACACAAAGTTTCGGTTAGAATTGCCGGTTGGACTCTATGAGTTTTTAAAAACTTTAACAGAAATCTCTGATATCCCTAATAGGTAATTGGTGATTCAATTGATAAGCGGCTTGTAGGGATAGTAGCCTCAAAATCATCTTTTCATTCTTGGCTTGGTTGCAAGCATGTGTATTCGAATTCATAAGAAGACAATATTTTTAAAATAATATACAAATTATTATTAAACTATTCGTTACCCTTTAGTTAAATGCTTGATGCTTTAAAAAGAATATTCCGAACATGTTTACAATTAGTTATACATTTCTAATATTCTGAAATGATGACTAGACATTACAGAAGTGAAAACGTCATTGAATTGGAGTTGAACATAAAAACTGGGCGCATACGTGTCAGCTGCAATAACCGGCAAGCCGAATTAGCATACGCCAACAGGGGCTGGGCAACGAACTCATGCGTCAGCTGAATGTTGTAAGCAAAAATCAAACTAAATCTTATGTTATCCAGTGGCTTCCAACTCGTCCCTGAAATTTTGAATGACGCCCAGATTGTGGTTGTTGATCATGTGGAGTTGGGGTATGCTTAGCAATGATTCGTGGCTGATGATGCTGAGTAGAGGCGACCGTTCTACATCTCGTGTCCATTTACTGACATATTTTGTGACGTTGATTGTGGCAAAAGCGAGGAAGGTGAAGAGATGAATCCCATTTGTAAAAATCTCTGGACCATCGTCTGTGCTCACCTTGGCAGTGTTATTGTTGTTTATGTGTCACCGAAATGCAATGCTTGTGCGCAGATGTCTTGCGCTAGTAGATTTTTGTATGAAGTAAAAATGAGTCAAAATAATATATTTTTGAGCTGCACCAATATGTGTACTCTTAATTAATACTCTTAAGACTAACTTATTACATGGTTCTTACTTCCATTTATACTAACTAGTATGTTTACTTATTACTAATTTTTTTAAGGAACAAATGCATATTATATTATTTGTTTAGGTTTGTTTACATAAACATACATATATGTTTGCTTAGATATAACGGGTGATTTTTTTGAGGTTAGGATTTTCATGCAGTAGTATTTGACAGATCACGTGGGATGTCAGACATGGTGTCAAAGAGAAAGATGCTCAGTATGCTTTGACATTTCATCATGAATAGACTTACTAACGAGCAACGCTTGCAAATCATTGAATTTTATTACCAAAATCAGTGTTCGGTTCGAAATGTGTTTCGCGTCCGTGTCCGATGAGCGATGAGGCTCATTTCTGGTTGAATGGCTACGTAAATAAGCAAAATTGCCGCATTTGGGGTGAAGAGCAACCAGAAGCCGTTCAAGAACTGCCCATGCATCCCGAAAAATGCACTGTTTGGTGTGGTTTGTACGCTGGTGGAATCATTGGACCGTATTTTTTCAAAGATGCTGTTGGACGCAACGTTACGGTGAATGGCGATCGCTATCGTTCGATGCTAACAAACTTTTTGTTGCCAAAAATGGAAGAACTGAACTTGGTTGACATGTGGTTTCAACAAGATGGCGCTACATGCCACACAGCTCGCGATTCTATGGCCATTTTGAGGGAAAACTTCGGACAACAATTCATCTCAAGAAATGGACCCGTAAGTTGGCCACCAAGATCATGCGATTTAACGCCTTTAGACTATTTTTTGTGGGGCTACGTCAAGTCTAAAGTCTACAGAAATAAGCCAGCAACTATTCCAGCTTTGGAAGACAACATTTCCGAAGAAATTCGGGCTATTCCGGCCGAAATGCTCGAAAAAGTTGCCCAAAATTGGACTTTCCGAATGGACCACCTAAGACGCAGCCGCGGTCAACATTTAAATGAAATTATCTTCAAAAAGTAAATGTCATGAACCAATCTAACGTTTCAAATAAAGAACCGATGAGATTTTGCAAATTTTATGCGTTTTTTTTTTTAAAAAAGTTATCAAGCTCTTAAAAAATCACCCTCTACAAGTATATCCTATGTTCTAAGATAAGGTAGTTGTAGTATTTAAACTCAAATTTGTTTTGATGTTTGCTTGTTTAGGTTGCTTGTTACAGTGATAGTGCATTTCATTTGTTCCAACTCAAAGTTGATTTGATGTAATTTGTTTAATGTTATTTTGATACATTCTGTTTATATCCTAAGAAATACGTTCCTTAACTCGCTGCCAGTTTACAGACGGTGGCGTAGGTCATCGTTACGCATTCATTGACCGCTAGTACGTTATCGTATCATTCGGCTATTGGATCATCTTGCTGTTATGTTACGTATTGGTGTGCCACCGGGAAGATGTGGACTTGCTTGCTTGACTCTAGGATACGCTATTAATACATGTGTTGCGTCAAGCGTATATATGTTCAACCTAAAATAAAAATAAAACATGAAATTAAAATTAATTACTTTTATGAAATACATTTTATATTTGCATTATAAAGTTTCCTTTGATTGTACTAACCCTAATAATGTTAAATATACTCACCTTAACCTATTACTATAAGTTAACGAAATGAATTGTACATACCTGTATACTTACATTACAACTGTTTTTTGCCGTTAGTTTTAAGATTTAGTTTAAGTCATCTAGTTGCTGAAATAAGGAAGTAATTGTTATTAGATCGCAATCGAGATCGCACGCGTTTCCCTTTTTTTCGCTATTTCGCCGTTGCAATTTTCTGTAATTCAAGTGTCCGGTACAGGCAATTGGTAAAGTTTCATTAAGTGAATATTTTAAAAATATTAAACAACACGCATCCCGGAACAATTTTAGTTCTCAAAAACGCTCGAGAAATTTCAATATGGACAATATTCTCGGACTGAAGAATCTTAATTTTAAATTCTTCGGTTAGGTTAACTGTGGGAATTTCGGGAGGGTGTTAATTTTTAGTTGGTTTCAAATCATCGTGGTCAAAAATATTGATATTTATTATATCCGCCTTAGCTAGTGAAATTGTGAGTATCAGGTACGATATTTGGTTTATTAGTACTGTATTTCTTGCTAATACTCTTTCTTATAAATACGGTGTGCCAGCCAATTAATTTTTTCAGCTTTAATTAATGCGTTCACCGTGTTGGTGAGTTTATTAATTTGTGTCTGTTTCTGTGAACTAAAAACTACTTGCATATTGTTTGCATCAATTAAATTTGACTCAGCCCATGAAATCTTAACTTCTTGCTATTTTGTGATGCACTTTCACTACGGACAATTCACTTCTAATACAAGTATGTTTCAAGTCTAGCAGTCTAGCATGTGCGACTGAGGGAATAATTTGATTAATTTCATCTGCAACATTTGCTGTTTCATCTGCTATTTTAGCAAAGTCTGTTAAATTTGCTTGCGTGTCTTAATTAATCACGTTGCCCCCATACTAGTACCTTTCAGTCAATTACCGGAATATAGCTGGAGTGGAATAATCCGACCATGTATTACCCCTAATACTAATAGGATTGCATGTCCAATCCCGAAAAATAAAAGAAACAAAGAATGAAAATCGTTATGTGCTTGAACTCTTAGAATGCTATTTTGTAAGTTTTACTTGAAAGCAACAACTATTTGAGGTTGTCCCTCTAATAAGAACAGACCCAGGTCTGCGTGCATTTTTTCTTTTGTGCAAAGGGGTGTAAACTTATTTCCTAATCTTCTGTTATTTTTAATGAAAACCTTTTCCCCTACCTCAAATACCCTGTTTTGTTTATTCGGGTTAGATATTTCAATGTTATTGTGTTGGGCTTTTGCAATTTTATTTTTGACGTCCTGCCTACGTTGGACGCTGCGTGAATTTTGTCGATGAGTATCTGGCCAGCTTTTCAACTCCATACGCCGTGACCATACAGTCCCATACCATAACTGAGCCACCGCCGTGCTTTCGGATTATGTGAACCCCAGTACGTATGTTTTGCGTTATAATCTCCGCCTGCTAGAAATCTTTGGCCTAGTGTTCCAAAAAATTCTTTAAATTCGCTATTTGCAAAAATCTCGGTATATTGAATTTACTTTTATTTGTTAGATGAGTTTCTGATATACATAAACATTACGTCTATATTTTTTCCAGACAGAAATCTAATCATCTCTAATTTGTGTTGGTTAACACCGTTAGCATTCCATATACAGATGTTTAGTAAGCTAATTTTTTATTTGATATTTTGATTTACAAGTTACAGATTGCGCACAGACCGTCATCTGAATTTGAACATGTCTCATCGTTCTGATCACAGATAATAATACGTACTCCTCCTAAAAAGCTGTACTGTACTATCAGGAATAAGCATAATAAGCTGGAGATATTATATCCTGGTAAGCTGACATACTGGCCCAGTGATAAAAAAAAAATACCAGTCTAATAGATTTTGCTGTAGTCAAAAATATAGATAGATCGGTTATGACAGCTGATACGTGTACAAACTTATCATCTGATCACTCTCCTGCACTAATAAAGTTATACGAACAGCCCATAATATTTGAGTCAAAAGTTTCTCTAACACCACATAAAACTAACTGGTTGAAGTATACAAAATATATCAGCAGCCACATCAATATTGGTTGCAAAATAAATACAGGAAGAGACATTGATGAAAGTATAAGAGAATTTAATGATGTAATAACTATTGCAGCTGCATTGGCCACACCAAAGAAAACAATAAACCAATTGATTTTATGAAGTTCACCAATAATGAAATTGCGAAACTGGTAAATGAGAAAAGGCGAGCTAGACGTGAATGGCAGTTACATCGCTCCTCTTCAACTCTGCTTCAACTGAAATCTGCTGAACGAATGTTAAAAAAACGCTTAAACGCGAGGAAGAACACAACACTGAAAATTATATAAAGAAACTGTGTCCAACTTCTAGCAAGCAAAACCTCCTTTGGAAAGTCCAAAAGTCTTTCAAGCCACCAGTAGATTCCAACATGCCTCTAAACTCTAAACAGTTGAATAGTAATTGGGCACGTAGTGATGAGGATAAGGCAATTTGCTTTACAAATCACCTAGAAAAGGTATTTCAACCTAATTGCCTAAAGAACAACTTTAAGTTGCCAACCTTGCCCAAAACCGCTAACGAGTCGTTTGTGTCTATTAGGACTTCTCCTTCTGAAGTTACTAGAATCATAAAAGAGCTAAATCCAAAAAGGGCAACAGGACACAAAAGTCGCAGATCATTATGATAGACAAACCACTCAGAATTGACCGTCCTACGTTGGATTTGGCTCGTCTTGGAAGACCCACACGGTCAATTGCTGTTTTGTTTCGGGCTCATGCGCATAGATCTATGCTTTGTCACCTGTGACGATCTTATAAACGTCTTTTGAAGCACCGCGATCGTATTTTTTTTAGCATTTCTTTACACCAATCCACACGAGCCTTTTTTTGAGCGATTGTCAAATTGTGCGGGATCCAACGAGAACAAACTTTTTTTACGGCCAGGTGTTCATGCAATATCGAATGTATGCTGGTGGGAGAAATGCATAGGCATGCCTCTTTCTAAAGTTATGTTACATGATGGTCTTGCATTATCAGTTCACGTACGGCATCGATGTTTTCTGGCACAACGGCTTTTTTTGGGACGACCTTCACGGAATTCGTCTTTGAGCGAGCGTCGGCCACGATTGATTTCGTTGTACCAGTTTTTCACAGTGCTATAGGATAGTGCTTCATAGCCATACAAAGAATTTAGTTCATCGATGCACTCTTGTCGTGATAATCCACGTTCCATTTTTTGGCTGAGATGAATTTTTTAATTCCTTGTAAATAAAACAATTCACGATTAAACGACAAAACGTGGAAATGTCAGATTGCACCTGACAACACTTAGTGTTGCCTAGGCCAGAAATATATATAGTAGCCCTCGTATATGAACTGATTGATTTTATCCAATAATAATATAAAATATACAAATATTTTAAAAATGCTAAGCTACTTAAGCTTTTTTTGTGCATTCTGCAGGACAGGTAATAAAAATGTTAAACAGCAGCACCATAAATTACAATTAATACTTGGTGTAGGTTTGGCTAATAAAGCGAAATAGAGAAGATTCAAGGCTTTATTATGTAAAGATTGGGTATACCAACTGACTATATAATAATTATATTTTCAATTTCTTGCTAGCTTTAGTTTTTGCAAAAGTATCAGTAACTTCGTTTAAATCCAGACTTGATGAAGTTTTGTTTTCAATTTCTATTAGCGATAAATATCGGAGTCGAGTATGGCCCATATTAGTTTTAAAATAATTTTTATTTTTTTTTAATTTGGTAATTACCTTTCAGTTACTGCAGAAATGACAGGAATTGCAAAGAATAATAACATTGCTGTAAGTACTTCCACTAGGTCGTATACTAGCACTTTATATTTGCTATTTATTTCCTTACATAATTTGTGAACAGTCCAAGCTTGAGTTAGTTGAGGTAAAACTGGGTGGTTAATATTAATAAATTGAAGTGAAAGACGAAGGCCTACTATATATGAATATTTTTATTGGAATTCGTCACCCTTACGTTATAAAGGCAGCGTCCAAAATTTTGGAGTAACATACTGTAACTATATTTAGAAAACGAAACATCTATTGTTCTGGTTGATGTCTGTTGGAAAAGATCCTAAAGGCTGTAAAAGATCCATATCAATAATTTGACGTTCTTTGTTATAACTTAATATTTTGTTCATGAGGTTTCTTAAATCAGAAGAAGATTTGTCGTACACATTTTCGAAAAATAAAGAGGTCTGTGATTCCTCCCAACCCTCCGCTCTTATGTGTGTCATGCAAATATCATCTACGTTCACATGATCGGCGGCGGAGGTATCTTCAAAGCTATCCCTATCCTGTTACCGCACAGAGGATCGACCCTCATCTCAATTCCCCTAAAGGCATCATTGAATCCGCTCGTGTCTTTTTCTTCATTATTACCATTCATAATCTAATTACGCTTAGCTGTAGTAATCCTAAAAGAAAATCATATATGTAAATGACACCCTACAACAACAATTAGCAATTGATACTGCCCGAACATTTATTGCGAATGACCTTGATTGGAAAGGTATGATAATGGCATGCTGCGTTGGAAAGTTTAGTTAGTTTTTTAAGTAAAAGAAACTGTATCGAATCAGAAAAAATTCAGAATAAATGTGACTGCCGAAGTGAGCAAGTGTCTGGTCTTTTAATTGGCGCCCAACGTGGGACCTGTCGTAAATAAGCAATCATACTTCATTGTAAGAAGATTCTCCAACAAGGATAATCTCGAATCGAAGGATAGCCCGGCAGGCTAAGGACCTCATCAACTGAAGGAATTATGAAATTTAAAGGGCTCAACGATCCTAGCTTCAATCATCAGATCTGAACATACCCAAGAATTTTCATAAAGAATACTTGTAAGTAATTATTCAAGATTATTTCTTGTGGTGATTAAGTGTTATTATTAGTGAAAAATTTCAATATCAAAGTGAAAGTTTAAAAAATAAATTTAATTTTGTATGGCATCTAAGTATTTCCTTCTTTAAATTTGATTTTTTCGTTTTTTTATAAAAATTGCTGAAACCACAGTAATTTGTCCTGTAAACAGTTTGAATTATTTTCACCCAAGTCCTTGCTTTAGGAGTGCCTTTTCAAAGGGCATACAGTTTCGGTTTGAAATAAGAAAATTGTGTTTTATAAGTTACGTGATTAAAAATGAGTGTTACGCGTGAACAAGTAAGAGAAATAGTGAAAAAAAGCAATGAAGAAATTAAGCAGGGATTGGCAGAGCAAATTTGCCGTCTTTTTCAAGCTCTTGACCGGCTAATTCCACCTAGCGGGGAAACTTACTTACCGGTAAGCATTGATCCTACAGTTAGTTCAGACAATTTAAGTTTAGATTTAATAAAATCCCTCCCAGAATTTAAAGGGGAAGCCTCAGCGTATCCCGCTTGGCGCACTGCAGCTCATTTTGCTATGAGCTATTATAAAGAACATTCAGAAAAATATTATGTCGCTATGGGAATTTTCAGAAATAAAATTACAGATTCAGCTAGTACATCCTTTTCTTCCTTTAACACGGTTTTTAATTTTGAGACAATAATCGCAAGGTTGGATCAGACATACGCGGTTAAGAGACCGTTGTATGTTTTAGAAAATGAATTATGTTTTTGAGGCAGGGCAATCTATCGATTGCTGATTATTACGATACAGTTGATAAACAACTGACACTAATTATTAATAAGCAAATTATGTCCCATAATGGTAACTCTGAAGTTGTCGCTGCTCTCAATGAGAGAGCAAGGGAAAACGCACTTCGTGTATTCGTTTCGGATCTTCGTAGACCATTATGTGACATACTCTTTTCCACCAGGCCAAAGGACCTTCCAACTGCGCTTGCAGTTGCTCAGGAGCTCGAAACTAGCCACAAAAGGTACGATTTTGCGCGTATATTTGCCGTAGGAAACTCGCAAACGCCGAATATTCCTGTTACATCTCAGGACCGTCAGCCTTTTTTTAGGAATCAGCTAAATCATCGCACTTATTCAAATCACAACAATAGACCAACTCCTATGGAAGTCGATCGTAGTATCCCTTCTACTCGGCAACATGCTAATCCCTACACCAACAATGCTCTTCAAAATCGAGACAGCAACCATTTGCCCAACCCAAATCCTCCCATTAATACTTCTCGACCACAACAGAATCCAATCCTTTTCCAGCCCACAGTTTTTAAGCGCGGTCGCGCTAAAACATACTCTAATAGATGACCATTCCCTAAGGTACAAAGGGTAAACTATGTATATGCCACATGAAATAGAAGCCAATTCTATCAATAATTACATAGAAGGAGAACAGGATAACCATGAGTACGATTATGGTTGTGACATCAGGAAAATGATTACGACACCAATGACTGTCATGAAGGTATTGAGAGTAACTTTGCAGACGAAATCAACCATTTAAACTAAGTTCGCTCCTTCCATTTATTACGAAAAAACGGCAAATGGTCAGGAGCTACGCATTTTAATAGACACAGGTACTTCCAAAAATTATGTCAAAAACTATTCTTTCTTAAAAGGCGTGAAATCGATGAAAAAAACATTCAAGCCTAAATCAATCAATGGCGTCAATCTGATTGATAAACAATGTTTAATAAATGTCCTAGATTCTACCTCTACTTTTTATTTACTAACAAATTTAAAAACGTTTGATGGTATTAAAAAAGCAAATAACGCTATAAATGATATAGAGAGGGGATACTTATTTTACCGCAACGGCCAAGTAAAACTTCAGCATATTTCTTGCAGCTAAGTAAATTTAATAACCATAGAGGATTCGGTTCCAACTAGTATCCGAAACCAATTCAATGATATGATTAGTAGCAATATTAATGCCTTTGCCGATACAGATAGAGCACTGCCTTATAACACCAAAGTACAGGGTAGAATTCGTACGATTACGAATGAGCCAATTTGTACCAAAAGCTATCCCTATCCTGTTTCCGCAGCAGAGTTCATAAACACAGAATTATTAGCTCTCCTTAAAGATAAAATAAATCGCAAATCTTACTCTCCATATAACTCGCCTATTCATGTGGTTACAAAGAAGGGCTTAGACGAAAATGGTAAGCAAAAATTACGGATGGTGATAGACTTTAGGAAACTAAATGAGAAAACAATTTCAGATAGATATCCCATTCCTGACTCGTCAGTAATTTTGGCAAACTTAGGGAAATCTAAATATTATACCACCCTCGACTTAAAATCGGGATTTCTCCAGATAATTTTATGCGATGAAGATCGGGAAAAAACCGCTTTCAGTGTCAACAATGGAAAGTACGAGTTCTGTCGTCTGCCATTTGGCCTGAAAAATGCTCCCAGCATTTTCCAGCGAGCTATCGATGATG
This sequence comes from Bactrocera correcta, assembly GCA_027475135.1. Classification (NCBI taxonomy): domain Eukaryota; kingdom Metazoa; phylum Arthropoda; class Insecta; order Diptera; family Tephritidae; genus Bactrocera; species Bactrocera correcta. Next base: position 44,218,707 of record CM050322.1, on the reverse strand, counting down.
TCCTTCGTGAATACATAGGAAAATGTTGCCACGTTTATATGGATGACATCATTATTTTCTCTCCTGACGAACAATCCCATTTAGTTGACATAAACATAATTTTACAAAGTTTAGAAAAAGCAGGAATGAGAATTTCGTCCGAAAAATCAAAGTTTTTTAAAATAGAAATTGAATTTTTGGGATTTTTAGTTTCACGAAATGGTATCCAAACATGCCCAACTAAAGTGAATGATATACTCAATTATAAAATTCCAAACACTCTTTGAGCACTACGATCATTCCTTGGGCTATCAGGATATTATCGAAGATTTGTGAAAGACTACGCTAGAATTGTGAAGCTGCTCACAAAATATCAGAGAGGGGAAACGGAAATGTAGGTGCGAATAAATCAAAAGCCGTTGTCATAGAACTTGACCACGAAGCTATAAGAGCATTCGAGAAAATAAAGCGGGTATTGGCATCTGAACATTTCTCGTACTTTGTCTGCCACAGAACAAAATTATGCTACAAATGAACGAGAGCTCCTCGCAATAGTATAGGCATTAAAAAATTTGAGCGCTTACTTGTACGGTATTAGTAATATTAACATTTTTACCGATCACCAGTCCCTTATTTTCGCTGTATCTGATAAGAATCCTAACTCAAAATTGAAAAGATGGCGTGCTTTTATCAAAGAGTTTCCACCAAAATTTCACTACAAGCCAGGAAAAGAAAATAAAGTAGCCGACGCCCTATCTAGACAGTTCATCCACAACTTGAGTGAATCAGGGAAGATGGAAACCATTCAAAGCGAACAGTCTTCTAGTGATGCCATTAAAACTATTTAATATCCTGTAAACCAATTTAAAAATCACTTAGTGTTATCTAAATCCGACCATTTTAGCAAAATAAATAAAATTTTATTTCAAAAGTTCCGACGTCACATTATTTGTTTTGACACCATCGAAAACCTAATGCGCTATCTAAAAGAAGCTATATGTCCAAGTGTCACAAACGGCTTACAATGTGAACATAAAGTTTTGGCAGAAATACAAAATGAATTAGTGAGGCAATTTCCTGGAGTTAAATTCGTATACACGGAAAAACTTGCAATTGATTTAACCAACAAGAGTGACCAACTAGATCAATTGATACAGAACATAATCGAGCTCATCGATGTCTGAACGAGAATTTTCAACAAATCTCAAATGAATATTATTTTCCAAACATGAGAAAAATGCTAAAATCTTTAATTGTGAACTGCAGAATTTGTTTGCACTTAAATATCAAAGAAAACCATTTGATCCTGGTATTGGAAAAACCCCCATACTGAAATACCCCGGAGAAATACTCCATATTGATATTTTTATCACAGCCAAACAGCATTTTTTTAATTTGTATTGACAAGTTTTCTAAATACGCCATTGTTAAGCCAATAGCTTCACGTTCCACAGTTGATATAAAAGATGCAAGGCTAGAAATACTGCTAATTTTTAAAAATACCAAAACTATAGTATCAGATAATGAAAAAGCTTTCCATTCCATCTTTCTTAAAAGTCTTCTTAGGGATAATTTTTCAATCGAACAGTTTTTTATTCCTACACTTCATAGCGAGAGTAATGGGCAGGTTGGGAGGTTCCACTCCACACTGCTGGAAATTGCCCGCTGCATCAAGGAACAACAACAAATAAGTGAGACTAATGACCTAATGTTATTAGCCACACATAAATATAATACTAGTATCCATTCTGTCACAAACTTGAAGCCAATTGAAGCTCTCTATAGCTCATCAATAGAAATACTAGAAACGATAAGAAATGAATTGAAACTTGCACAAGAAACAACGCTAGACAGATTTAATAAAAACAAAAATACTAAAACGTATAAGCCTGGCGAAAAGGTGTTTCTTAAAAGGAATAAAAGACTGGGAAACAAGTTCAGCAGTACTTATATTGAAAAAGTTATTGAAAAGGACTTGGGAACAACGGTACTAATAGATGGTAAGAAGATTCACAAAAGCAATATACGTTAGACATTTTATGTATGTAAACTCATTATTCATACTGTTATAATCAACTTATATGCCAGAAATTAAAAAAAAGTATAAATCTAAAAAATTATAAGAAATTAGTATTAAGATAAAATCCACAAGCATCTAATCTTGAATATTTACCTTTATTTTAAGTTTAAGATAAAAAATGTAAAAATGAAATAATACTTTTTGTTATTTGGATATTTGTATGCCAAACCAATTAAAAAAAGGCACACTGTCAAAACAACTGTTAACATCTGCATCACAACCTACTGATGGCGTTGCACTTTTAAATGATACAATACAAATGCAATGTTGATGGAGTAACGAAACCATCCTATTGAACTGTAACCTGAAACAAGAGCTGGTCATCGAACCGGGGACGATTCGATCTTATGGAGGGGAATAGTTAGTGGATCGACCCTCATCTCAACTCCCCTAAAGGCATCATTGAATCAGCTCGTGTCTTTTTCTTCATTATTACCATTCATAATCTAATTACGCTTAGCTGTAGTAATTCTAAAAGAAAATCGTATATGTAAATGACACCCTACAACAACAATTAGCAATTGATACTGCCCGAACATTTATTGCGAATGACCTTGATTGGAAAGGTATGATAATGGCATGCTGCGTTGGAAAGTTTGCACACGGCACGCTAAGCGACATCAACATGCAGTAACTAAATCTATGGAAAGCGTCCGCTGATCGTATACCTGACACCATCAACAACAACCTGTTTTTTCCATTTGGTATTTGCGTAGGCTTAGTTTTTTAAGTAAAAGAAACTGTATCGAATCAGAAAAAATTCAGAATAAATGTGACTGCCGAAGTGAGCAAGTGTCTGGTCTTTTAATTGGCGCCCAACGTGGGACCTGTCGTAAATAAGCAATCATACTTCATTGTAAGAAGATTCTTAAACAAGGATAATCTCGAATCGAAGGATAGCCCGGCAGGCTAAGGACCTCATCAACTGAAGGAATTATAAAATTTAAAGGGCTCAACGATCCTAGCTTCAATCATCAGATCTGAACATACACAAGAATTTTCATAAAGAATACTTGTAAGTTATTATTCAAGATTATTTCTTGTGGTGATTAAGTGTTATTATTAGTGAAAAATTTCAATATCAAAGTGAAAGTTTAAAAAATAAATTTAATTTTGTATGGCATCTAAGTATTTCCTTCTTTAAATTTGATTTTTTCGTTTTTTTATAAAAATTGCTGAAACCACAGTAATTTGTCCTGTAAAGAGTTTGAATTATTTTCACCCAAGTCCTTGCTTTAGGAGTGCCTTTTCAAAGGGCATACAGTTTCGGTTTGAAATAAGAAAATTGTGTTTTATAAGTTACGTGATTAAAAATGAGTGTTACGCGTGAACAAGTAAGAGAAATAGTGAAAAAAAGCAATGAAGAAATTAAGCAGGGATTGGCAGAGCAAATTTGCCGTCTTTCTCAAGCTCTTGACCGGCTAATTCCACCTAGCGGGGGAACTTACTTACCGGTAAGCATTGATCCTACAGTTAGTTCAGACAATTTAAGTTTAGATTTAATAAAATCCCTCCCAGAATTTAAAGGGGAAGCCTCAGCGTATCCCGCTTGGCGCACTGCAGCTCATTTTGCTATGAGCTATTATAAAGAACATTCAGAAAAATATTATGTCGCTATGGGAATTTTCAGAAATAAAATTACAGATTCAGCTAGTACATCCTTTTCTTCCTTTAACACGGTTTTTAATTTTGAGACAATAATCGCAAGGTTGGATCAGACATACGCGGTTAAGAGACCGTTGTATGTTTTAGAAAATGAATTATGTTTTTGAGGCAGGGCAATCTATCGATTGCTGATTATTACGATACAGTTGATAAACAACTGACACTAATTATTAATAAGCAAATTATGTCCCATAATGGTAACTCTGAAGTTGTCGCTGCTCTCAATGAGAGAGCAAGGGAAAACGCACTTCGTGTATTCGTTTCGGATCTTCGTAGACCATTATGTGACATACTCTTTTCCACCAGGCCAAAGGACCTTCCAACTGCGCTTGCAGTTGCTCAGGAGCTCGAAACTAGCCACAAAAGGTACGATTTTGCGCGTATATTTGCCGTAGGAAACTCGCAAACGCCGAATATTCCTGTTACATCTCAGGACCGTCAGCCTTTTTTTAGGAATCAGCTAAATCATCGCACTTATTCAAATCACAACAATAGACCAACTCCTATGGAAGTCGATCGTAGTATCCCTTCTACTCGGCAACATGCTAATCCCTACACCAACAATGCTCTTCAAAATCGAGACAGCAACCATTTGCCCAACCCAAATCCTCCCATTAATACTTCTCGACCACAACAGAATCCAATCCTTTTCCAGCCCACAGTTTTTAAGCGCGGTCGCGCTAAAACATACTCTAATAGATGACCATTCCCTAAGGTACAAAGGGTAAACTATGTATATGCCACATGAAATAGAAGCCAATTCTATCAATAATTACATAGAAGGAGAACAGGATAACCATGAGTACGATTATGGTTGTGACATCAGGAAAATGATTACGACACCAATGACTGTCATGAAGGTATTGAGAGTAACTTTGCAGACGAAATCAACCATTTAAACTAAGTTCGCTCCTTCCATTTATTACGAAAAAACGGCAAATGGTCAGGAGCTACGCATTTTAATAGACACAGGTACTTCCAAAAATTATGTCAAAAACTATTCTTTCTTAAAAGGCGTGAAATCGATGAAAAAAACATTCAAGCCTAAATCAATCAATGGCGTCAATCTGATTGATAAACAATGTTTAATAAATGTCCTAGATTCTACCTCTACTTTTTATTTACTAACAAATTTAAAAACGTTTGATGGTATTAAAAAAGCAAATAACGCTATAAATGATATAGAGAGGGGATACTTATTTTACCGCAACGGCCAAGTAAAACTTCAGCATATTTCTTGCAGCTAAGTAAATTTAATAACCATAGAGGATTCGGTTCCAACTAGTATCCGAAACCAATTCAATGATATGATTAGTAGCAATATTAATGCCTTTGCCGATACAGATAGAGCACTGCCTTATAACACCAAAGTACAGGGTAGAATTCGTACGATTACGAATGAGCCAATTTGTACCAAAAGCTATCCCTATCCTGTTTCCGCAGCAGAGTTCATAAACACAGAATTATTAGCTCTCCTTAAAGATAAAATAAATCGCAAATCTTACTCTCCATATAACTCGCCTATTCATGTGGTTACAAAGAAGGGCTTAGACGAAAATGGTAAGCAAAAATTACGGATGGTGATAGACTTTAGGAAACTAAATGAGAAAACAATTTCAGATAGATATCCCATTCCTGACTCGTCAGTAATTTTGGCAAACTTAGGGAAATCTAAATATTATACCACCCTCGACTTAAAATCGGGATTTCTCCAGATAATTTTATGCGATGAAGATCGGGAAAAAACCGCTTTCAGTGTCAACAATGGAAAGTACGAGTTCTGTCGTCTGCCATTTGGCCTGAAAAATGCTCCCAGCATTTTCCAGCGAGCTATCGATGATGTCCTTCGTGAATACATAGGAAAATGTTGCCACGTTTATATGGATGACATCATTATTTTCTCTCCTGACGAACAATCCCATTTAGTTGACATAAACATAATTTTACAAAGTTTAGAAAAAGCAGGAATGAGAATTTCGTCCGAAAAATCAAAGTTTTTTATAAAATAAAATTAGAAAGAAAAGCCCAACTAAAGTGAATGATATACTCAATTATAAAATTCCAAACACTCTTTGAGCACTACGATCATTCCTTGGGCTATCAGGATATTATCGAAGATTTGTGAAAGAGTTTACTGCATATGGAATCTAGGTCTGAAACTTGCGTTGACAAACGAGTGGTGAATATTGCATAGAACTTGACTCAGCTAAAACATAGATACGGAATCTGAAAATTTATCAAACAAAATTATGTACATGAACGAGCTCCTCGCAATAGTATAGGCATTAAAAAATTTGAGCGCTTACTTGTACGGTCATTAGTAATATTAACATTTTTACCGATCACCAGTCCCTTATTTTCGCTGTATCTGATAATCCTCCAGAAATTGAAAAAGTGCACGATCACCAAAATTCGAACAGCCAGGAGATAGTGCCGTCGCCCTTCTGACGTCAATAGTATAGGATAAAAAATTCACTACAAGCCAGGAAAAGAAAATAAAGTAGCCGACGCCCTATCTAGACAGTTCATCCACAACTTGAGTGAATCAGGGAAGATGGAAACCATTCAAAGCGAACAGTCTTCTAGTGATGCCATTAAAACTATTTAATATCCTGTAAACCAATTTAAAAATCACTTAGTGTTATCTAAATCCGACCATTTTAGCAAAATAAATAAAATTTTATTTCAAAAGTTCCGACGTCACATTATTTGTTTTGACACCATCGAAAACCTAATGCGCTATCTAAAAGAAGCTATATGTCCAAGTGTCACAAACGGCTTACAATGTGAACATAAAGTTTTGGCAGAAATACAAAATGAATTAGTGAGGCAATTTCCTGGAGTTAAATTCGTACACACGGAAAAACTTGCAATTGATTTAACCAACAAGAGTGACCAACTAGATCAATTGATACAGAACATAATCGAGCTCATCGATGTCTGAACGAGAATTTTCAACAAATCTCAAATGAATATTATTTTCCAAACATGAGAAAAATGCTAAAATCTTTAATTGTGAACTGCAGAATTTGTTTGCACTTAAATATCAAAGAAAACCATTTGATCCTGGTATTGGAAAAACCCCCATACTGAAATACCCCGGAGAAATACTCCATATTGATATTTTTATCACAGCCAAACAGCATTTTTTTAATTTGTATTGACAAGTTTTCTAAATACGCCATTGTTAAGCCAATAGCTTCACGTTCCACAGTTGATATAAAAGATGCAAGGCTAGAAATACTGCTAATTTTTAAAAATACCAAAACTATAGTATCAGATAATGAAAAAGCTTTCCATTCCATCTTTCTTAAAAGTCTTCTTAGGGATAATTTTTCAATCGAACAGTTTTTTATTCCTACACTTCATAGCGAGAGTAATGGGCAGGTTGGGAGGTTCCACTCCACACTGCTGGAAATTGCCCGCTGCATCAAGGAACAACAACAAATAAGTGAGACTAATGACCTAATGTTATTAGCCACACATAAATATAATACTAGTATCCATTCTGTCACAAACTTGAAGCCAATTGAAGCTCTCTATAGCTCATCAATAGAAATACTAGAAACGATAAGAAATGAATTGAAACTTGCACAAGAAACAACGCTAGACAGATTTAATAAAAACAAAAATACTAAAACGTATAAGCCTGGCGAAAAGGTGTTTCTTAAAAGGAATAAAAGACTGGGAAACAAGTTCAGCAGTACTTATATTGAAAAAGTTATTGAAAAGGACTTGGGAACAACGGTACTAATAGATGGTAAGAAGATTCACAAAAGCAATATACGTTAGACATTTTATGTATGTAAACTCATTATTCATACTGTTATAATCAACTTATATGCCAGAAATTAAAAAAAAGTATAAATCTAAAAAATTATAAGAAATTAGTATTAAGATAAAATCCACAAGCATCTAATCTTGAATATTTACCTTTATTTTAAGTTTAAGATAAAAAATGTAAAAATGAAATAATACTTTTTGTTATTTGGATATTTGTATGCCAAACCAATTAAAAAAAGGCACACTGTCAAAACAACTGTTAACATCTGCATCACAACCTACTGATGGCGTTGCACTTTTAAATGATACAATACAAATGCAATGTTGATGGAGTAACGAAACCATCCTATTGAACTGTAACCTGAAACAAGAGCTGGTCATCGAACCGGGGACGATTCGATCTTATGGAGGGGAATAGTTAGTGGATCGACCCTCATCTCAACTCCCCTAAAGGCATCATTGAATCAGCTCGTGTCTTTTTCTTCATTATTACCATTCATAATCTAATTACGCTTAGCTGTAGTAATTCTAAAAGAAAATCGTATATGTAAATGACACCCTACAACAACAATTAGCAATTGATACTGCCCGAACATTTATTGCGAATGACCTTGATTGGAAAGGTATGATAATGGCATGCTGCGTTGGAAAGTTTGCACACGGCACGCTAAGCGACATCAACATGCAGTAACTAAATCTATGGAAAGCGTCCGCTGATCGTATACCTGACACCATCAACAACAACCTGTTTTTTCCATTTGGTATTTGCGTAGGCTTAGTTTTTTAAGTAAAAGAAACTGTATCGAATCAGAAAAAATTCAGAATAAATGTGACTGCCGAAGTGAGCAAGTGTCTGGTCTTTTAATTGGCGCCCAACGTGGGACCTGTCGTAAATAAGCAATCATACTTCATTGTAAGAAGATTCTTAAACAAGGATAATCTCGAATCGAAGGATAGCCCGGCAGGCTAAGGACCTCATCAACTGAAGGAATTATAAAATTTAAAGGGCTCAACGATCCTAGCTTCAATCATCAGATCTGAACATACACAAGAATTTTCATAAAGAATACTTGTAAGTTATTATTCAAGATTATTTCTTGTGGTGATTAAGTGTTATTATTAGTGAAAAATTTCAATATCAAAGTGAAAGTTTAAAAAATAAATTTAATTTTGTATGGCATCTAAGTATTTCCTTCTTTAAATTTGATTTTTTCGTTTTTTTATAAAAATTGCTGAAACCACAGTAATTTGTCCTGTAAAGAGTTTGAATTATTTTCACCCAAGTCCTTGCTTTAGGAGTGCCTTTTCAAAGGGCATACAGTTTCGGTTTGAAATAAGAAAATTGTGTTTTATAAGTTACGTGATTAAAAATGAGTGTTACGCGTGAACAAGTAAGAGAAATAGTGAAAAAAAGCAATGAAGAAATTAAGCAGGGATTGGCAGAGCAAATTTGCCGTCTTTCTCAAGCTCTTGACCGGCTAATTCCACCTAGCGGGGGAACTTACTTACCGGTAAGCATTGATCCTACAGTTAGTTCAGACAATTTAAGTTTAGATTTAATAAAATCCCTCCCAGAATTTAAAGGGGAAGCCTCAGCGTATCCCGCTTGGCGCACTGCAGCTCATTTTGCTATGAGCTATTATAAAGAACATTCAGAAAAATATTATGTCGCTATGGGAATTTTCAGAAATAAAATTACAGATTCAGCTAGTACATCCTTTTCTTCCTTTAACACGGTTTTTAATTTTGAGACAATAATCGCAAGGTTGGATCAGACATACGCGGTTAAGAGACCGTTGTATGTTTTAGAAAATGAATTATGTTTTTGAGGCAGGGCAATCTATCGATTGCTGATTATTACGATACAGTTGATAAACAACTGACACTAATTATTAATAAGCAAATTATGTCCCATAATGGTAACTCTGAAGTTGTCGCTGCTCTCAATGAGAGAGCAAGGGAAAACGCACTTCGTGTATTCGTTTCGGATCTTCGTAGACCATTATGTGACATACTCTTTTCCACCAGGCCAAAGGACCTTCCAACTGCGCTTGCAGTTGCTCAGGAGCTCGAAACTAGCCACAAAAGGTACGATTTTGCGCGTATATTTGCCGTAGGAAACTCGCAAACGCCGAATATTCCTGTTACATCTCAGGACCGTCAGCCTTTTTTTAGGAATCAGCTAAATCATCGCACTTATTCAAATCACAACAATAGACCAACTCCTATGGAAGTCGATCGTAGTATCCCTTCTACTCGGCAACATGCTAATCCCTACACCAACAATGCTCTTCAAAATCGAGACAGCAACCATTTGCCCAACCCAAATCCTCCCATTAATACTTCTCGACCACAACAGAATCCAATCCTTTTCCAGCCCACAGTTTTTAAGCGCGGTCGCGCTAAAACATACTCTAATAGATGACCATTCCCTAAGGTACAAAGGGTAAACTATGTATATGCCACATGAAATAGAAGCCAATTCTATCAATAATTACATAGAAGGAGAACAGGATAACCATGAGTACGATTATGGTTGTGACATCAGGAAAATGATTACGACACCAATGACTGTCATGAAGGTATTGAGAGTAACTTTGCAGACGAAATCAACCATTTAAACTAAGTTCGCTCCTTCCATTTATTACGAAAAAACGGCAAATGGTCAGGAGCTACGCATTTTAATAGACACAGGTACTTCCAAAAATTATGTCAAAAACTATTCTTTCTTAAAAGGCGTGAAATCGATGAAAAAAACATTCAAGCCTAAATCAATCAATGGCGTCAATCTGATTGATAAACAATGTTTAATAAATGTCCTAGATTCTACCTCTACTTTTTATTTACTAACAAATTTAAAAACGTTTGATGGTATTAAAAAAGCAAATAACGCTATAAATGATATAGAGAGGGGATACTTATTTTACCGCAACGGCCAAGTAAAACTTCAGCATATTTCTTGCAGCTAAGTAAATTTAATAACCATAGAGGATTCGGTTCCAACTAGTATCCGAAACCAATTCAATGATATGATTAGTAGCAATATTAATGCCTTTGCCGATACAGATAGAGCACTGCCTTATAACACCAAAGTACAGGGTAGAATTCGTACGATTACGAATGAGCCAATTTGTACCAAAAGCTATCCCTATCCTGTTTCCGCAGCAGAGTTCATAAACACAGAATTATTAGCTCTCCTTAAAGATAAAATAAATCGCAAATCTTACTCTCCATATAACTCGCCTATTCATGTGGTTACAAAGAAGGGCTTAGACGAAAATGGTAAGCAAAAATTACGGATGGTGATAGACTTTAGGAAACTAAATGAGAAAACAATTTCAGATAGATATCCCATTCCTGACTCGTCAGTAATTTTGGCAAACTTAGGGAAATCTAGATATTATACCACCCTCGACTTAAAATCGGGATTTCTCCAGATAATTTTATGCGATGAAGATCGGGAAAAAACCGCTTTCAGTGTCAACAATGGAAAGTACGAGTTCTGTCGTCTGCCATTTGGCCTGAAAAATGCTCCCAGCATTTTCCAGCGAGCTATCGATGATGTCCTTCGTGAATACATAGGAAAATGTTGCCACGTTTATATGGATGACATCATTATTTTCTCTCCTGACGAACAATCCCATTTAGTTGACATAAACATAATTTTACAAAGTTTAGAAAAAGCAGGAATGAGAATTTCGTCCGAAAAATCAAAGTTTTTTAAAATAGAAATTGAATTTTTGGGATTTTTAGTTTCACGAAATGGTATCCAAACATGCCCAACTAAAGTGAATGATATACTCAATTATAAAATTCCAAACACTCTTTGAGCACTACGATCATTCCTTGGGCTATCAGGATATTATCGAAGATTTGTGAAAGACTACGCTAGAATTGTGAAGCTGCTCACAAAATATCAGAGAGGGGAAACGGAAATGTAGGTGCGAATAAATCAAAAGCCGTTGTCATAGAACTTGACCACGAAGCTATAAGAGCATTCGAGAAAACAAAGCGGGTATTGGCATCTGAACATTTCTCGTACTTTGTCTGCCACAGAACAAAATTATGCTACAAATGAACGAGAGCTCCTCGCAATAGTATCTTCTTCTTCTTTACTGGCGTAGACACCGCTTACGCGATTATAGCCGAGTCAACAACAGCGCGCCACTCGTTTCTTCTCTTCGCTACGTGGCGCCAATTGGATATTCCAAGCGAGGCCAGGTCCTTCTCTACTTGGTCCTTCCAACGGAGTGGAGGTCTTCCTCTTCCTCTGCTTCCCGCGGCGGGTACTGCGTCGAATACTTTCAGAGCTGGAGTGTTTTCATCCATCCGGACAACATGACCTAGCCAGCGTAGCCGCTGTCTTTTAATTCGCTGAACTATGTCAATGTCGTCGTATATCTCGTACAGCTCATCGTTCCATCGAATGCGATATTCGCCGTGGCCAACGCGCAAAGGACCATAAATCTTTCGCAGAACCTTTCTCTCGAAAACTCGCAACGTCGACTCATCGGTTGTTGTCATCGTCCAAGCCTCTGCACCATATAGGAGGACGGGAATTATGAGCGACTTATAGAGTTTAGTTTTTGTTCGTCGAGAGAGGACTTTGCTTCTCAATTGCCTACTTAGTCCGAAGTAGCACCTGTTGGCAAGAGTTATCCTGCGTTGGATTTCTAGGCTGACATTGTTGGTGGTGTTTACGCTGGTTCCAAGATAGACGAAATTATCTACAACTTCAAAGTTATGACTGTCAACAGTGACGTGAGTGCCAAGTCGCGAGTGCGACGACTGTTTGTTTGATGACAGGAGATATTTCGTCTTGCCCTCGTTCACTGCCAGACCCATTTCTTTTGCTTCCTTGTCCAGTCTGGAGAAAGCAGAACTAACGGCGCGGGTGTTGAGGCCGATGATATCAATATCATCGGCATACGCCAGCAGTTGTACACTCTTATAGAAGATTGTACCTTCTCTGTTGAGTTCTGCAGCTCGGACTATTTTCTCCAGAAGCAGGTTGAAAAAGTCGCACGATAGGGAATCGCCTTGTCTGAAACCTCGTTTGGTATCGAACGGCTCGGAGAGGTCCTTCCCGATTCTGACGCAATAGTATAGGCATTAAAAAATTTGAGCGCTTACTTGTACGGTATTAGTAATATTAACATTTTTACCGATCACCAGTCCCTTATTTTCGCTGTATCTGATAAGAATCCTAACTCAAAATTGAAAAGATGGCGTGCTTTTATCAAAGAGTTTCCACCAAAATTTCACTACAAGCCAGGAAAAGAAAATAAAGTAGCCGACGCCCTATCTAGACAGTTCATCCACAACTTGAGTGAATCAGGGAAGATGGAAACCATTCAAAGCGAACAGTCTTCGAGTGATGCCATTAAAACTATTAAATATCCTGTAAACCAATTTAAAAATCACTTAGTGTTATCTAAATCCGACCATTTTAGCAAAATAAATAAAATTTTATTTCAAAAGTTCCGACGTCACATTATTTGTTTTGACACCATCGAAAACCTAATGCGCTATCTAAAAGAAGCTATATGTCCAAGTGTCACAAACGGCTTACAATGTGAACATAAAGTTTTGGCAGAAATACAAAATGAATTAGTGAGGCAATTTCCTGGAGTTAAATTCGTACACACGGAAAAACTTGCAATTGATTTAACCAACAAGAGTGACCAACTAGATCAATTGATACGGAACATAATCGAGCTCATCGATGTCTGAACGAGAATTTTCAACAAATCTCAAATGAATATTATTTTCCAAACATGAGAAAAATGCTAAAATCTTTAATTGTGAACTGCAGAATTTGTTTGCACTTAAATATCAAAGAAAACCATTTGATCCTGGTATTGGAAAAACCCCCATACTGAAATACCCCGGAGAAATACTCCATATTGATATTTTTATCACAGCCAAACAGCATTTTTTTAATTTGTATTGACAAGTTTTCTAAATACGCCATTGTTAAGCCAATAGCTTCACGTTCCACAGTTGATATAAAAGATGCAAGGCTAGAAATACTGCTAATTTTTAAAAATACCAAAACTATAGTATCTGATAATGAAAAAGCTTTCCATTCCATCTTTCTTAAAAGTCTTCTTAGGGATAATTTTTCAATCGAACAGTTTTTTATTCCTACACTTCATAGCGAGAGTAATGGGCAGGTTGGGAGGTTTCACTCCACACTGCTGGAAATTGCCCGCTGCATCAAGGAACAACAACAAATAAGTGAGACTAATGACCTAATGTTATTAGCCACACATAAATATAATACTAGTATCCATTCTGTCACAAACTTGAAGCCAATTGAAGCTCTCTATAGCTCATCAATAGAAATACTAGAAACGATAAGAAATGAATTGAAACTTGCACAAGAAACAACGCTAGACAGATTTAATAAAAACAAAAATACTAAAACGTATAAGCCTGGCGAAAAGGTGTTTCTTAAAAGGAATAAAAGACTGGGAAACAAGTTCAGCAGTACTTATATTGAAAAAGTTATTGAAAAGGACTTGGGAACAACGGTACTAATAGATGGTAAGAAGATTCACAAAAGCAATATACGTTAGACATTTTATGTATGTAAACTCATTATTCATACTGTTATAATCAACTTATATGCCAGAAATTAAAAAAAAGTATAAATCTAAAAAATTATAAGAAATTAGTATTAAGATAAAATCCACAAGCATCTAATCTTGAATATTTACCTTTATTTTAAGTTTAAGATAAAAAATGTAAAAATGAAATAATACTTTTTGTTATTTGGATATTTGTATGCCAAACCAATTAAAAAAAGGCACACTGTCAAAACAACTGTTAACATCTGCATCACAACCTACTGATGGCGTTGCACTTTTAAATGATACAATACAAATGCAATGTTGATGGAGTAACAAAACCATCCTATTGAACTGTAACCTGAAACAAGAGCTGGTCATCGAACCGGGGACGATTCGATCTTATGGAGGGGAATAGTTAGTGGATCGACCCTCATCTCAACTCCCCTAAAGGCATCATTGAATCAGCTCGTGTCTTTTTCTTCATTATTACCATTCATAATCTAATTACGCTTAGCTGTAGTAATTCTAAAAGAAAATCGTATATGTAAATGACACCCTACAACAACAATTAGCAATTGATACTGCCCGAACATTTATTGCGAATGACCTTGATTGGAAAGGTATGATAATGGCATGCTGCGTTGGAAAGTTTGCACACGGCACGCTAAGCGACATCAACATGCAGTAACTAAATCTATGGAAAGCGTCCGCTGATCGTATACCTGACACCATCAACAACAACCTGTTTTTTCCATTTGGTATTTGCGTAGGCTTAGTTTTTTAAGTAAAAGAAACTGTATCGAATCAGAAAAAATTCAGAATAAATGTGACTGCCGAAGTGAGCAAGTGTTTGGTCTTTTAATTTACATATCACCTAAAACTAATCGAGATAGATTTAGGGTTATGTATATATAAATAATCTGGATGACGAGAAAAGTTGAAATCCGAGTGACTCTCTGTCTCTCCGACCGTCTGTGCAAGCTGTACCTTGAGAAAAAATTGAGATATCTTAATGTGAGTTTCTTGGTACAAAAAAAAAGTCGAGTTCATAGATGGGCGTAATCGGGCCACGTCCTCAAATATGTGTAATGCCTATATCTCCTAAACCACTAAAGCTACAACAACCAACTTTGCTGAGTATAAATCTTATAAAAATTCTGCAGACCGTGAGAAAATGGAGGAAACCCCCTTACTGGTTATATAACCATACGGTTCAAAATTACTAAAAGCACAATAAATTAAAAGCTAATTACGATAGAGACATTAAGTTTTATCTCCAACAGGGTAAGAGAAGGCTGTATGAATATGGGAAAATTAAACAATGGGCGTGGCACCGCCCGCTTTTTGGTGAATTCCCATATCTCGGGACCCGACAAAGCGATTTCGATTAAACTCAGTACGTGTCATTTCTAGAATATTCTTATGTTACAGTGTGTAAATAGGCAAAATCGGACAACAACCACGCCTACTTCCGATATAACACAATTTAAAATTCCATTTGATTTTTTCGCTTTCAAGTACACAAATCAGAAATTAATTAATATATCCAAATCCAACCGAAATTGTTTAAGGCCCTAGGTACCGAATATGTGGACCCCAGTATCTATAGTTGTTCGATAAATATAATGAAAAATCAGCAAAAATCTTTCTCTGATAATGGTTTGTCTGTATGTTTAAAATTGGTCGAATCGGGCCAATACTTCCTTGAGCCCTCATATACCTAATATAAAGAACTTCCAGGTGACTTTATGCCGGATATTTGAATTATCTTAATGAAAATGGGAGAGCATGCTTCAATCATAACAGTTTATCTTTGTGATTAAAATGGTTAATTTGAGCGAAAACTTAACCCAGCCCCTTTATAACCATTACCAGAATTTTCGAAAATCCTGCTGACTTTGCTCCATATGGTTGGTGATTGCGTGTGACTACTTTTGTTTTTCTAACAAATCTTATGCCAAATGTGTCGGCCAGAGTATGAGATATATAAGGTGAATGTATATAAAATTTTCTTAGATTCCGATCGTTTGATTGACGTTTTACGGGTTAAAGGCTTTAATTCTTGCAAGTTGCAAGAGTATAAAATGTTCGGTTGCACCCGACTTTAGCTCTTCCTTACTTTTTTATGTTGGATGTAGCATGTTATTTGTTATAAATCGTTCGCCTATAATCTAGCAAAGTAGCCGTAATGCCTTGACGATGAAAATTTCAATGCGATTTTCTGTTGTGATATTAAAACAAGAAAAAACGTTAACTTCGGTTGCACCGAAGCTAAATACCCTTCACAGGTGCATTTCTGTTAGTAACTATGTGTCCAGTTTGTATGGAATCTATATGCTATAGTAACCCGTTCTGAACAAGTTTTTTAGAGATTACATTGTTACCTTAAAAAATAATCTTTACCAAATTTCGTGAATATTTCTTGTCAAATGTGAAAGTTGTCCATACAAGAACTTGATTCCGATCGTTCAGTTTGTATGGCAGCTATATGTTATAGTTAACCGATCTGAACAATTTCTTCGGAGATTACATTGTTGTCTTAGAAAATAATATATACCAAATTTCGTGAATATATCTTGTCAAATGTGAAAGTTGTCCATACAAGAACTTGATTCCGATCGTTCAGTTTGTATGGCAGCTATATGTTATAGTTAACCGATCTGAACAATTTCTTCGGAGATTACATTGTTGTCTTAGAAAATAATATATACCAAATTTCGTGAATATATCTTGTCAAATGTGAAAGTTGTCCATACAAGAACTTGATTCCGATCGTTCAGTTTGTATGGCAGCTATATGCTATAGTTAACCGATCTGAACAATTTCTTCGGAGATTACATTGTTGGCTTAGAAAATAATATATACCAAATTTCTTGAATATATCTTGTCAAATGTGAAAGTTTTCCATATGAGAACTTGATTCCGATCGTTCAGTTTATATGGCAGCTATATGCTATAGTGGTCCGATATCGGCCGTTCCGACAAATGAGCAGCTTCTTGAAGAGAAAATGACGTCTGCAAAATTTCAAAAGGATATCTTAAAAACTGAGGGACTAGTTCGTATATATACAGACAGACGGACAGACGAACAGACAGACGGACATGGCTAAATCGACTCAGCTCAACATACTGATCATTTATATATATACTTTATAGGGTCTCCGACGCTTCTTTCTGGGTGTTACAAACTTCGTGACAAACTTAATATACCCTGTTCAGGGTATAAATATCTTACCGGTTTTACATGGTGGGTCTTAAAAAACTGCCTTGAGCAAAGCAACAATCAGTGCTTTTAAATCATGTACTCGTACATATATGAAATTTACTGCACTTTTCCAGTGCTTATGTTATGAGTTATAAAAAGTGTAACTAACACGACTTTCTTTTATATGTACATATATATAGTAGATTATGTACGCAAATTGCTTTAAGGGGTGAAAGGTGAGCGACTCTCTCATTTCCAATGACAGAGAGTTGGCATCTTTTTATTTTTGGAAATAACACCCCCCATAGCGGAGATAACGACTCACTTATTCAAACAAAAAAATATTTTTGTAATCGTTTCAATTGTAATTGAATATATGTGGGTTGGAGATTTAGCTGTTAAGATCGTTTCAATCAACTTGGCAAAAACATTTTCACTGTCAAAAGCAACAGGTAGCACCATTAGATGTCATTTGAAATGTCGAATTGCATTGTTGAACATAACTTAAAAACACTTCAACGCTTGAAATGTTCCAAATATTAATGAATGCAATGGTTCGGGTGGATGCTGGCCATCTCATTTTGCCATTAGCACAACACATCCCGGGCGTTTCACCTTGAAAGTTAGCCGGATCACGATGTGGACAAATTGCGGCCGTAACTCCAAAGTATAGTATGCATACATACCTACTATAACAAATCTGACTGTTGTAATTAAAAGCAGCACCCATCATTTTAGCCAACCTTCCACGACGTATTCGAGATCGCCGTTTAAGATTCAGTACAGGTATAGGGTCAACAGATCTATTTCGTGCCATACGTTCACGCAGCGATGTAACAGCTTGTGTGTGTTCATCTGTAGTATATGCTTAGTAATCTCAAATCATTTACATTACGCGTTCACCGACCCATATTTGTTCGTCTGGCTCGTGGCATTTTCATATACATACAAAAGAATAAATCAAATAAAAAATCAATTGCATCTATTACAAAAGAGTAAAACAGCTGTTAATTTTTATTTTTAATAAAGAAACACACTTGCATACATATTGTTTCTTTCGATTAATTTTCTCGCACTCACATTTCGGAAACTTATATAAAAAAAAGCCCCACAATTCCGCCAGAAATTTACAAAAAATGTATTTTATTGAACTTTATGTACAATTTATATATTTAACTCGAATTATAAATTAATGTTCGCACAATATGTTGGAGCTCAGGGTGAATCGCACGGCTATCGTTGGCGGATCGCAAAAAGAAGTAGTGACGAACTTGTTTCTCCGCCCTTTTTGTTCCCTTTTGGTTGTGGTGAAAAATGCAGTGGTAATGTAGTTATGTGTGATGTGGATTGTGAGTGATGTAGAGATGAGTGTGGTGAATGAAGCGTGCTAGTGACGAATATTTTAATGCGATGAGTGTAGAGTGTTCTGGATGCGGGATTATTGTTGCGGTTAGGTGTTCGGTGTTGGTTATGTGTTGTGTGGGGCAGGAGACTGAAGCTCATTTAGCCATCCTGGCCCCCCTAGGCGAATATTTCAGCCTAGAAGTCGTCCCAAATGCTGGAGTGTGGCTACAACGTTGCAGACGCCCCGGTGCGGCGCGGACGGGGCGTTTGTTGCTGGCGTCGTGTCGACGTCCCATTTTGTTGCCGCCGGATACGGGAGGATGATATGGTTGGCTGTCGACGCGATCGTGCACCCCGGCTTATTGGCGGTCGTCGTACTGCACCACGGTGGTGGCTACCAGATTCTTGACCAATGTCGGGTCTGGTGGTTCGGTGCAGCATGGTGTGGTAAGGCCACATACATATCTGGCATTCTTTCCCGAAGTACACTCCTGGGTAGTGTGGGTAGGTTCCAGACAATTGAGGCAGTGACCGTGTGCCTGGGCGACGCGCAGCCTTTGTTGTGGTGGCAAAACTTTAAAAATGGCGCAGTGCATCAACCGGTGCGGTCGACGACATATTGGGTACCTGATGCGCTGCGGCTCTGCTGCTGATATGGGCGTTGACGGCAGTGCTCACGTTCCACTACGCGTACCCGTTGATGTGGTGGTTCGGGGAGCTGCGACTGGGCCAGCCACAACTGGGGCTGCCACTTGGCGTGGCATGTGGTCAATCAAGCGAATGGTTGGCGTCGGAGCGAGCGGCATATCTGCATCCATGTTGATCTGTATGGAAGAGTGTTATTTTAATGTAAATTTGTTGCATGAAGTGGATGCCACGTTGTGGCAGAAGTAGTACGTCAAGTTGATTGATCATTAGATTTTTTTGTTTGTTATTTTAAAATATTTATTACATCGGGTTTATTCGAGGGTTTTTTCGCTTACGTTTCGATGTTATCGGCTGTCGGTAAAAAGCATAGTTTAACGAGCGGTCTTGTTAACTTCCCGGATTGCGTACGGAGATCGACTACGCGAATATGACCGTCGGTAAAGCTTCTCCATGCGGCCAAGCCGCCATTCGGTAGGGGGGAGACATTCGTCCTGAATCAGGACACAATTTCCAATCTTTGGCGCCTTTTCCGTAATTTTCCGTCGGTACCTCTTGTGGAGGTCCTTGATATAGTCTTCTTTCCAACGGCGACTGAAATTAGTATTTAGTAAGGATAGCGACTCCACGCCTGGCTCAGATATGGCCAGAATGGGTGCTTCTTTTAGAAAAAGCCCTAGAGTTAGGGCTGTGAAATCGGAGGGATCTTGCGAGAGAACCGTGAGGTGCCGTGAGTTGAGAACGGCTTCGATTTTAGCTACTAATGTAGTGAATTCTTCATAATTAAATTTGGAGCTGCCAGCTGTCTTCTTGAAATGAGATTTGAAGCTCTTTACAGCTGATTCCCATAGACCACCCATATGAGGAGCGCTTTAAATTGCTAATTGATACATTGGGGGGGTACTTTTGTACGATGCCAGGTGATACTTCTTTAAAGAAAAGAAACTGTTGTTCTGTGGCTCGTTGAGCTCCAATATATGTTTTGCCATTATCGCTCATGATTTTGGATGGAAAGCCACGTCTTCCGGCGAAACGAGCAAATGCCGCGAGAAAGCCTCGGTCGTCAGATTAGTGCATAGCTCAAGGTGTACTGCCTTTGTTGTGAAACATACAAAGACAGCCACATAGCCTTTCATGAGAGTGGGAGATCTTAGCATGGACGCCTTTGTTTGAAAAGGCCCAAAAAAAAAATCCTGCGGTGGTGAAAGGTAGAGCGAAATTGCAGCGTTCAGGTTGAAATGCTGCCATAATCTGCGTTCGCATTTTTTGCTTATGCATAGTGAAGATCTTACACATGAAAATGCATTTCTTGATTTGGGGCTTCAGACGTGGGATGTAGTATTCTTGGCGTACCATATGTTGCATTAGGCGATGTTCGGCGTGTAGCATTAATATGTGGATGTATTTCAGGAATAATGTGGCAAATGGAGACTTCTCAGGTATGATTGTGGGGTAGTATTCGATGTATATTAGGCTTGAGCTAACAAGCCGACCATTGGCACAAAGCATACCTTTCTTGTCTAGAAATGGGTTCAGAACTAAGAGTGAGCTCTTTTTGTCAATCGGCTTCGATTCTCTTAATAAAAACAGGTCGCGGCTGAAGTAGCGTGTTTGGGTTGATGCGATAAGAGCGACTTTAGCCTTTTGTAAGTCTTGGTGCGTCAATGTATCGCACTGGGGGTAAGTTGCTCCTTTAACTTTAAGTTCAAGCCACTCTAAGAACTTGAGCATATAGGCGACTACTCTGAAGGCTCGAGGAAACGATGAAAATCGTTCAAGGATATCAATATCATCCAATATTGTGCGTAGGTGTCGATTTTTCGACTTTCGGGCGCATTGACGATTGTGGCCAAGAATCGGGAGATTCTGTTAACCACCGGGGGTCATTCCACCATAGGGTGGTGGTGGCGAGATGCAGGGGTTTGGACCCTCTTGTACCTAGATCAGCAGGATTGTTAGCACTGGCTACTTGTCACCAAGTGACTGATCCTACTAGGTCAAGTATTTGCGCCGTTCGATTATAAATATAGGTTTTCCACGCGTGTGGTGGCTTTTCTAACCAGGCTAGAACTATTTGGAATCGGACCAGAGGTATAATTTATATTTTGCCATGTTTAAGTGGGTCTGCACCATGGAAAATAGCTTTGTTAGTAGCAGAGCGCCACAGAGTTCAAGTCGTGGTAGACTTATGGTATTTAGAGGCGCAACTTTTGCTTTTGCCACTAGTAGGTGGCTTGTAGTTGCCATATCGCTTTGTGTGCACACATATATAGTGGCACAATATGTCTTTTCAGAGGCGCCACAGAAGCCGTGTAGTTCCACTTTGTATTCGGGGGAATAGTTTACCCACCGTGGAATTTGTATCTGCGAAATGGCGGTCAGATTATTAGCGAACTGGGACCATTTTTCTAAGCGAAGAGGTTTCACTTGTTTGTCCCAGTCAGTTCCGTGCAGCCATAATTCTTGGATCAGGATTTTCGCTTGAATCATAATTGGCGAAAGCCATACTGCGGGGTCGAAAAGTTTTGAGACCGAGGATAAAATTTGTCTCTTTGTTATCGCGGATAATGCTGATATGGACTCTGTCGTGTATGAAAACTGGTCCGATATCGCATTCCATTGGATGCCCATGTTTTTGTTGTACTTTCCTTTTCGAAGAAGGAAATTAGTATGCAACAAATTGTCGTTTGGTATATTTTTGAAGATATTTGGATGATTATCTTTTATCTTTTTTAATGGAAACTTTGCGGTGTTGAGGGCATTTATTACCTGTGATAAAGACTCGTATACTTGTGGAAGACTGTGGCTTCCAGACAGGATATCGTCTACAGAAGTTTGCGTTTTTAAGACTTGTGTTGCCAGTTCGTGTAGTGTACGAATGGCTAGATATGGGGCACAGCTTACGCCAAAGGTAACTGTTTTCATTTTAAAGTTGCGTAGTGAACTATTGGCAGATTTTCGGAAAATAATCCGCTGAAAATCTTGATCGTCTTTATGTACGAGTATTTTTCGATACATTTTTTCAACACCCCATTGAATACGTATTTGTATATACGCTAATTTAATATGAGGAGCATTAAACCTGGTTGGAGTGTGGGTCCCGTAAATAGAATATCATTCAGGAAATTCCCCGAGCTAGTGGATTGTGAGGCATTGAAGACAACTCTAACTTTTGTGTTTTTTTTTTTTTGTCAGGCTTTACCACTTCATGATGTGGCAAGTAGAATAAGTAGTATTTGCCTTTTATGATTTTTTCGCATTGGCTTACTTCCACAATGTGGTTGAAATGGAGGTATTCTTCTAAGACACCATCATAATCTTGTTTGAGCTCACCTTTTCTAAGTAGGTTTTTTTCCATACTTAGAAACGGCTGTATTGCAAAGGTGCAAGAGTGACCTAAGGCGAGTGTGCCTGGAAATTGTTGTTTTAGTGGTAGTCGTACGACATACCGACCATTATCTGATCGAGTAGTTGTGGCTTTGTAAAAGTCTTCACAATACTGATCTTCTGGTGCTGTAATTGAAATGAGGGGGAGTTCTTCTAACTCCCAAAATTTTCTCAATTTTGAATTACGGTACTCGTTTGAGATTTCCTCAACTTGAGTTCTCATTGTTGTGACTGATGGTATTTTGCGCCAGAAGTGTTTTCGAAATTTTTTCAACACCTTCTGTTATAATTTGTGATATAAGATCGCTGCCTAGTAGAAGGTCTATTTGAACGGGGGTGTTGCAGTGGATCTGCTAGCTTTAGGTGTGTAACCTTTTGCCAATGCTTGCTATTTATATGATAGCTTGGAAGCATGTTCGTGAGTTGCGGTAAGACTATTTTATCTGCTTGAATGCGCTTATCCGCTTGGGGGGAAATTAGGGTAATGGGGCAGATTTTGTTGGAGTTTGAACTACTCTTCCGCCCATTCCCGTAATTTCAAAACTGGCTAATTCTGTGGGTAATTGTAGCCTATTTTGTGCCCTAGACGCAATAAATGATCTTTGTGATCCTTGGTCTATTAAGGCCCTGAGTTTAAACAGTTCTCCTCGGTGTTCGATGGAGACGACTGCTGTAGGTAGTAGTACCATACTTTGAATCTCGCTGTGGAGCGTTTGATTTTTTAATGCCTTTGAGCAGCATGGTGTCTCCTGCCAAAGTTCGGGATTTTGTGTTTCGGGAGTTGCGGTTGCAATTAAACCCATGGCTCTTTTTGAGAAAGCGCTGCTTTGAAGTGTGTTGGGAAAGTTATTTAAGTGCAACATAGAATGATGACTTTTGTGGACAAAGAGTTTGTACAGAGTCTTTTTGATCTGACAAAGTTGTTCTTTTCATTCATATTAAGTTTTTTAAACTTTTCGCAAGATTTAAGCTTGTGCCCTCCTTTACACAGTTCGCATGACGTTAATTTATTTTGTTCAGATGTAAGCGATTGATTTTTAAAAAAACTTCTATTTAAACTGTTGTTGTTACAAGCTTGGGGTCTAATGAAACTTCAATTTAGGTCGTGTTGAAAGTTTTTGGTTCTGACCGTCTTTCTATCTACCCTTTCCGCAATTTCGTATTGGGTACTTAGGAAATCTTTCATCTGCCACGTTGGGCATTTTCTTCGTGATGAGAGCGATTGCTCCCACAGAAGCAAAGTTTTTTCCGGTAATGCCGCGGAGCATATGTTAACCAGTATGGGGTCCCAATTGTCTGTGCGAATATTCTGTGTCGATAGAACCGACAAACAATTTGAAACAGTGGATTGAAGTTTTATGAACTCTTCACTTGTTTATTTCTGAATTTTTGCTAAGTTCATTAATATGTTGACTGGTTGGTCGATCAATATTCTTTCATTCCCGTATCGTTCTTTTAGAGCTTCCCAAGCCAAATTGAAATTGTAGTCATTTAATGCGAACTGTTTGACTATTATGCCTGCTTGACCTTTGGTTTTGTATCTGAGGTGATACAATTTTTGCGCTTGTGATAATTTAGGATGGTTTATGTAGACAGCCGTAAACATGTCCCGGAAGGACGGCCATGGTTTAGAACCTCCGTGAAATGTTTCTGTATCGCATGCTGGCACTTTAAGGTGAATGCCTGAACTCGCCTCTTGGCTTTGAATTTTGTGGAGTAGGTGCAATTGCTTTAATTAATTTCAATTGACCTGAGACATGACTTTTGTCTCTTCATAATGGTCAAGGCAATTTTCATATTTGGCGTAAGGCGAGGATTTGTAATTTTCGGGTAGATCTGAATCGTCAGTTTCTACTATCGCGCCATACGCAGATTGGAGACGTGTCCAGAAATTGTCTATATTTTAGTTTTTGTTTTCTAGCACCGAATCAGAGTTATCTTGAATCGGTGAAGATGAAAATCGAGTGCAGTATCTTATTAAGCTGTCACTCTCAGAAATGAATTTAGCATAAGAAATATCTTTCCCCTTTCTATATTTATATTTATATATATACGAGGTGTGTTCAAAAAGTATCGCGAATCGTAACTGATAGTTTTCTTCGATTGCAGGGGCGTGGTGCATCATAAGTTCTTGCCACAGGGAAGAACGGTCAATAAGGAATATTACCTGCAAGTAATGCGCAATTTGCGGGAATCAATCCGCCAGAAACGCCCGGATTTGTGGAAGAACAAAAATTGGCTTTTGCACGACGATAACGCCCCTGCTCACACACATCGTTGCTTGTGCGCGACTTTTTGGCCAAAAACAACACACTAATGATGCCGCAGCCACCGTATCTGGCCCCCTGTGACCTTTTCTTGTTCCCTAAGCTAAAGAGGCCCATGAAAGGACGACGTTACACTTCTCTTGACGAGATAAAGACGGCATCGAAGGAGGAGCTGAAGAAGATAAAAAAATGATTTTTTGAAGTGTTTCGAAGATTGGAAAAACCGTTGGCACAAGTGTATCATATCTCATGGGACAAAATAGATATTCATGAATAAATAAATAATTTTTGAAAAAACACAAAATTCGCTATAATTTTTGAACACACCTGGTATATTTTTTAATATAAATTCAGATTAATGTAAAAACCCAAAAACTCTTTTACGTAAATAAGAGTTTTTATTTCCGAATAAACGATTATTTCATTGAAAGACGGGTATGTCGTGTTACGCATTTTTTTGAAATATTTAGGAAATAATATAATAAATATATTGTATATTTTATATGTGTGTATATATATATATAAATATATGTATGTATACTTTTTTTTTGGTTGCGGACTTTTTCGTATGCCCTCGTATAATTTAATTGATATATTGTATAATATATATGTGTGTATCTATATATGTATATATATGTATATATATAATTTTTTTTTTTTTTTTTTTGGTTGAGGACTTATTCGTATGCCCTCCCTCGTATGCACTTTCGTAGTCACAGGCGTCAATATTCTTTGTATATGTGCCTGGTCTGTATGTAATGCGCTATAATATAAATAAAAGGTATGAAGCGAAGACAAAAGGAAATGTTTGCCAATGTAAGTATACATACATATGTATATATTTGTTATTGTACCAGACCGTTTATGTATTAATAAATTTCGATAAATGTCGGATAATTATTGCAAATATTCAAATTTGATTATTTTATATTTAATACTCCCCTATGGTGCATATATATTCAAGTATATTTAAGTATACGAGTATTTACTTGTATATAATGATTGTATTGTTTTTGCGGTCTTTTGTTATTGAGCGACACGAATCAAAAGAGAGTTCACCATTTTTAACTTCGTATAATATAATACGGAGTTGTTTTTAGTTAATATGTATGCATGTATGTTCGAATTGATTATTTCTTTTCTTTTTCTTCTTGTCTTTTTATTGTGCCTTTTGCTTATTTATTTTTGATATACTGCTTGCTGTTTTGAGGAACAGGAGTATTGCCGAAAATCTTGCAAGTGGATACTTGAAATTAAATTGTTGTTTGATTAGCTTGTTGCGTGTGTTCGTAACACAGGGGTAAGCAAATAGGCAAATAAAAGATTTTTTTCTTTACTGTTTTATATACATATATAGATGATATATATAATTAAAATTTGCGCGGTTTGTGCCGTTCAAACGGATTATCTTAAATATAAATCCGTTGGTTTTCATACATATGTACATACATATAATAAATGTAAATGAAAATGATACATTTACTTTATCTCGCCTCAAGGGGTTTTGGGGGAAATTAAGATTTTGAAATAGCGCTATGCCCGTGTGCTCCGGTTCTCCCGTCCTGTTGTCCCGCGCCTGTGTGCCGGTTTTCCTGGTGTGTGTTGTTATTGTGTTGTATTAATGTTTTTTGGCCGATCGCGCCCGAATTATGTATTATGTTGATTAGATTTTTATAACGCGGAGTGCTCGTTTGATTTTGGTTACTTTTTAAAGAATTTGTATAAAAACTTATTTTTCTCTCTTTTTTTATATTTTTACATATATATTATTTTAAAAGTTAATTTTGTTTCTGTATGTGCATATTTCTTGTTATATCCTTTTTGCCACAGCAATGCTCTTAACTTTTCACTTCACCTAAATTTAGTTTAATTCTTTTTCTTTCGCTTTTTATATGTTTAATATCACTGCACTTTTTATGCTTTAAAATTTTTAATTTGGTTTTTCTTTTTTTCTATAGTGCCTTTCTGTAGGCTGGAAGGACCATGTTTCTTTCGATTAATTTCCTCGCACTCACCGTTCGGAAACTTATATAAAAAAAAGGCAACACAATTCCGCCAGAAATTAAAAAAAAAATATATATATATTTTATTGAACTTTATGTACAATTTATATATTTAACTCGAATTATAAATTAATGTTCGCACAATATGTTGCAGCTCGGGGTGAATCGCACGGCTATCGTAAGCGGATCGCAAAAAAAAGTAGTGACGAACTTGTTTCTCCCCCCCTTTTGTTCCCTTTTGGTTGTGGTGAAAAATGCAGTGGTAATGTAGTTATGTGTGATGTGGATTGTGAGTGGTGTAGAGATGAGTGTGGTGAATGCAGTGTGCTAGTGACGTATATTTTAATGCGGTGAGTGTAGAGTGTTCTGGATGCGGGATTATTGTTGCGGTTAGGTGTTCGGTGTTGGTTATGTGTTGTGTGGGGCAGGAGACTGAGGCTTATTTAGTCACATATGTATATTTCACTTGAACTGAAAACTTACTATTGTTTGACAATTTAATTGAAATGAAGCCTTTAGACGATACGAAACACCGACAGCTCGTTAAAAAACTGAGAAAGTACGTGCCCACAAAACATTTTTCGAAGTAATCTTTTACAAAAATTGTGATAAGTGAAGAACCGCTTAACCGATTTTGTGCAAACTTCACATAAACCATCTACAAAGTAGTCCTAACAAAGCCTAAATATATGTCATAAAATTACAACGAAAAGTGGCACTACTTTTTATATACATACTACATACATATATTCATTTTATATTTTTATTTATATAATAAACTATTCATTACAGTGAAAAATTTTTTACGAATAAAGGCGAAAACTTTTTTGTCGGTATAAGAATCCAAGGGATTGTACTTGAGATTTAATTTTGAATTGGTCCATACAAATAAATTTCATTGGAAAAAATAATGATTTCTCAATGTCTGGTTATCAGTCTTTCTGTCCAGTTAATAGAGTTGTCCGCTTATTAGATTCTACTTAAAAATATCAACAATGTGCAAGGTTAATGGAAATGTACGCTTAATAGGCTGTCCATTGAATAGAGCCTTCACCGTATCCTTTATTCAGGAATTGTTTTTACTATTCTATCTTCTAAGTTGGTTCGAAATGGACACAGTGTGCCTAATTTTACTAAAATCGGTTGGTTAGTTTAGGAGTCCATCGCGTACAAACAACGTGTTACGTACTTTTTATATATAAAAGATACAGATTAAAATTAGTTTAAAAAGCTAAATATCACTATAATAGGCTCAAATATAAGTACATATGTATATATTTTAATGACAAAAGATTTTCAAAATTAACTTTTAAAACTCAATATAACAAAATATTTTATATTTCAATCCACTTACGTGTTTGAAATAACCTTATAATGAACCATATTTCTACCTTATACACTTAATTTATTATAGCAATAATTATTTCTGAGGAGCTGTTATTGGTATTTCGTTGTTTTGCTGCCAAAAAATCCGCGAACACATCAACAAGCAAAGAGAGTAATTTCTGATCATTTAGTTTATGAAACTTTGGGTTTTATGTTACTTACAGACAATATCCCGAACCATTAACGGTTTTTCACTCAAATTTACGCACGACAAATCATTTCGACCGCTCTTGCGACGGTGTGAAAATAGATGAAGGTTCTGTCAAAAATAACTAAAAAACAGGATAAATCAATAAATAAATTCGTCAGAAACTTACAACGGGAGATGGAAGGATGAGTTTATAGCAGCCGCCGTAAAAATTTGACGATAGGCGTGACCCGACCACATTTAAGCAGAAACCCATATGTCGGGACCTGTTCGACCTACTCCAACTAAATTTGTAAATTGGTCTTATTCTGGTGCAAATTGGGAGAAATCGGACTGAAACCACGATTATTTCTTATATATCATAATTTTAAATTCCATTATATTCTTTCTCCTTCCGGTATACAAATTAAGCACCAATAACGTATCGTGATAATGCTTTACGCAAATACCGTCTTTGAAATGTGCCAGCATTATGACCAAAAACTGTCCAAACCGGACCAAAACTGATCAGGCTCCCATTTCGTATTGCGCCCTTTTTATCAAAAGTAAAGGTGTGAGATATATTATAGAAACTCAGAGAGAATTCTTTGCTAATAATAATATGCTCGTTTGCCAAAAATGTGCTAAGTCGGATCAATAATTTTCTTAGTCCCCATATACCTAATAGAAAGATTTTCCAATTTTCGGCTGACTTTGTATTTCAAATATCGGTAAATATGTGGGTTAGGTTGATGTCAGAGGGGAAGCCAGAAGCGATAATAGTTTAAGCAAAGACCGCTGCTATAGGATACCAGAGTTATAGTAGCAAAGCGTGGCGAGCTGTTGCCTGGCTATTATTGTGTTGCGATAAGCAAGAGTTTTCGGCGCACAATCCGCTGTCTTTTTACGAATAGCTTCACGCAAACGACGTATAATACTCAAATAGTATTCCTTTTTGAGAGTTTGGCCAGTCGGAGGGAATTCGGAGTCGATAGTCGAAGAAAATTGTCAACTTAACCTTATTTTTGACCTGCTTTGAAACAGTTTTTTTCGGTTTCGGCTCACCTTTGCCACGATATTCGGCCGACTGATTGTCTGTTTCCGACTCGCAAGCATAGATGCAAAACCCATCGTCAGTAATAATACGTTTCATGACATCCTTGTATTCGTTAGCATTGTTTCACAAACGAAAACCCGACGCTGCTTTTCGAAAGAATTGTGTAATTCGGAAATCAATCGTGCTTTCACTTTTCTTAGTTCCAAAGGATATTTCAAAATAGTTTTCACTAATCGTCGCTTTTCAAGCACCAATTCCTTTATTATATTGACCTGCCATTTGCCTATAACGCGTTCTCGACCGTACTTGAACAATTGGTACCAATCGTCGAAGGCTTTTTCCAATATTCTGAACGTTTTGGCATCAGAAATTGGATTCCGCTCACAAATTTTAATGGAACATCTTTGAATAATTTTACTCTTCGTAAAAATCACCGAGTGTACTTTAAAATGATAAGCGTATACTAAACATTGATGATTATTTTGATATGACTTTTGGAAAAGATGTCACTGACAGTCATACAAACCTAGAAAAAAAATATTTCGACGAATGTGTTTTCGCGCAATATTTAAATTAAAAAGTTTGTCTAGTGAAGGATGGAGTCATGTGTAGAAGTTCACGCAAGAGAGGAAAGTTCTCTGATCACCATTCACTTGGGAGTGGCCAGAAACGATGAATTTACATATGGCTTAAGCAGCTTACGAAATTTGGTCTTTGACCAAGTATTCTCTGGGTAGCTTAAGAACATCCGTTTAAAGGCGAGCTAAAGTGAGAAGGCGAAATATCCCTAAAAAGGGTTGTGCGCTGAGTTTGGAACCCACCACGTAAAAAACGTACCCAATGAAAAAACAATCAGCCTCGGATGAGAGAACCCCCTTTTAATGACGACCATTGTAAACGAATTAAGGAATACGATTTAAGGGCATGCACCTAGAAAGCCCGGTTCCTTAATTGGGAAAATGCTGCTGCCTAGCTGGTTGATGTTCCCGTTAGCGTGAATGCTGACATCACCGCCATTGGCAAAGACATCACCGCCGTTGTGACGAAAGACACGTCTCTAGTGTTCTAGATGTGCGTACGCTCCGAGGTCCTAATAACGACTCGGGCCACTATCTTGTTGCAGCCAAGATTCGCACCCGCCTCTGTGAAACAAAAAACACACGTTAACAAACACAAGGAAGGTTCGACTTCGAAAAGCTGCAATCACAACAGACAGGCGAACGACTTTCAGCTCGACTTGCAATTCTGCTCTCTGGGAGCACTCATCAACAGCTCGGTATAAGGGAACTGTGGGACGGTATTTCAAGGATAGATAGTTGAAGAGGGAAGCGAGACGCATTTGCAGACCGAAAAAGGGAGAAGCCCAAATGCATGATTATGAAGAGCTTGACAAGCTGGCCAACAGCTGTAATACTAGAAAATTCTATAAAAAAATGTGGCGGCTAAGAGAAGGTTTCGGGACTGGACTACACTCTTGTAGAACCCCCAGCGGTAATCTAGTGACCAATGCCCAGAGCATACTAAAAATATGGAGGGAACACATGAAGAAGTTCGAATAGCAATTACCCGTCTGAAGAACAACAAAGCGGCGGGGGCCGATGGATTGCCAGCCGAGCTATTCAAACACGGCAGCGAAGAACTGATAGGGAGCGTGCATCAGCTTCTTTGTAAAATTTGGTCAGACGAAAGCATGCCCAACGCTTGGAATTTAAGTGTACTCTGCCCAATCCACAAAAAAGAGACTCTAAAATCGGCGCCAACTACCGTGGGATAAGTATCCCAAATATCGCGTATAAAGTTCTATCGAGCGTATTGTGTGAAAGAGTGAAGCCCAGCATCAACAAACTGTTTGGACCTTATCAGGGTAACTTTAGACCTGGAACACACCACCTCTTCGTCGATTTCAAAGCTGCTTTCGAGAGTACGAAACGGAGCTGCCGGGAAGGATCTCTCCGAGCCGTTCGATACCAAACTAGGTTTCAGACAAGGTGACTCCCTATTGTGCGACTTCATCAATCTGTTGCTGGAGAAAATAATTCGAGCTGCAGAACTTAATCGAGTATAATCTTTTATAAGAGTATACAGCTGCTGGTGTGTGCCGATGATATTGATATTATTGGCCTCAACACCCGCGCAATTAGTTCTGCTTTCTCTGGACTGGAGAAGTAAGCAAAGTAAATGGGTTTGTCAGTTAACGAGGGCAAGGCTCCTACGTCATTGTTGACAGTCATAACTTGGAAATTGTAGATAATTGCATCTATCTTGGAACCAGCGTTAGCAGCAACACCAATCTCAGCCTCTTAATCCTACACAGAATAACTCTTGCCAACAGGTGCTACTTCGGACTAAGTAGGCAATTGAGAAGTAAAGTCCTCTCTCGACGAATATAAACTAAATTCTATAAGTCATTCATTATTCTCGCCCTGCTGTATGGTGCAGAGGCATGTTTTCGAAAGATTTATAGTCCTTTGCGCGTTGGCCATGGCGAAAATCGCATTCGATGGAACAATGAGTAGTATGAAATATACGACGTCATTGACATAGTTCAGCGAATTAAAAACAGCGCCCACGCTGGCTAGGTCATGTTGTCGGAATGGACGAAAACACTCCAGTAGTATTGGACACAGTACCCGCCGGGAAAAGCTAAGGAAGAGGAAGATATCCATATCCTTTAAAGGACTAGGTGGGGAAGGACCTGGGTTCGCTTGGAATCTCCAATTGGCGTCATGTTGCGAGAAACCTCTTGCGCGCCGTTGTTAATTCGGCTATGATCGCGTAAGCGGTATCTATACCAGTAAAGAAGAAGAAGTTACTAATTTTTGCTCACAGATTATTTTTGTGCATAAAATGGCTCAAATCACTAATACCAGGATTTTAAAACATCTGGTTGATGTTTGCTCAGCTCATTTAGTTCTGTTAGCGATAGGTGATGTGGCCGAAAAATATATAAAATCGGTCAATACTACCCCTATCATCAAAATGGCTTATCTAGCGCAAATTGAGCTCAAAGGAGCACTTATTCCCTTATCTCCCATATTTGTACGTAATATGGGAATTTCACGATTTCACATTGAATGTTGAATTCTTTAACAACAATTAAAAAAAAAAAGATTTGTCCACAACTAAAAGTATTTATCTGGATTTGGTCTTTGGAAGTTGTAAAAGTATGTGAAGATATAGTGAACCAGAGGTCAACTCGTCACGTCATCCTGATCATTTATGTACATATATACAACAATTAGTTTAAGATGTTACAAACTACCGTTAGGTGAACAAAATTATTAATGAAAAAATATAAATAATTCTTCTGTGCTGTGCTCAACATTCTTACACATTCAAACGTTTTAGTTATTATTTGTTATCCAAATGGTATGTTTTACTGGTGTATCAATTTTTCAGTTCAATTGTAATTTAGACCATCACTGGTTTTCTTTAAATTCTTTTTGTATGAAAATAGTATGAATAATATTCTTTTAATATTACAAGAAATTAAATACAATTTTTTTTAGGTTTTAACCAATTATTTGGGGTATATTTTTCAACAAAATATATTAATTGAATTGATTTATAATGTGTGATCACGAAATTCCGAAGGATATGTAAGATTACAAAAACTGGTTAAAATGGAAAAATTAATTAATAAACAATTTCAACCAAAAGTAATAAAAAGTGAGACTTTTACTTTACTCTAAAGAGAGCTGACAGGGAATTTGTAAACGATATCCGAGTGGATTACACTTTTGCTTAATTATTCATTGAATAATAACATATCTGAAGACATAACTTAAGTACGGAAGTACTTCAATAAGACTTCTGGTGATATTACATTGTTAGTATTTTCTTTATTTCTAGCACAATTCAATGTCCTAACCAAGATTTAAGCTAAATAAATACTGATAAAACGAAGGCTCAGCTGATAATAGAAATGGTTTAAAAATTACCAAAACTTCTTAACCTCCAGTCTATAATGTTATAGGTCTGCATACAATTAATTAATACATACGATTTAATCAAACTTAGAAATTTTATTATTATTATTATAATATTGGCAATAGCATTTACTTCAAACCGCCAAGGGAATATTTAACCACTAATACTTATAATGGATGTACAAGAAGTATATGCATACATGAACATATATACGACTTCAATCTATATAATCATTTTAATTATAAAATATGCAATAGCATAATTATGTATATTATTTACATACTTCTTATGTAGGGACGATACATGCAATATTGATACATGCAGTATAATGCATTCACGCATACGCAACTGCATGTAAGTGCATACACATGTATAAATGCCAGTGCAGTGAACGAAGGTGGGTAGGCTTTGTAGCTGCGTTGATAACATGCGCCTGACAAGCAGCAAAAGTGAATGTGCAACCATAGGTGAATGTGTGCGTGTGTGTGAGCTCATACCCATCAAGGAAACACGAACATATTCGGGGAATTATGCGGTTATGAATGTATCGACAAGGGAATTTATAGGGGATTTTCCTTCCAGCAAGTTCAATACATTTTTTATATATATGTATGGTTGCAGAATGTATTATGTATATATGTAGATTAACTCGATACCCAGGTAATCCTATTTAAGAGATGTTAGTATAGGTTAGGTTAAATTGTCGATCATAACAGGGATATCACTTGCAGCTTGTAACGCCAGTGAGTTATTGGCACCGAGAATTCCTAAAAAATTTATCAAAATGATATGACAGTAGAGATGTTTCAACATTACTCTTGCAATAGTTTGCTGTTTTAAGAATATATAGATTATGTATATACCTACATATAATATATATACACGCAAAAAGGAGCTGTTGAACTCATCAAGTTAACGAGCATTTCACCCTAGAAAGATAACGTTATTTTATACCACTGGCAAGATAACGATACGTGGATTTCAAAGATATAAAGGATGTTTAATATTTTAAAATTATTCGTTTTTTGACTAAGATCATTTATTTCATTCATGTTCATTTCTTATGAGATACACATCATTTCGACGCATCGTTATCTCGCTAGGATTATGTAAACTATATCCTGGTTCCTTTAATTCTAAAATGTGTGCATGCAAAACTTCTTAATATTACTGTACTGTCATTACCCGCCATCTTGCCGCGCTGTTCTATTGTCAAAACAAATACATGAAAAAGCGAGAACAAAGTTATCGAGTCATTACATAAAGTACTATAACCGCTATCTTCAATATTACCAAGTTTTTTTTCTATATTTGTACACCAGTTTTATTATTGTGAATCGCTCAAATAAATATTACAAGTTTTTTTTATTCTTTGATTATGGTTAAAAAAATGTTTTTAGACACGGAAACACATTTCTCCGCCCAGAAAGAATCGTAGCACAATTGAAAATGCTTCAAAACGTATGCGGGCACAGTGTATCACTGAAAGTGCTGCCTGTTGGCGTTTATTGTTCGATTCGCTACTCTCCAATGGTTGACGAATCGAAGACAGCAATATTTGAGTTATAAATATTTTATATATATGGCCAAATGTATTGGCTATGAAACCTTTCTTAAACGTGGTACGCTGACTTTATCAAACGTCCAGTTTCACCGATATTTAGATCTGTGTAGCATTGTATATTATAATTTAATTGCGACACGGGGGAAAGCAGTAACAACTATAGTGAGGGAAACGGCGACAATAACGGCGATGAGCTTCATTTCAAAGCAAACGAAATTTTTCGTGTCTACACTGCTGCAATGTAATGGTTCATACATATAAGCGTCGGCTGCATTAAACTGCACTCACCCCTAAAAATTGACCAATCTACTACCGAAGCTTTGCAAATGCAGATGGTGCAGTTACAGTGCCGCTGCCGCAACGATTGCCATTGTTCAGTCAGAAAAGAGTCTAGCTAAACTGAATAACTGCTTTTCCATCCGATAGATCAATCGTCCCCTTCGTTTCACCATTCGACATTACGTTCGTCTGATGGCCAGTTCCGCCCGCCCGTTCGCCTTTTTATATGCAGTTAGCATGCTACAGGCAGTTCACTTGTGCAGCCTACGACACAGCTATGTATCTATGCCTTTACATAGGAAAGTATTTACATATATTTGTATGTGGGTGCTGAATACACCACATATGTAATTATTTCTACGCGCAAATGTGTAAATGCATCAAATGAAACTAAATTCTATATGGCGCAGCCACAATATCGCCTCAGACACTATAAATCAGAGTCCCAATTGAGTTTTTACATACACGAAATCCTTTAAAGAGCGAAGCCCAAAGGAAAATGAATATGTAGTAACAATATATTATGATCCATATACATAAGTATGTACTAATATAAAATCTGGTATAATATATAGGGAGCAAGGCAATTGTTTTATTTTTCAAAAAGTGTGAGCGGAATCCCTGTGGCCTGCACGATTAAGTAAGATATTCCTACTAAATAATACTACTAATGAACGGAGACTTTCATCCGAGGAAGGATTGTGTTCTCAGCAGTACTACTTCAAATACGTCAGATATATTTTCTGTTGCTATAAAGACAACATAACAACACCAAACATACACATTATATACATATGTATATGTTCATACAGTTATTACATAAGAGAATGCAAATAGCACTAAATAGCATACGTATGGTATCTTTCTGCTATCTTTGGACACTTGTTACTACCAACTTTATATGTACTTATGTCTTCAAAATGGATCACCATCGGGGCTAACGGCTTAGACGCAAAAATTAATAATGGACCAGACACTGTTGGATAAACAGTCTCTTATTCTAATAATCTAATATAATGTTGGAGATTCAGATGAGAAACAATGGATAAACACAGGGTCCTCCATAGCTGGCATCCTTTTCTAAACGAGAAAATTTTTGATCAATCCAATCAAATTCTAAGACAGCTGTAATGAGATTCTACCTCTAGACACTCCATATATTTGAAGATTATATGTGCAGACAGTCAAAGGCAGCCTGCGAAACAAAAGAATATATGTATTCGTGATTTGAGCCGCAGCTTGTGGTGTTCGTCGATAGACAGTAAGCTTTTGAAGCAAATAATGGATGACAAGTAAAGATCTTAACAGAACAGTTACCTCTCAATAGCTAAACACTTGGCTAATGTAACACTCGTAAATTTATAGAGAAAATGCTTGAGTTCAATAAAACCCGACACCATACGTTGAACACTTTTGTGGCGTTGCTTTGCCGAATTATAAGTGTGACGTTAAATAAACTAGTAAGAAAAGGCTAAGTTCGGGTGCAAACGAACATTTTATGCTCTTGCAAATTGCAAGAATCAAAGTCGGGGAAATACTTTAAGGTGTAAAACGTCCAAACAATTTTATATACACATATTATAAGTATAACTCATACACTGACAGAAACATAAGATTTGTTAGAAAAGCGAAAATCCTAATTTGTAGTATATGAGAGTTGTGGTATTATCGACCCGTTTTTATCTATTTGTCATAATACCACATACTATAAACATGCCAGATACTAAAACACCAATAGAGTAAAGTCAGCCAAATGTTCGAACATCCTGACATTAGGTATATAAGGACTATGTCAAGATTTTGTCCCCGTTTATCTATTTTTGCCAAAAAGACATTGTTATCAGTAAAACTCTCATTTTCGTTGAGGTAACTCAGATATTTTTGACATACAGACATTCCATTATAACAGAAGAATTATCCCCGAATTTTATTACATATCTCACACATTGACCAACAATTTTGAACAAAAATCAATTATAGGTACCGGGGTCCAAATATTCGGTACCCAGACGCTTTAACAGGTTTTGTTGGATTTAAACAATTTTTGGTTATAAGATGGCATACATTAAAGACATTATTCGTGCAAAGTTTTATCTCGTATATTCATTGCTTCTTGATTAATGTACTGGAAAGAGAAATAATCAAATGGAATTTAAAATTGTTTTGCCCATTTTCATACTGTGACATTGAAATACAAAAGGAATTCCACGTAAACAATTTTTTTCGATATCGGTCAGGCGTGTCCCAAGATATGAGATCTCACCAAAAACTAGGCGGAGCAGCGCCCACCGTCCCTTTTTCACACCAGTTCCAACAAAGCTCTTTTATACCATCTCAGTGCTAAAATTTAATGTCTCTGGCGTATTGATTGCGGGGTGTTCTTCACGGCGGCGGGTGTAGGATGGTTGTTGTTTCGGTTTGGGTTGGGTTGGTGTGGTGGTGTTCTTTCGGTTTGAAAGGGTTGTGCCACTCCAGCGAGCAAATATCACCAATTTTAGCCAATATTGTACTTTTGTGTGGCGATTTTCTTGCTCTTTCTTACAATAAATAATATAATATTAATGAAAACAACGGCGAACAATGCTTTACTGCATTGAATTATATATATACATATTTATATATAATATATATATGCATACATACATATATATATATATATATATATATATATATATATATATATATATATATATGTGTGTGTGTGTAGGTGTATTTTTCATATACTATGTATAAAACGTAATTATATATTAGGAAAGATAGGGCAATTAGAATTCTGAATTCATCTGCCTCTTGTCACTTTTTGTTTCAAACTGCGCCCTATAACTATACAAATGTGATATATGTTAGACAAACCCCAAATTTAGTTAAATACGCCGTGTGCCGTGGAAAGGTTTTCTCAAGAATATTCTGGTTGAATGTTATTCTAACTCTGTATGTTCACACATTCCTCCATATGTACATAATAATTGACAATAATTTATTTAACAAGTAATCTGATAGAGCTATTGATTATTTTCCTGTGACATTTTATACTTTTCTTGCGGCATAAATGTCGGAAGAGGAGACAAGAAAATTCAATAATTTTGGAATGGCAGAAATAAATAAACATTTTTTTGGCAGATTACACTGGTAAACAAAAATCCACTTATTTCTTGTGATATGTACAGAATAAAGCGTTTATTATGTAAAAATTTCCACAAATGCAGAAAATGCTACATATTTCTTCTATCACCTATAGCTTTTTTGATGTGAGGATTTTTGTTTAAAAGAAACAAACAGCACTAGATATATTATTGTGTCAGTAGGGTAATCTTTTCCATTTTTTTTTGCATTTTCTGTTCCTCTGCACCCTTAGATTAATGTAGAAACTCTCTTTACCATTGGAAGGTTTCGAAGAAGGACGAAATATAATAGTACCGCTCGACGTTCGGAGCGCTCGGAGTGCTCCTCCTCAAACTTTAAACACGTTTTTCTCAAAACACACTCTTTTAAACTGGCGGACAGATTCCGGTCGAACTACTCAATTTGCTTAACTTTGTTTTTTAAATGTTCACAAAACGTCTCTACTAGATTCATAATTTTTTATAATTTATTGACAATGTTACGACAAAATTTATGTAAAACAACATGGGGAAAAATTAAAAAATAAACGTTAATTACTTTTTTATTTATCAACATATTTTCATGATTCTAGTGGAGACGATAACCATTCACGTACTTTTTAAGAATAAATTGGGTTTTTGTGTTTCAGATAATCCAAACATGACAAATCGTGCCGCCAGTGAAAAAACGCATCTCATTCACCCAGCCATTTCTCTGAAAGATGTCATCAAAAATTTCCAAAAATCTTTGTTTATACACTCCACGATATACCTCTTGATATGTGTCAAAAGTTCTATTGTAGAATAAAAATTTTCTATGAAAAAAATGCCAAAAAAGCCAGATTACCCTATTGACCCCTTAACCAAAGGGTACCTTAAAATGTTACTGTCGATGTTTTTCGGCGAAATTTTGTTTTTGGAGTATCTCTTAACAATGTCCAGCAGTAATCAGCAAGCAAACTGGCACTCCACTTGCCTTGGTGCCGTTTCTCCATAGCAGAAATGTCTTGGTGGAACCGTTCCCCATATTCGTTACTTACGGCTCCTAAATTTTCGGAGAAAAAATACAGATGGGAATCCAGAAAGTGAATTTTAAGTAACATGTTGCAACCCATTTTTTTATAGGCAGTGAGTAGGTAGTAGTTATTTTTAACAACGATTTTAAAGGCACTCCAGGCTCGTATTTCAGCTTCATTGAGCATTTTCGCAAATGTTTTATCTTTTATTAGTTCTCTTATTTGCGGACCCACAAATATACCCACCTTAATTTTTTCTTCACTGACTCTTGGAAATGTTTGTTTCAGATACAAGAACACTCTTTAATTCTGTCCATTGCTTTTAAACTTTCATTTAACCCAATTTAATATACAAAGGTCGTAGTTATACATGCATGAGCTAAGGGCACAGATGGATATTTGGTACCGTTATGAACCAATACCGCCTTTAAACTTAGTTTAAAGGAATCAATGAATAGACGCCAATCCCGTTGATTTTGTTTCTGCTCCAGTGCGTTAAACAAAAGGTTAACTTCTGAACAGTATACTATATCCCTTTCTTGAAGAAATCAATTTGTGAGATCTTTCTACCTTTTTGTGTAGAAAAGCTGTTAACAATGTTACACAAGTTTTACCACAGGTATGAGGGGTCCATGCTTTGTCTTTTTCCCCAACTTTAACACTAAAATACAGTTCGTAAGCTTTTAGCACACACGGAGTGAAATTACGTTTTAGCGATTTAAAAGTTTACATATAAATTAAGTACGCAACTAAATTCCCGCTGTTTATGAATAGATGGTAATAGTGATGGTGATCTAAAACGTGTTAAACCTAGACATTAATATCTGCGTTTCCACATCAGTGACTTTTTTTAAGTGTCCAATAGTACTTTGGTTGAGTGAATATGGCCGATTTTTACGGAAGTTGCCTCTTTCAGGCCAAAAAAAATGGTGGATGATGCACATCGGGAGCTCTAAAAAGTTTACGGAGGTGGTGTCTCAAGTGAAACAACGACGTTGATTTCGTCACTTCAAAGATGGCGATTTCGATATTGACGATCGTTCGCGTTATAGGAAGGGGGAAAAAAATGGTGAATTGGAGACGTTTCTCGATGAGAATCCTTGTCAAACGCAAGAAGTACTGGCTTCAGCATTCGGAGTCCCCTGGCAAGCCATTTCAAAGCAACAGCATGCGTCGCCGATGAGTCAGAAACAAGAAACTTGAGTTCTTTTTGACTTTTGCACCAGAAAAGTCATAAAAAAGTGATTCTGCTGAGAGACAACGCTCTGGTTCAAGTTCCGTTAAAACCCTGAAATGAGAAGATCTACGCCAGCCGCTATATTGCCCAAATATTGCACCGTCCGATTATAATTTGTTTTATTCAATTACACATGGTCTGGCTCAGAAGCAGTTCCAATCAGAAGATGACATTGAAAAT
The DNA here is from genome assembly GCA_027475135.1 of Bactrocera correcta. Taxonomy (NCBI): domain Eukaryota; kingdom Metazoa; phylum Arthropoda; class Insecta; order Diptera; family Tephritidae; genus Bactrocera; species Bactrocera correcta. The sequence goes on along the minus strand of CM050322.1, from coordinate 44,177,897 downwards.
AAGCTTGATTCTTGGATAGCATCATAAAATGAATAGTATTGCTGTAACAGTGTTCGAGCTTTGCCAGAAAGATGGGAAAAAGCTTTGACTAGAGAAGGACATACTCGTATGTAAATATTGATTTCCTTGCTTTTGATTAATTGTAGTCGTTTCATAACCACTAGACAATTTTTAAACTATTAAGTAAATGTTTGTGAACTTTGCGACAATCAGAATTGAGTTTGCCGTTATACATACTTACGATATATAAAATTAAATCGACTTATTAGCTCAAAGATCTACAGGTTTAAATAGTGCTGTTTTTATACCCTGAACAGGGTATACAAATTTAACCATGGAGTTTGTAACACCCAGAAAAAACGCCGAAGACTTTAAAATTCTAATATCACGGTGTTTGTTGCCAAGCTCCTCCGAAACGGCTGAATCGATTTCGATAATTTGGCGTGCTTATCGGATAGGTCTAAAAATCGTTAACAACAATACTATTTTGCAGACCCTGTTTAGGGAGGACCACCCCAAATTTTATTTATTTAATTTTTTTATGATGCAGCATCGGAAAACACATTCGATTCTAAATTTACTTTGTTTTGCTAAATCCTTCTACGATCTTTTCATTTTTATCATTATTTTTATATTATTTTTGTTCATCGCATCTTGGCAATGGAATATAATTATTGTAGTAAACTATAGTTGTATAAGTACAGTCCTCATCATTCTCACAAAAAAGAATATTATATATATTATTTTTTCACTTTCTTTACACATTTTTGTACAATCTTGCTTTTATAAATTCACCAAAAACCACGCTCGCTGGTTTTTTTGAATTATGTAATCGTGCGGATGCTTTTGGTGCCTTTTCACAAACACTACTTTATTCAGGAGTACCATACTATTTTATATGGTTTCAATTGAAAAAAACGATGTCTCGCAAGCAATGAACACCAGGTTGATGCGTGCCTTGTTTTATTCAATTCAAATAGTTTGGGTCGTGTAAATACAGGCAGTCTAAGGCTTACTTTATCTGCAACTGTTGTTGGCCACCTCATCGTTGTCAATTCGTTCACTATTTGTACTGACGACATGTTTCCCGGTCCGATCACAAATTTTGTGGGATATTCACAAAGATGTGCAACGATCTAAGGATATCATTCAGTAGCAAAATGTCCAATGAAGTATTGATTGTTATTGAGGATCATTGCATTGTCATCGCGACTTTGTAAATCAACCATTTCGGTATAAGTTCACCACATCGAATGGCATTTGATTTAATCAACACACTACACAATGAAAAAATACAATTTACGACCATATTAATACATGTACGAAGTTTTGGCGTAGCAAGGAGGTATCTTTTTTTGGATGCAGCACGTCCAACTGGAAAAACAGATATTATTGCTGACATACGTTCTGGCATTGCAGCAACTTAACTGAGAAAAAAATGCGAACGTCAATGTATCAAAAGGTTGTGCGTGTATTGTTGAGTGTAATCTTTGTTGATTTTTAATTGTCATAATTGGACATAAGAAATATGAAATATAAATTTTTTATAAAATTTTCTATTTAAAAATAGCGTTCAATAAATTCTTACCTTAATAAAAAATATTTCACCAGCTTAAATAAAGTATAAAGATCGAAAATGAACCATAAATTACTCATCCTTCGTTTGAGAGATCTCGGCTTTCCTTAGTTATTAAAAATTATTTTCTTCTAAACTTATCAAGACACCACAGTCATCTTATCCCTACTACATGTCAATAAATTACATTTTTTTAGATATGCATTATGCTCTCTATCCATCTCTATGTCATTATATCATTATAGGGTTAGATAATTAATTTAGATTCTCTTGAAAGTCAACTATTTATTGTTGTAAAACTAGAAGCCATTACTCCTTTACTTTAAAATTAAAATTACTCAGTAATTATTGCATTTATGTATATGTATATGCAACATGTGCATTCTTCTTCTTCTTTACTGGCGTAGACACCGCTTACGCGATTATAGCCGAGTCAACAACAGCGCGCCAGTCTTTTCTTCTCTTCGCTACGTGGTGCCAATTGGATATTCCAAGCGAGGCCAGGTCCTTCGCCATTTGGTCCTTGGAGGTCTTCCTCTTCCTCTGCTTCCCGCGGCGGGTACTGCGTCGAATACTTTCAGAGCTGGAGTGTTTTCATCCATCCGGACAACATGACCTAGCCAGCGTAGCCGCTGTCTTTTAGTTCGCTGAACTATGTCAATGTCGTCGAATATCTCGTACAGCTCATCGTTCCATCGAATGCGATATTCGCCGTGGCCAACGCGCAAAGGACCATAAATCTTTCGCAGAACCTTTCTCTCGAAAACTCGCAACGTCGACTCATCCGTTGTTGACATCGTCCAAGCCTCTGCACCATAAGCAGGACGGGAATTATGAGTGACTTATAGAGTTTGGTTTTTGTTTGTCGAGAGAGGACTTTGCTTCTCAATTGCCTACTCAGTCCGAAGTAGCACCTGTTGGCAAGAGTTATCCTGCGTTGGATTTCCAGGCTGATATTGTTGGTGTTGTTTACGCTGGTTCCAAGATAGACGAAATTATCTACAACTTCAAAGCTATGACTGTCAACAGTGACGTAAGTGCCAAGTCGCGAGTGCGACGACTGTTTGTTTGATGACAGGAGATATTTCGCCTTGCCCTCGCTCACTGCCAGACCCATTTCTTTTGCTTCCTTGTCCAGTCTGGAGAAAGCAGAACTAACGGCGCGGGTGTTGAGGCCGATGATATCAATATCATCGGCATACGCCAGCAGTTGTACACTCTTACAGAAGATGGTACCTTCTCTGTTGAGTTCTGCAGCTCGAACTATTTTCTCCAGAAACAGGTTGAAAAAGTCGCACGATAGGGAATCGCCTTGTCTGCAACCTCGTTGGGTATCGAACGGCTCGGAGAGGTCCTTCCCGATTCTGACGGAGCTTTTCGTGTTGCTGAACGTCAGCTTACACAGCCGTATTAGTTTTGCGGGGATACCAAATTCAGACATCGCGGCATAAAGGCAGCTCCTTTTCGTGCTGTCGAAAGCAGCTTTGAAACCGACGAAGAGGTGGTGTGTGTCGATTCTCCTTTCGCGAGTCTTTTCCAAGATTTGGTGCATCGTGAATATCTGGTCGGTTGTTGATTTACCAGGTCTAAAGCCACACTGATAAGGTCCAATCAGTTTGTTGACGGTGGGCTTTAATCTTTCACACAATACGCTCGACAGAACCTTATATGCGATGTTGAGGAGGCTCATCCCACGGTAGTTGGCGCAGATTGTGGGGTCTCCTTTTTAATGGATTGGGCATAGCACACTTAAATTCCAATCGTTGGGCATACTTTCGTCCGACCATATTTTGCAAAGAAGCTGATGCTTGCACCTTATCAGCTCTTCGCCGCCGTGTTTGAATAGCTCGGCCGGCAATCCATCGGCCCCTGCCGCTTTGTTTTTTTTCAGGCGGGCAATTGCTATTCGACCTTCTTCATGGTCGGGCAATGGAATGCCTGCTCCATCGTCATCGATTGGGGTATCGGGTTCGTTTTCTCCTGGTGTTGTAAGTTCACTGCCATTCAGTAGGCTGGAGAAGTGTTCCCTCCATAATTTAAGTATGGGGTTTGGGGGTTCTACAAGAGTATGCTCCGGTCTTGAAACCTTCTGTAAGCTGCCGCATCTTTTCGTAGAATTTTCGAGCATTACCCCTGTCGGCCAGCTTATCAAGCTCTTCGTACTCACGCATTTCGGCCTCTTTCTTTTTCTGTCTACAAATGCGTCTCGCTTCCCTCTTCAACTCTCGGTATCTATCCCATCCCGCACGTGTTGTGGTCGATCGTAACGTTGCGAGGTAGGCAGCCTGTTTTCTCTCGCTGCGACACGGCACTCCTCGTCGTACCAGCTGTTCTTTTGCACTTTCCGAAAACCAATGGTTTCGGTTGCAGCTGTACGTAAGGAGTTTGAAATGCCGTCCCACAGTTCCCTTATATCGAGTTGTTGACGAGTGCTCTCATAGAGCAGGAGTGCAAGCCGAGTAGAAAAACGTTCGGCTGTCTGTTATGATTGCAGCTTCTCGACGTCGAACCATCCTTGTGTTTTTTGGCGTGCGTTTTTTGCTGCACAGAGGCGGGTGCGAATTTTGGCTGTAACAATATAGTGGTCCGAGTCGATGTTAGGACCCCGGAGCGCACGCACATCTTAAACACTGGAGACGTGTCTTCCGTCTATGACAACATGATCGATCTGGTTGGTGGTTTTTCGATCCGGCGACAGCCAGGTAGCTTGATGTATCTTCTTATGCTGGAATCTAGTACTACAGATAACCATATTACGGGCCCCGGCGAAGTCGATCAGCCTCAACCCATTTGGGGATGTTTCCTCGTGGAGGCTGAATTTACCGACCGTAGTGCCAAAGATACCTTCTTTGCCCACCCTGCATTGAAGTCGCCAAGCACGATTTTGACATCGTGGCGGGGGCATCTCTCATCAGTGAGCTCCAAGCACTCATAAAAGGCATCTTTGGTCACATCGTCCTTCTCTTCCGTCGGCACGTGGGCGCAAATCAGCGATATGTTGAAGAACCTCGCTTTAATGCGGAATGTGGCTAGACGTTCATTCTCCGGAGTGAATGATAGTACTCTGTGACGGAGTCTCTCTCTCACCACAAATCCAACACCAAACTTGCGCTCCTTTATATGACCACTGTAGTAAATGTCACAATGACCTACTCGTCTCTGTCCTTGTCCTGTCCATCGCATTTCTTGGACGGCGGTGATTTCAGCCTTTATCTTTACGGGGACATCTACCAGCTGGGCAGCTGCACCTTCCCAATTAAGGGACCGGACATTCCAGGTGCATGCCCTCAAATCATAGTCCTTAATTCGTTTGCCATGGTCGTCATCAAAAGGGGGGTCTCTCATCCGAGGCTGATTATAACAATTCACTGAGAGTGTTTTTTTACGTGGCGGGTCCTAAACCCATCGTACAACCCTAAGTAGGGAATATTTCGCCTTCCCACTTTAGCTCGCCTTCAAACGGATGTTCTTAGGCTACCCAGAGGATACTTGGTCAAAGACCGGAAGTCGTGAGCTGCTTGAGTCATATGTAAAAGAATCGTTTCTGGCCACTCCCAAGTGAATGAGAGACCTTTTTTGTAGAGCATTCAATTTCTACAAAATCTAAGGAAAAGATATTTTTCAAGTAGTTGGAAGCGAGATATAAAATTTTCTATCTGATATTAAGAAAAAATAGAAAACTGTATGTAGGAGGACCTTCCCGTTACAATTAAGAACTCATGCTTGGAGAGGCTTTCTTAGAGGTGTCTAGGAACCTATTTTTCCGAGTACCAAACGAAAAAAAAAATGATTTAAATCACCCTAATGTGCATATAATATAGAAAAAATAATAACACGAGCTTATAGTGGGAAGTTGGATGCCGTTTCTTGATAGTATTCCGTTGAATTCGGGTGTAACCGAACATTTCATATTCTTGTAACTTGCGAGGGAAATACCTTGCAAGATAAGTTTTCATCCGATTTTATCCTTTTTAGGCATAAAGAAGCACCGTTATTAAAAAAACACGCTGTCTAAATTTTATTCGAATGGGTTATTTGACGTTTAGCGATAACATGTATAAAGTATACAGTCATATAGGATCCTAAGGGCAGATTCAATTCATTTCTCAAACGTGGGTACATTGTTATTACGAAAATACTCTCACCGAATATTAATAATACATCTGAAAGTCTCACCGATGTTTTCGATAAAAAATTTGCAATGCGAACTTTGGTGGTCTATTTTAAATGCAGTATTCTGGGAAAATTTTTATCCCGATACATTCATTGATTTCATGTGCATATTAGAAGTAAAAAAGTAAGATGAAGTAGGCGTGGTTTTCATACGTTATGGGATTACCCAAAAAAATACTCCGCTTTAATTTGGCCGTAGACCAACTATGTAGTGTCTGTATTCAAACTTTTTGATATGCGACCTTTTTAGGTGTAAACAGTGCACGATGTGCAATCGACTGTCATATTAGGATGTGCTCAGCACTTTAATATCAAAGCTAACCAGGGGGTCATCCCATGTGACGACCGCTTTTAAATTTAAAAAAACAAAATTTCCAATTTTATACTAATTATGATTTTTTTAATTAAAAATATTTTGTTAATTACGAAATTGATCATTGCAATGACGCTCATAAAAAAATAGGGTAGACAAATAGCATCCATGGTTCCAGCAGACTGACTTACCTTAAGTCATAAAACCAGATTACATGTTACTGTTTCGGTAGATGGCTACGATTTTTTGTTTTAAATATTGAAACCTTCAGCTTTTAAGTTTTTAAAACCTAAAATTTCATGATTATTTGTGCCTAATTTTTATAAAAAATTTAAAAATAGTGATAAATCTGCCTTTAAAATTTTAGAGCAATCAATGCACACGTTTTCGCGGAATAAGTTTAAAAAATTAAGTTTCGAGAAAAACACGTTTGAAACTTCAGGTGTGTATTTTATGTTAAATGTGGTCAATATTGGAGTCTTCTATGGTCCACGAGGAGCATTCTAAGAAGAACTCGCTCTTTTTACCTACCTTCATTTATATAATTGGAATATGGCAATTTCTGCTAAATGTAAGGATAAACCAAATAAGTTCAATACATTGTTGGGTTAAAATCTCAGTCGAGATTAAACCTGTAAACAATGCGCGTTTATGGCTTGAAAAAATCTGATTAAAATTCATTAACCAGGCGAACGTAATAATTTAGGACTCCGATTTTGTAGTTAAATTAAAATAGTTTCGTAACATTTGACAAATACATTAAAAATATTTTTAAAAATTGAAAACTTATACTAAAAGTAAAAAATAATTCTCAACACAGAAGCTAAATTAATGGAAATATGAACTTTCTGAAACAACGAAATGTCCTACAATTGTTGGTTCCACTACTAACTTTGACAAATAAATCGTTAATGACAAAGTCGGCGGAGAAAGCAGACAGGACATGCAGACGACTGGGAATAGGGTAAAAGTTTAACCCTTGTAACTACCGATTTAACTGATATCATTTCCTTGTATTTCTCAGCATATATGCAATCAATAGCTTATGTAGATGGCTACGAAAAAAGCAAGGTACAGAGAGCAACCTTTCCAGCGTGATGCAAAGACAAGGGGTAATATGTTGTGTTCGAGTGCGTTGCAATTGTATGCACCCACACTATCTCAGACACATATATTTATGTACTATATAAATATAATTGCGTGACTGCATAATGAAAACAGCCGCGCTGCTAGCAACTGCAGCCGTCGAAGCAGCATTTACTGCGACTGCGGCAGCGACTTCGGGGGCAGCTTTCTAGCAATTGCAGTACTGTCCAACAGTAAACGGTACTTTTAATTGCTATCTAGCTGCCAACTGCGGCGACTTTCATTCATCAGCAGCCGCTGCTAATTTGCAGGGTAGTTATTGAAGACGAATCAGGCCCACTCACTGGTGAGCCAACTGATTACCTACCTGCACTATAAATGCAATGCATGTAAGCATTGCTAAATGCAGTGACGAAGGTAAGCAGTAGTTGCAACGCAACGCGTCTGCAATTGCAACCGTAACGGCAATGGCTGACTGTGAAGTATACAATTTTGACTCAAAAACGATGTGCTTCGGTTTGGCATTCGGTTTCGTTGCAGAAAAACGATGTAATGCAACTCGTTGCATTTCTATCCTGCGCTGTAGATATAGCAGAAATGGAGCACAGGAAAGCTTTACTTTTAGACAATAACAACAACATGGTGAACTGAAATTCCCTCGCTATATATGTAAATATCTACGTGTATAAATGTGGGTCGTTGCTACTACTTAGACACGAATATTTTATTCGGTGATCATCTAGATTTCTGACTAATAGCACTGACAAACAGCAGGGTTAATCCGGATTAACTGCATTAGTGAAGAAAACTCCGTTGTTAACTCCCATTTAATCCTCAAAATTTTAGAAAGTTAGCTTCATTTTCGTTGACAACATTGTTAAAAATGCCCAATTTTAATCTATTGTGAATGAAAAACAAGCTGACAGCTGTTTTTCAAATTTTTAATAATAAAAAATAAGTTTTTTGTTATGATGCAATATTAAAAATAAGGTGTTGACATATTTCTGTAATAAAATATAAAAATGACAATCAGATACCGTTTGTCACCTACAAATTTGGATGTGATTAAGTACGCAGTTAATCCGGATTAATGCTGCCGTCTGGCAAGGCTATAAACGACAAATTAAAACAATAGAATGTTCAAGTCAAAAAACATAATACTCGGAGGTTATTTAAAAACTGTAGAAAATTTCTGATATGATTTTAAAGAGTTGATAATTACTTGATCAGACAAAAATTCGGGTCTGACCCGAAGCGTACAAATTACCAAGTCAAAAGCAGATTATATTTTACTATGTCTATCTTAAAAAATAAACCTTCTTTATGGTATAAAATAGATATATCCGATGTATTTGAATCGGCTTATGTCCAACTGATAGTCTCTCTGTAAAAACCTTAAGAATTATTTTTTTCTATTCGATAAATATAAATGTATCCGATGTAACATATTTGCATGGGCTTATGTCAAAATATTGGTTCAGCGGACTATAGCGCACAAAGAGCTCAATAAATCGTGTCACCTCCACACGTCAATACTAGGGTGATTCAAAAAAAAATTTTTTTTCGTTTGGTACTCTGCAAAATAGGTTCCTAGACACCTCTAAGAAAGCCAAAAATAATCAAACTTTAACTGTTAATATCTTTTAAACGGTTGGGCTTACGAAAAAATCGTGCAGACCTTTTCTGTAGAGCATTCAATTTCCAACAAAATCAAAGGAACAAGATAATTTTTCAAGTAGTTGGAAGCGAGATATAAATTTTTCTATCTGATAATAAGAAAAAATAGAAAACTGTATGTAGGAGGACCTTCCCGTTACAATCAAGAACTCATGCTTGGAGAGGCTTTCTTAGAGGTGTCTAGGAACCTATTTTTCCGAGTACCAAACGACAATTTTTTTTTGTTTTTGAATCACCCTAATCAATACATTAGCAACGTTTACATAGTAAAGGACTCCCCACGAAGCCATGGGTTGGAATGAAAAAACTGGTACCTACTGAACTCCACTTACAAATAATAAATTTAAGTGCAACTTTAATTCGGACGAACGCGCCACTGTACCTTTTGCTATAGCTCCCTTGTCCAATTCTGAACAAAAGGTACAGTGCTCTCCATACGTCTACAAACGGTTTAAAGTCGTAAACGACTGGAAGTGCAATTGTTAATGCCAATACTGATGCCGACGTGGCGTCGATAACATAGCGACTGTTGCTTTGGAGATACCGGTACGTTGCATTTATGCTGCATCTTCCTCACCGGTATGACTGACTTAGTCGCTGTTGCTGCGACGTGAGCGCAAGCCAATGCTGCTGCCATCGCTGCCGCAGCTAGCGCTGATGCGTTGACGGCGTCTCTAGCTAAGTTGGCTGTTTCGAACCGTTGGCAACCTTTTTGTTTATCACATAAAAATTTTTTAACTCATAATAAGCCAATTGCTGGGTTCTTCAACACACACAACATCATTTTTTCCGGCAACCGATTTTTCCTAATTATTTAACTTCAACCATACAACAACAATAAATATATTAAAAAACAAAGAAATGAATATTATAACTGAATATAATAACATAAATAACATAAAATAAATACCTGCAGAAAAATGGTTAATAAACCAATGCAACAATACAGCAAATAATACAAAAATTAGCAGAGATAAATATTACAGCAATCAACAGTAGTAATGGCAAACTGATACTAACCAAATACCAAATCTGACAAATAATGCAAATTTTTTCTACAACAAGAAAACCCTTACAACAATAGAAAACTCCAAGAAATACAACAGAAATATAACGAAACCAATTCCAGTGGGTACAACAATCAATAAAACTGTTATAATAAAACTGCGTAACAAAAAAAAAAAAAGAAAACAACTCCGTGTAATAACAGCAAAAGCCGACGACTAAATTTAAACAACATTTCTAAATGTACGTGGTAAAAACAAAACACCAACGCCAACATGTGCAATTTGACAAAAACTAAGCAAGAAATAAATTGAGCCGACTCTTTCCAGTCGAACACCGACATCATAAGACCCTACACCTTCAACAATTCTTTTCAATCTCATATGGTACACACATGCATACATCGAGTGTAATCTGTCTCGTATTCATACTCAAAGATAAGTGCGACCTCCAAAACTTCATACACGAAATTTGAAGCTAGAAAAATGTACATCTTCAGCCAGTTGTCAACGCTAGGGTCGGGTGTCGCTTATTCGGAAAAGAGATTCTAAAAAATACAAAGAATAGTGCCTTGGTATATGATAATAGTGCTCTGAATACGTACTTGCAAGCATATATGATCTATATCTATATATATTGCTTTAAGACGAAAAATGCATTTATTAAAACAAAAAAGTCTTACCACATCGTTCACAGTCGCGAAAAGTGTTGAATTTAATACTGAAGAGAAATCAAAAATAAATAAACAGAAAAATGCGAATAGTAATTTAGTAACTTAATTTTGTACAAGTTTTTCGAGTTAACTGTATACTGAGTAACAACATAAAACATAAATGGGCAGTTGTGCTGACCTTTCTTCTTTCTTATATTTGTTAGAAAAATTTATATTTTTATATAAATTAATAAGTTTAAACAATTTTTAAATCCACAAATAATTATCACTATTAAAATAAAAGTCACAGTGTTAATTATGCATATAATTTAATGTTATTGCCAAGAATTTAGCTTTATTGTTAAGATGAGGGTTTGCCTTTATGCTTTCAAACTTATTTTGGGTAAGTGTTTCCGGCGGCTGGCTGGAAAGATTTCAAGCCGAGAAGCCTAATTTTCTATTAGCATAATCGGTCGTTATCTCGAAAAAAGAAAATTACCTTAAGAAATCAGAGTAAATATTTTTCGATTAGAATAGTTTTTTGTATAATCAGACTAGAAATGTATACAAACATCTCCATATAACAGTTTAATATTGTGTCTACATATTCCACTTCAATTCCTATCTCACACGGTTTTTATTTATTCATTGGTGGCACAAAAATAGTAATGCTTCAAGGCCCTCTAACTCCTTGAAATGAAACGCCTAAATAAACATACACTCACTTCGTAGCTAATAAAATTTTTCTTCTATTCCAGATCATCATAATTTAAACAAAATGCAATAGACCATTAAAAGTTTTAACAAAATTTTGCATAACCAGGCAATAGAATACTAGTACACTCCAACCACTCTTAAGTTTTATAACACAATAGAATGGACCAACATTTTTAGTTTGAAACAAAGGAGTATCGTGAGAATATATAAGAATTTACGAAAACACATTTCGAATGCGGAAGATGTAAAGCGACGAAACAGCAAAAGTGTGAAAAGTTAAAAGAAACCGTGCAAAATTTGGCCTTAAAGAAACTAATTTCATATTGAAACTGAAATAAACATATATTTAAATTAAAAACACACAAAAAAACGAAAAACTTAGCCTATAGAAAAAATTAAAAAATAATAATTCAAAATATCGAAACACAACATATTTTAAGAAAACTGCGCGCGAAAAGCTCTAAATTTAAAGACGAAGCGACGAAATCGTGGCAACGTTAGTTCAAATTATAAAATTCGTAACAACTTAAAAGATAAAAAACGAACAAAAACAAGCAATCGAAACAAACAACTAAAAAACTTTGGTAACGAAGAGTACAAAAAAGAAATATTTCGCAATAAACTCACACAATTGACGAAAAAATATAGAAAACGCATGCAATTCTAAGAAATACAATTTCGGTAAATGTGTATAAAGAAGAGAAAAAAAATTAACTAAAAGAAGTAAAACACACTTATGTAAAATTTTAAGAATTTTGACGATTAACAAAAGCGGCGAACAGTGGCGCCAAAAAATTTTGCTGATTAATCGTATTGTGTCTGCAAATAATGTGACTTTGGTTATCAAGTTTTTTAAATTCATATTGCGGGACATTAATATATATAAACCAACAAAATGAAAATTAATTTAAATTACTAAATAATTCCTCTGGACTACAACGCATTAAAAAACGGAAATATTTTCACAAAGCGACGGCGCACCTTAAGAAAAGTAGGCAGAGAACAAAAGAGCGAACACTTTTCAGCATTTTATTGACAAAAGAGCAGTCTGTATAAATGAACTGAATGCATATATATTTTAAAAACAGCAGTAAATATATTCAAAACCACACTAACATTGTTTAAAGAAACAATTGCGGAAATCTTCCGAATCGTTACGTAACGTTAACAAACACTTGTGTGACAAATTTTAATGAAAGCATTAAGCCACAATGCTATTCGGGGGTTAGCCTTAACTGCAAGAAATTCCAATAAAAAACGTAAGTCTTAAGATAAAGATATTTTTTGTTATCCTAGATATAAGAACTTTTTGGATATATTGCAAGTATTTTATTTTCACAATTCAAGAAACTTTCAATAATTTTTTAAGATTCGATATAGTTTAAAAAGTGTGAAATACTTTTCATTTCCATTTAATATTACAAAAATCCAATAAAACAAGAAAAAACGTTAACTTCGGCCGCTAAGAAGCTATAATACCCATCACAAATAAAAACAAAAGATTCCTTACAAGAACCTCCTGCGACCTGAGAGTGTACAGCTGCTGGCGCATGCCTTGATATTGATATCATTGGCCTCAACACATGCGCCACAAAGCAAATGGGTCTGGTAGTGAACGAGGGCAAGACGAAATATCTCCTGTCATCAAACAAGCAGTCGTCGTACTCGCGACTAGGCTCCCACGTCACTGTTGACAGACATAACTTCGAAATTGTACATAATTTCGTCTATCTTGGAACTAACATTAACAGCAACAACAATGCCAACGCAGCATAACTTTTGCCTACAGGTGCTACTTTGGACTCAGTAGGCAATTGAGAAGTAAAGACCTCTCTCGACGAATAAAAACCAAACTCTATAAGTCACTCATTATTCTCGCCCTGCTATATGGTGCAGAGGCATGGACGATGACAACATCTAATAAGTCGAGGTTGCGAGTTTTCGAAAGGTTGTGCGAAAGACTTATGGTCCTTTGCGCGTTGGTCACGGATATCGCATTCGATGGAACGATGAGTTGCATGAGATATACGACGGCATTGACATAGTTCAGCGAACTAAGAGACAGCGTCTGAGCCCTTTGCGCGTTGGCCACGGCGAATATCGCATTCGATGGAATGATGAGTTGTATGAGATATGCGATAACATAGACATATGTAGTTCAGCGAATTAAAAGACGGCGGCTGAGCTGGAAGGACCTGGCTTCGCTTGGAATTTCCAATTGACGTCAGGTTGAGAAAAGAAGAAACGACTGACTCGCTGTTGGCAACAGAAGAAGAAAATATTTAGTATATAATTTATAGGGGCTCTGACGTTTCCTTCTGGGTGTTACAAACTTAATGGCAAACATAATATGGCCTCATCATTGTAAAAATACGAAACAAAATAACAGACATATTTATAATGCAAATTATGTTTTCAAAAAATAAGAAAATATAGAATTAAACAGATAGAGAAATGCTATATTTGAATAAACCTCCATTCCTGAACATTTCGTCTATAACTTTCCAGTTGATAATCTGCAATAATGTTCTATTATTTTTCGATCGCATCACTTTGCTACTTTTCTTCAATCACTTTTAGATACTAGTAAAACCACACTTTCTGTTCTTCATTGTAACTTCGTAGATTATCCTGAAATTTATACAGATGATTTCAAAGATAGTCGACTTGGTACCCATATTTTCTTCTAGAGTTTGAAAGATTGTCAGTATTATTTGCCCATTTTTTCTTCATTTGGTGCTTAATGGTTACCTTCGAAATTTTCGACAATCAACACAAAACATTTCCAGGCCTCAAACTCCGAAATAATAGCTTAACAGAATCGAATGAAAGACTCATTAATTCCTGTATGTATTTCGGGACCATCGCCGTTTCACCTTTCCTTATAAAGCTTCGACAATTTCTACAAGAAGCAGTAGTCATAAGGGCGAGAGCGTCGTTTCATAGTAATTCGTGTAAATTATTTTTGAAAAATAAATTTCCATTGAATAAAAAAGAAAATTTTGCAAAACCAAACTGTAAGTCTTGGTATATCTAATATTTTAAACCAGTGGCTCCCAAACTTATTTTATCTACCGGCCACTTTGAGAATAAATATTTTTTTAGCGCCCCCATTTTTTCACCTATTTAAAAACCACTATAACTTCAAATTAATTATTGCGACCTATATATGTACATATATTAACGGAGAATTCTAAACGAAACTTTTACTATAACCAGCAACTTGAAACCTGAGCGCAGTAGGTAACATACAACGGCGCTTAGGTCTCAAGTTAACTCTTACGGGCTCCACCTGCCAATAAGAATGATTGTTGAAACACAACTTTATAGTATTAAAACAGAGAATCTTTTATTAAAAATAAAACTAAAATAATCGATTCATATATAAAAATTAATATGAAGGATGAATCTGATGCTGTTTAATAAGTTTGTTATTATCAGGTTCTAATTTACTCAAGAACAGTCGCAAGTCGCCACGTTCGGTAACAAGCTAACGATTTATATTTTTAGTAAGCAGTGTTGTCACAGCACTAAATCCACGTTCACACAAATATGACGATGGGAATGCTGTCAAGAATCGTTGAACGATTGACCACAATCCAAAGTACAATTGCGAGATCGGGTTTTGTAGCCAAAATTCTTGGCAACCATTTTTGAACTTGATTTTTATTTCATCGTTTGTTGTCGATTCTTTAAGTTCTTCTTCCAGCCGAGGTGACATTGCTGTGTTGACATTTGAAAACGAATCCAACACCCAGTCTGGTATTTCCAAGTTCAAAATGTCCTGGTATTGTTCGGTGAAGTCAATGTGGAGGTTTTCCAAATGTTGGCAGTAGGCAAACAATTCGTCGTTACAGCATGATACTGATAAATTCGGAAAATTGTAAAACTCACGTCTGCCCAGATTCTTTTTGTGTAGAAGCAGTTTGGCTGCGAAAGCAGCAACGACGTTTTTTGTTCTAATTAAATTTAGTTTATTGCCTTGCAGTTGGAGATTCATGTCGTTGAACAATTTATACAAGTCTGTCATGTAAGCTATATCATTCTGTGATGTTATGAGCTTGTCTTGAAATTCTGTATCTTTAGTTTCCAACAACTCTATAACAGAGTCAAACAGGTTGTAGAATCGAGTCAGACAATTGCCTCTTGATAGCCAACGAACTTCAGTGTGAAACAACAAACGATTGAAATCCTCGTCATTAGTAACACAAAGTTGATGAAATAATCTATTATTCAAAGAGCTGCTGTGGATTTTATTGACTGCTTTGATGAAATATTGCAGAGATTGAAATAGTTTTTCACTTAAGTTTCTAGCAACTAAATGTTGTCTATGAATAACGCAATGTACACCAAGGACGTCTGGAATTTTATTTTTTAAGTGCGCTATTAAGCCCTTATTGCACCCTATCATAGCCGGAGCACCATCCGTAGCAATTGAAATAATATTTGTCAAAGGAATCTCTTTCTCTTGGCAAAACTTTTCCAATATGTTTAAAATGGTTTCGCCTTTTGTATCGGTCTCTAAATTTCTAGCAAATAATAGTATAATAATTAACTTCACGTAAGACAACAACAATGCTTCATTAGTTGGTAAAGTGGACTCATCGAGCTGAATTGAGAATTTGCTTGTCCTCAGGTGATAGCACAATGATTTTTCAATGTTTTTAGCCATTTCATCAATTCGTCTTTGCACAGAATTAATTCTCAAAGGAATTTTTCGGATAATATCGGCGGCCGGTTTATGAAGCACGTTAGTTATTACTTCATTTATTGCTGGCAATATTAACTCTTCTTCGATGTTATGTAGTTTGCCTTTTTGAGCAATTAACAAAGAGATATTGTACGAAGCTCGAAGTCCGTCGTCATCTTGCTTAGCAGCCGCCGAAAATAGTTTTGCTACACTTGGCTGAGTAATATACTTCTTCTCTCATTTATAGAAAAAGGATTTTTCTACTTTTCGTATTATCTTATTTTTTCCAGAAATACATTTGTAAAAAAAAGGATCTTTCCCTTTTTTTATTTTCTCCAGAAAAACATTTGTAAGAAAGGATAAAGATCCTTTTTTATTTTCCACATAAAAGATTTAAGGAGTTCAAAAGCTCAAAACGTGCGCTTTATCAGCTACCCACCCGACAGCATTTCGCAAATGATAAAATCAATTTTTCAGGAGCTCAAAGCATGGGCTACATCAGCTCGAGTAGATAGAATACTACCTGTATTGCCGTGCCTATTGCCTGTGGAGACTCCCCATTGCTCATCGCTTACTAGACATAGAATACTAACTAGTTTGTCACCGTTATGAAACGGAGCGACCGATTGACATGGTTTTAACTTTTTCTATATTCAATTGATGTATGAACTACGCGGAGAGAAATATAGAACCGAGTTTGAGCAATCTTTTAATTCATATTAGTTGGTGTTCACAAGTTGTTGTTGAGAGTCGAGAGCACGTGTAGTCGTGGTCTAAGAGGCCTCCTAGTTAAATAAAATTAAAAATAACCCATTTTCTTTCTGGGTCTCTTACCGCCCCCCTTGACACCTGCAGCGCCCACTTTGAGAAACACTGTTTTAAACCTTTTAATAAAATTTACTAAAATATCCAGAGCGACAAGATAAACTACGTGTATTCAAATAACAGTAAAACCGTCTCAAATTTTGCATTTAACTTCTTCTTTAATGGCGTAGACACAGCTTACGCGATTATAGCCGAATTAATAGCAGCTCGCAGTCGTTTCTTCTTTTTGCAAAATTGCGCTAATTCGAGAGGATCATAAATTTTCCGCAGAACTTTTCTCTCGAAAACTCGCAACGCCGACTCATCAGTTGTTGTCATCGTTCATGCCTCTGCACCATATAGCAGGACGGGAATAATGAGTAACTTATATAGTTTGGACTTTGTTCGTCGAGAGAAGGTTTAACTTCTTAATTTCCTACTCAGTCCGAAGCAGTACCTGTTGGCAAGAGTTATTTTGCGTTGGATTTCGAAGATGGCATTTTTGTAGATGTTAATACTGCTTCCAAGATAAACAAAATTATCTACGACTTTGAAGTTATGGCTGGCAATAGCGAAGTGGAAGCCAATTCGCGAACGCGACGACTTTTTGTTTGATGGCAGGAGATACTTCGTCTTTTCGTCGTTCACTATCAGACCCATTTGCTGTTTTTTTTTATCCAGTCTGGACAAACCAAAACTAACGGCGCGGGTGTTGAGGTCAATGATATCAATATCGTCGACATACGTCATTAGCTATACACTGTTTTAGAAGATTGTACCTGCTCGACTAAGTTTGCAGCTCGAACTATTTTCTTCAGCAGAGAGTCACTGTGAAAAAAAGCTTTAAAATTGTCGAAGAGGTAATCTTTTTCAAAATTTTGGTGCATGGTGAATGTCTTGTCAGTTTTTGATTTTCCAGCCTTAAGGTCACACTGATAAGGTCCAATCAGTTTGTTTACGGTGGGCTGTAATCTTTCGCACAACACGCTTGAAAGAACCTTATATGCGATGTTGAGGAGACTTGGCCCAGATTATGGGGTCTCTCTTTTTTATTGATTGTGCATTGCACACTTAAATTCCAGTCGTTGGGCATGCTTTCGCCTGACCATATAATAAAAAAAAAACTGATGCATGCTCCTTATCAGTTCCTCTTCATCGTATTTTAATAGCTCGGCCGGCAATCCATCAGTCCCTGCCGCTTTGTGGTTCTTCAGACAATGGAACGTCTACTACATGGTCATCATTGAGGAATCGGGTTCGACATATCTTGGTCTTATGCTTTCACAGTCATTTCACATTTGGGTGTTCTACAAGAATATGCTCCGGCGTTGAAACCTTCTGTTAGTCGCCGTATTTTTTAGTAGAATTTTCGAGCAATATCCCTGTCGGCCAGCTTGTCAAGCCTTTCGTGCTCACGCGTTTCGATTTCTGCAAATGCGTCTCGCTTTCCTCTTCATCTCTCGGTATCTATCCCATCCCGCACGTGTGTAAGCCGATTGTAACGTTGCGAGGTAGGCAGTATGTTTTCTTTCCGCTGCGACACGACACCCTCATCGTACCAGCTGCCTGTTTGTATTTTCCGAAAACCAATACTCTCTTTTACAGCTGTACGTATGGAGGTCGAAATGCCGTCACACAGTTCCCTTATACCGAATTGATGCCGAGTGCTCTGAGAGAGAGTACAAATCGAATAGAAAAGCGTTCGACTGTCTGTTGTGATTGCAGCTTCAAGATGTCGAATTTTCCTTGTGTTTGTTAACGTGTTTTTTTTTTCTGCACAGAGGTGGGTGCGTATCTTGGCTGCAACAAGATAGTTGTACGAGTCGATGTTAGGACCTCGGAGTGTACGCTCATCGCAGACAACTATGTAGATTGATGCATTTTCTTATGATAAAATTTGATACTACAGATAACACTATTTCGCGCTCCGGAGAAGTCGATCAGCCTCAACACATTTGGGAATGTTTCATAGTGGAGGCTTAATTTACCGACCGTAGTGCCAAAGATACGATCTTTGGCCACCCTTGCATTAAAGTCGCAAAGCACGATTTCGACATCGTTGCGCGGACAGCTATCATAGATGAACTCCAAGCACTCATAAGGTCACATCGTCCTTCTCTTCCATCGGGGAGTGCAAATCAGCGAATTGTTGAAGAACTTCACTTTGATGCGGATTGTGACTAGCCATTTATCCCCCAGGGTGAAAGTCTGTACCTACCCTGATTCCCCCACCGAATTTGCCCTCATTTATATTGCCACTGTAGTAAATGTCACAAGGACCTTTTTGCCTAAGTCCTTGTCCTATCCATCGCATTTCTTAAACGGCGGTGATGTCAGCCGTTACTCTAACGAGAACATCAACCTGCTGGCTAGCGGCGCCTTCCCAATTATGGATCCTGACGTTCCAGGTGAATGCCCTCAAATCATAATCGGTCTCAAACCCAGTGCACAACCCTGTTGATGTGATGTTTCGCCTTCTCACTTCAGCTCGCCTTCGAACGGATTTTTTTGGCTACCCAGAGGATACTTGGCCTAAGACCGGAAGTCGTGACCTGGTTGAGCAGTTATACATTCATTAAATATATACTAAATATGTAATGTATATACCATATGTATGTTAAAATTTGCTCACACAACCTTAGATTAGAAGAATCGTAACACAATAGTTCAGAAAGAAAAATAAGCCAAGTGTTTATAAGCAACTTCTATAATAATTATTATTTTATTGAAAGGAATAATTCAATTACACCTTAACATTCTAAAAATTTTACAGCATTAGCGACTAAGGCCATCAGCTTCTTAATATTAAATATTGATAAACTAATATACAATGGTTTAGTTATTTTGGAGTATCACACTTAAAATTAGATATCTAGTGTACATATAAATTTAATAAACTGTTTTACATATGTTAGTATGTGTTACGTTTGTTAGTAATTCTTTTAAGTTTAAGTTGAGTTGGCTGTGTTCCAATGATGTGCAGTTTTGTATTAAATGTTGAGTTGTGAGATTCTCGGTGTTACAATATGGGCAAACTGGTGTTTGTGAGTTTTCTAATATATGTTTGTGTGTTAGTTTGGTGTGATCCAACCGAAAGCGAGTATATACAATGTAATGTCTTTTGGACATAGTTGTAGGGAAAAGAGGTGATCTTCGTTGAGGATTTATTATTTTGTAATAGAGTACTGGCTCCAGTGTTCATTTCCGGCCCCACAATAAAACTTTTTAGCAAAATTTTAAATGCCTTTTTTATTGTGGGTATTTATAAGTTTTAAAGGAAGCTCTTGTGGCATGTTTGGCTTGGGAATCGGCTAGAGTATTGCCTTGTATACCAACGTGGCTGGATATCCATGATAACTTAATTTTACTAATACGACAAAGAGCTTCTGGAGAAAGATTTGAAAAAGCTGATGATGAAGAATTAAAAATCGATATGCTAAAAAGTACTGGCAACTAAGAAATTTCTAAAGAATCTCATAATGTGTATCCCAATTGAAATGGAGAAACAGACCAATTGACTTTCAAAACATTAATATAGTAAATAAGTCAATTAAATATTTCAACATTTTTTTTTTTGATGATGCTTTAGTCAAATTGATTCGGGAACAGACCAATTGTATTCACTCCGAAGGTCCGGCAGTGAACTCAATTACTCATTGATGACATTTGCCGGGTTCTTGGAGTTTTGTTGTACTTGCGCGTAGTTTAGTTCCCGGCTTTTAGAATGGCTTAGTCCCAAGAATTCCAATTACCAAAGCCAAAAAATAAATTTGAGAAAATAAAGAAATATATCAATTTTTCTGATAAGTCGAAGCAACTAGAAATAGATACAATATTTATACAGAAAAATCTAGTCTAGAGTCATACATAGCATTAAGCTGCGAGTTGACCTTAACGCAACAGAAAGCACTAACATAATTTCGGTTTGAACTGTAGAAGATAGGCAGAAAAATCGAAAAGAAAAATCCTGAAATTCTGCATATTGCAAGTAAACCTCGACGCATATACAATTACTACAACTACTACAAATAAAGCAGACATAGTAGGTGCAGGAGACCGAAAGAACCCACCAAAGCAACTCCCAATTAATCAACCAACAATCTCCGAAAAAAAAACAACTGTCCATAGCTTCATATGTTGCAACCCACACCGAACAAAACGAAACTAAATCGCATGTTCGAGCTTTGTTTTGTTTGAAGAGTTGTTGTCTAACTTCTTACGTATTGTCATACAGCCAACGCACACCTAACAACAAAGCCGTCCTTGTTGCCGATCAGTACATGCTGAGCTACGATGCAACCCACACCGAATGAAACAGATAAGACAAGACAGAAAAACACGTTTTTTTGCTTATAGCTGCACCGTTGTTTTTCATAGGCAAAATGTTATAACAAATCTTTTTGCAGGAGTTATGCTTTTGCGGTAATTTATAATCATATTTTCTGAATCACGCTTCTGGTTGTACGGATGCAACCTTTTTATCTTTTTATTTCGTTCATAAAACTCTAATCATTGAAAATATTCATTTTCTTCTTTTTTCGTTTTATTTCAATGCCCACCAAGCGAGAAAAAAGACAAAATGTCGCATTGTGCTTCGCTTTGTGTGGGTTATAGCACAAGAAGTTTTTGTACCATGTTAGTCAAAGATGTTTTTGACTAATCCGGTGTGGGCTCAGGCTTAGACAACCCTCACATATTTGAAGAAATTTTAAACTGTACTACCACAAGTATACCGTACAAACTGAACAAACAAACATACTGAACGAACTACCTCAATTCTTGTATGGAAGCTTCATTATTTGTGTAGCGTATGCTCGCTCTCACATTATCAATTATTACCTATTTAGACATGCTCTAAACTGCTTATTAATACTACTGTAAGAGTTATGAACTGATCTATATATATTTTTTTTTTTCAGACCAACATTCAACATATTTGAAATCAACATTTGTGGTTGAAAAGCAAAATACAACTTAAACAATATAAAACTTCTACAATGAATTACTAAATAGAGCGCCCTCTGGGAATGTAATCTCAACTTTAAATATTTAAATAACGAACAATGTTAACATTCTTTGCATAATAAACTAAAAATAATAACATAAAAACCTACCAATAAAACAGGAGAAGTAAAATTATTTTTTACTTTAAAAGAATAAAACCAAAGCAACATAATTATCTAGTACCAAAAGTATTTGTTTTTCAAATAGTGTATTTTTCGTTTTCCTTCGTATGTCCGTTCTTTAAAGAATATTCAGAGAAAACTTTCATAAAAAAAGCATTACATACTGTAAATAGCTCGTAAATAAATACCATATTTATTTTTATAACAGATAAATCTAGTATAGAGTTAAGCACAGGATTAAGCTGCGAGTATACATTAATTCAACATAAAACACCAACATAATTTCGGTTTGAACTGTGGAAGCTAGGGAGAGAAAATTTATCGTAAAGACAGAAATTCAGCATATTACAAGAAAGCGCCGACTTCGGGCGATTTTCGAACAACAAAAAAATTAGTGCCACAACGGAGGTCCTTGAAATTTTCAAAATACGGCATAATATAATTGAGAATAAACACACTGACACCGGCACATACAGTTTTAAATACCATTTACCATACAGCTAGCGTTTGCTAAAATTTAGAAAATACAAAATAATAAAGCACACAATGACAAATACCAGAAATAAATAGTTGCAGGAAACAGAATGCAACACAACAAATCAACCAATCAAATTCGAACGACTACTTGTATTGATACTGATTTAGTTAAAGTTTTAATATTTTAAAATATAATTAGGCTTAATCACAAGTCAAAGAAATTTAACTCGCAAAAACAAAAGTTTAATAACATAAATAACTGTAATTATAAATAATATACAAACTCAATATAAAATAACTCATAACATACACTTTGATGACTATATTCCCAAAAAGCGAGGCTGTAATTAACTTCAATCAAACGAAAAACTTAAGCGACAAACTTAATTGGCATATCTAAACTTAAGCACGAAACACACAAACACACTGAAGCGGTGTATAAAGACTACACCTAAAAGACAAAAACAATGTAGTATAGCATTAAGGATAGGCATACAACGATAACATAAGTCACATAAATAATTTATTAAATAACAAAAGTATTAAAATAATAATGTCATATAACATTAAATACAATATAAAGGTATTTAATAACCAGCCACCAAACCTATGAATATATCAAATAATTTGCGTACGAAAAATCGCCAAAATCCAAACTACAGCAGTAGCAGCAAAATATGAAAGAAGACTGAGACATGAAGTAAATAACTCGAGAATTATAACATATAAGAAATAGAATGTCATAAAAAAATAAGAGATAAGAGTCAAAAGCCGCCATAATTTCGGTAATCAGAATTTATCGTGTAGTTATACTGGATGTATGTATAGCGACAAAAAGTTTACCACACATACATATATACCAATGTAAATATATAAAGTATATTCATCAGGATGCGTATGAGTTGTGTAAAAATATGTAAAAAGAGAGTACCAGGAAGTAAGCAGCAAATAATAGCAACACACTAAGTGAAAATACTAAATATAAAAAAATCAAACCCACAAAAATATGCCACAGATCCCTAATTTAAATTAAAAAGCAATAAATTCATATTTCAATTATTTCGAAATACCAAAATTAATTCAATAAACATATAAGCAAAAGTAACAAACAAAGTGAAAGAAATAAACAAACATAAGATACAAAAACTAAACAAAGGAAGTTAAACTAAAACAAAAATTGTAGTTTATTTATTATTCTCAAATTGAAGACGAAGCTTCAACATTAAACTTGACATTATTTTGCGAATGGGAAACGTGGTGCCTTAGCTTCGCCTTTATTTAATGACAAAATAAACTTACATAAAAATACATGAAGCGTGCAAAATTAAGAACAATTAGGAGAAGCAGTAAATTATTGAAAGTACGAATAACTTAAAGAAAAAACAAAGAAATAAATAACAAATCTCAGAGCCAATATGAACAGAAACTGTGAAAAAAATTACTTGCTCTATAAATCCAATGTTAGACAAAAAAAAAAGTAGCATGCACATTTTGCAAACATTAAGTGTACACATATAATCAAATAATAATATATTCTACCCAAAAAGTGCATAAATTCTGTTAAATTTAAGTACAAACGTAAAGTAACACGCCATAAATAAAAAGAGAGATTTATACATCAGCATCAAAATCAATGTCAAAGACGAGACTCAGCAAAATCAATTGGAAATAGGTAATTTTAGTGGTAAAAAATATATAAAAACTCGTATATTCTTTTAATTATTAATTTACTTATACCAAAATAAGCGAAAGCTTTTATATAAAACCTGCCTTCAACGTTGGAGAAAAACCAATCGGAACAAGTAAAAAAAGACTAAGTTCGCGTGCAACCGAACATTTTATACTCTTCCAAATTGCAGGAATCAAAGCCAGGGAAATACCTTATGATGTAAAACGTCAGCCAGAGGATCGGAATCTAAGCAATTTTATATACATATATACTAGCGGACCTGTCCACGTTTTACTGTGGCTGATACATAGATAGTACTACTAATACCATCTATGTAGTATATGACTTTTAGAGTGAAACAACTTGTGTTAGTTTACAAAAAAATGAATCAAAAAGTATACTTCTTTGTCCCCGTTTAAATATATCACTGCTCTGTGCAATGCTTTGAAAATATTTCTGTAAATTGAAAATAATAATAGAGCTTTGTACGAAAACTCTGGTTATTCCGCTACATTTTTATGCTGGATATCGCGTTTGGTTTGTTATGAATGCATTTGTGCCCTTTCGCCCATAATCTAGCAAAGTATCGGCAATGCCTTCACGACAAAAATGTCAATGCCATTTTTTGTTGTGATATTAAATAAATCTGAGGGGTTTTTCCTAAAAAAGCTGCCTGGTTCAGGAGCACAATACCCTGGTTCTAAGCCACCACCAGTTTTCAGCGAAATCGGTTCAGCCGTTCTTGAGTTATAAACGGTGTAACTAACACCACTTTTATTTATATACATATATAGATATAGTACATACACAATAACTTATACACTGACCAACTTATATATTTGGCATAAGAGTTAGAAAAATCAAAATCATTATACAAAGTCATTATACAAAATCGCCCGGATGTTTGAAAACATATGTAGTTATATGGGCGCTAGGTCAAGTTTTCGCCCATTTGTATCCATTTTAAGCACATTATGAGTAAAATACGTTCAGAAATTTTCATTGAGATAACTCAAATGTTGGCCATATATCCAGCATAAAGTCACCACGATGTTCGGAAATCTTTATATTATATTAGGTATATAGGGGCTCAGGGAAGTAGTGACCCGATATCACTCATTACTTCTGCAAGAAAAGTATTCTGTCTGAATTTTTATTGCGTATCTCACACATTGACCGATATTTTCGATCAAATTCCAACTATAGACACTGGGGTCCACATATTCGGTACCTCGGGTCTTGAACAGTTTTGGTTGGATTTTAGCAATTTTTTGTCATAAGATGGCATACCCTAAAGGTTTCTTGATTTGTGTACTGGAAAGTAAAAAAAATGAAGTGGAATTAAAAATTAAATTAAGGGGATATACTAGTTTCAAAAAATTTTTTTTTTTATTTACTTTTTCGATAGTTTACATGCTGTAAAACCGGGAAGGTCGTTTCTTGAATAGTTTTTGGATGGCAGCGTTCTAAAGAGCGACCGCTCGGAGGTGCACACATATATAAGTGAAATTTTAAACGCATTTTCAATTCGGCATTAAAAATACGACCATTTTTTACCTAAAAAAAACTTTTTTTTTTTTTTTTCAAAAAAAAAAGATCGTAGCTCATTGTGTAGAAAATATCTTCAAGTTTAATAAACTTTTCAAATCTTTTTGTTTCAGCTACTCATTCGGCCGAAATCATCCCAACAATTGGGACTCTTTTTTTTGGCCCCTCCGAAAACAGCCCATAACTCCGTTATTTTTCAACAGTCTTATAAAAAACAAGAAAAAACGTTAACTAAATACCCCTCACAGCTGCATTTCTGTTAGTAACTATGTGTCCAGTTTGTATGGAAGCTATATGCTATAGTAAACCGGCTTTGAACAAGTTTTTTAGAGATTACATTATTGCCTTAGAAAATAATATATACCAAATTTCGTGAATATATCTTGTCAAATGTGAAAGTTGTCCATACAAGAACTTGATTCCGATCGTTCAGTTTGTATGGCAGCTATATGCTATAGTTAACCGATCTGAACAATTTCTTCGGAGACTACATTGTTGCCGTATAAAATAATATATACCAAATTTCGTGAATATATCTTGTCAAATGTGAAAGTTGTCCATACAAGAACTTGATTCCGATCGTTCAGTTTGTATGGCAGCTATATGTTATAGTTAACCGATCTGAACCATTTCTTCGGAGATTACATTGTTGGCTTAGAAAATAATATATGCCAAATTTCGTGAATATATCTTGTCAAAGGTGAAAGTTTTCCATACAATCCCTTTACTCCGATGGCTCAGTTTGTATGGTAGCTATATGCTATAGTTAACCGATCTGAACAATTTTCTCGGATATTACATTTTTGCTCTAGAAAATAATATATACCAAATTTGGTGAATATACAATGTCAAATGTGAAAGTTTTCCGTATAAGAACTTGATTGCGATCGTTCAGTTTATATGGCAGCTATATGTTATAGTGGTCCGATATCGGCCATTCCGACAAATGAGCAGCTTCTTGAAGAAAAAATGACGTTTGCAAAATTTAAAAAGGATATCTTAAAAACTGAGGGACTAGTTCGTATATATACAGACCGACGGACGGACAGACAGACGGATATGGCTAAATCGACTCAGCTCAACATACTGATCATTTATATATATACGTTATAGGGTCTCCGACGCTTCCTTCTGGGTGTTACAAACATCGTGACAAACTTAATATACCCTGTTCAGGGTATAAAAATCTTAAAATATAGCTAAAAATATACCTTATTACGTTCAAAGAAGTTCGAAATGTTCAATCGCGTAATTTTTCATGCGTTACACTGGTATAGCCCCTTAAAGAGTAACAAACGAATTTGGAGAATGCCTCGTTCCAAATTTTGTTCAAATCGGTCAGTCGGGTCTCGAAATATGGGATTTCAACAAAAAGTGGGCAGTGCCACGCACATCGTCCAATTTTTACCCCGGGCTGTATAAAGCCTTGTCATACTATCCCGGTCTTTCTGGCGCATTTAGTTATTAATTTATCGCGCTTTTTATATTTTTGAACAGCACCGTAACTCCGTGAGCGGGGTTTCTATCCGATTTCATAAGTTTCTACACTATCAATAGTAGTTCTTGTAATATTCGTACTGGGCGGATTGGATTGAATTTGGTAAATGAAGCTTAAGTGGTTTAGGAGTTTTGCACATTAAACTTGTTTGAGAGCGGGCCAGGCCCCTGTTTTTTTTTAATTTTGCCTACAAGTGCCTCTTTCTATTGTTTTTGGTTAATGGCGATTTGTGGGCGTGGCAGTGGTCCGATTATACCCATCTACGAACTCGATTTTTTTTGTACTAGAACCTGTATACCAAGTTTCATCAAGTATCTCAATTTTAAAGTTACACCTTTCACGGACGGACGAGCAGACAGACAGTCAACTGGATTTCAAATTTTCTCGACATCCTGATGATTTATATATATATAATTCTACTGGTTGCAAGAGTATAAAAAGTTCAAAGAAACTGGAACCACTTATTGTTCACCCCTGCCATAAAATTTTTCTGACGTATGCACAATTTTGTTGTGATCTCATCTCTGCTGGAGAAAATCTTTGGGTTTTGCTTTTACATGGTTACATGCAAAGGTCCCGTGCAGAGAGATGGCGAATGGATAACTGCTAATATTAACTAAAATTGTAAATAAAATAATTATACATCACTATTTAGTTTGTCGCCTTCAAAGTAATCCCTAAAACTAATTCATTTATGTCAATGATTTTGTTTCACCTCATCGATCGACTGAAAATGGGTTCAACAGAGCAGCAAATTCAGGTTGGGAAACAAAAAAAAAGTCCCACGGAGCCAAATCTGGAGAATACAGTGGTTGATCGATGGTATTTTTTGTGTTTTTGGCTTTAACCTCAGTCGCAATTGTGGCTCAATGCGATGGTACATTATCATTGCGTAAAACCCATGAATTGTTCTTCCACAATTCCGGCCGTTTTTGACGGATGTTCTCACTCAAACGCTTCAATACGGTGATATGGAACTCTGTATTTACCGTCTATCTCTCCAAAACAAATTCATTATGCACCAATCCACGAATATCGAAAAAAACAATGAGCATCACCTTGATTTTTGAGCGGCCTTAGCGTGTTTGGTTTCGTCTCGTTTCTTTCCTTCCATTCCGATGATTTTTGACTTGTTTGCATGTCAAACTCATAAACCCATGCATAATCGGCAGTTAAAATTCTCTCCATGAATGTGAATCGGAATTCGCATGATAAGAAAAAAATCGACCCGCTTTTTGTACAGCTCTATCCAAGAAAATTGAAATTGGGATTAAGCTATCAGTTTGCCTCTAACATACAGGTGACAGAAAACATATTATATATGTATAAATAGGTAGGTCAAAAAACTACGGCTTTTTTCGTACTCTGAAGTATTGGTTGACAGACACCTCTAAAGAAGAATTTCCATCTGTGAGCCTTTAATTGTAAGGACAGGTCCTCTGCTTAACGGTTTTCTATTTTTATACTCTTACAACCAGTTACTACAGAGTATTATAGTTATGTTCACCTAACAGTTGTACGTATCACCTAAAACTAAGCGAGAGAGATATAGAATTATGTATAAATAAATGATCAGGATGAAGAGAAGAGTTTAAATTCGGTTGACTGTCTCTCTGTCCGTCCGTCCATGTAAGCTGTAACTTAAGTAAAAATTGAGCTATTATGATGAAACAAGGTATGTAGGTTCGTAAGTACAAAAAAACTTTTTGAGTTCGCAGATGGGCATAATTGGACCACTGCCACGCCCATAAATCTCTTTTAACCGAAAACTTATATAGTACCATAACTAAGCGCCAAATTAAGATATAACACTGTAATTTGATCCAGAGAATCGCAGTAGCAAGGGGCACCTGTGTGATAAATTTAATGTACATATCTCCTAAGCCACTTAAGCTGCAACAACCAACTTTACTGAGTACAAATCTTATAAGAACTTCTACCGACAGTGTGAAAATGGATGAGATCGGAGGATAACCCGAGCTCACTCCTCATATAACGTTACTGTTAAAAACTACTTAAAACGTGTAAAATCAATAACTAATTAGGTGTGAAAATTGGATGATGGGTTTGGCAGCGCCCATTTTTGGTGAAATTCCATATCTCGGGACCCGACCAAACCGATTTCGACAAAATTTAGTACGTGGCATTCTCCTTACATTCTTATATCACAGTGTGAAAATGGGCGAAATCGGACAATAACCACGCCTACTTCCCATATAGCACAGTTTTAAGTTCGTTCAGTTTCCAGTCTACTAATCAAGAAGGAATTAGTAAAATGGGATAAAACTTTGCACGATTTTCTTCACATTATCACTAAAAATTGTTGAAGTCCAATAAAAAGTGTTCATGATTCTAGGTACCGAATATTTTGCCCCGGTACCGGTGATATATGTATATAACTGAAGTCAAAGGATAACCCTTCTCTTATAGTGGTATGTCTGTATGTCGAAAATGGGTTGAATCAGACCATTACCTTTCTTAGTCCCCATATACTTAATAGAAACCTTTTCGAACCTCCAGATGACTTTGTGCCGCATATATCGGCTAATATGTAATAAAAATAAAAGAGCATGTTTTAGTCATAACAGTATTTCTTTGTGCCTAAAATAGATAATTTTAAGCGAAAACTTGGCCTAGCCCCTATATAACTGATATAAAAATTTTCGAACATCCGGTTGATTGGTACACATACCAGTATTCCTTAGCGGCTCTGAGAAGGTTAACATGGCAACAAGTGCCGTAATAGTATAAAATGCTTTAACTAAGGGACAAATTAACCCACAAATTTGGTACAAGGTGTCACATTAGAAAGGTTATAACAGTTCACTAAAAGGTTTAAAGCACATTCTTCACTACCTACTAAAGCTGAATAAACCAACCTCAATGATTTTAGCATTTGTTCATTTCTTATGAAAACAAGTAAGGGAGGGCTAAGTTCGGGTGTCACCGAACATTTTATACTCTCGCATGATAAAGTGATAATCGAGATTTCGTTATCCGTCATTTACATATTTTTTTATTTTGCTGTAAAATTAATAAGATTAGATCAACTACTTTGAGTATTGAATTGTATTTTCATTTATATGTATGTACTCGTATTATACAGAGAAGGCATCAGATGGAATTCAAAAGAGCGTTATATTGGAAGAAAGCGTGGTTGTGAACCGATTTCACCCATATTTCGCAAATGTCATCATGGTGTTCAGAAAATATTATATACCGAATTTCATTGAAATCGGTCGAGTAGTTCCTGAGATATGGTTTTTGGTCCATAAGTGGGCGACGCCACGCCCATTTTCAATTTAAGAAAAGCCTGGGTGCAGCTTCCTTTTGCCATTTTGTTTGTAAAATTTAGTGTTTCTGACGTTTTTTGTTAGTCGGTTAACGCACTTTTAGTGATTTTCAACATAACCTTTGTATGGGAGGTGGGCGTTGTTATTATCCGATTTCTTCCATTTTTAAATTGTATATGGAAATATCTGAAGGAAACAACTCTGTAGATTTTGGTTGACATAGCTATAGTAGTTTCCGAGATATGTACAAAAAACTTATTAGGGGGCGGGGCCACACCCACTTTTCCAAAAAAATTACGTCCAAATATGCTTCTCCCTAATGCGATCCTTTGCGCAAAATTTCACTTTAATATCTTTATTTGTGGCTTAGTTATGACACTTTATAGGTTTTCGGTTTTCGCCATTTTGTGGTCGTGGCAGTGGGCCGATTTTGCCCATCTTCGAACTTAACCTTCTTTTAGAGCCAAGAAATACGTGTACCAAGTTTCATCATATCTCAATTTTTACTCAAGTTGCAGCTTGCACGGTTGGACGGACGGACAGACAGAAATCCGGATTTCAACTCTACTCGTCACCCTGATCACTTTGGTATATATAACCCTATATCTGACTCTTTTAGTTTTAGGACGACACAAACAACAGTTATGTGAACAAAACTATAATACTCTCCTTAGCAACTTTGTTGCGAGAGTATAAAAATAGCAATCGGGTGATAATCACGCCCAACACACATACATACATACCACTACTCTTCCCATAAAGTGTTATGTTTATAACTAGTTAAATTGCTATAGCTCGTTAAAGAAAAACGCTAGAAGTACAAATATTATTATTTAGCAGTTAAGATGGCGATGTAAAAATACCTCTCTCGAAATAAAAACAATATTTAAATTTGACTCGATTTATGAAGTAATGTGTTGATAATCGTAAATAATAAAAGCTTGGTGGTCGTAATTCGAAAATTACATAAAAAATATAAAAATAAATATGTTCAAATAGTATTTTAACTTCGTCAAATGTAAAGATTAATTGGAATGGCGGCAAGTTTTGATATTACGTTTATTTTGAGACACCCTGTATAAAGAATTACCTCAATTTCCACTTTTTGCAATAAATATTTTAGCAGTAAATTGTCTTCTCCTCATTCCATTTCTTTTGTTGCTTTACTGTTCTATGATTTTTTTTTTTTTGTGGCTCAACTAGAAGTCTAGTCAGGGAAAATTTTTCTAATAATACAGTTTCATTGATTGCTCCATACATATACTTAATATATAGCGGTGTTTTGTAATCCCAGAAATATTTGCTTAGTTGTCAGATTTGTAAAACAATTCTAATTTGTAATGGTGTCACAAATTCTATTTGGATTTTCGTCTTTTGGAGCAAACGCAAAATCAATATTTAATATAAATCAGTTAATTACTGATTTTATCACCTTAGCCTAAAATGAATAAATTTGGAAGCAGTTCTGCTAAATTTTACAATCAGTTCCGCTGTTTTAGCTTTTATTTTATTGGAATAAAAAACCAACGCAGTAAACAACTTAAAGCACCAGAGGAATCGTATGTATGTGAAATTTGGCTTACATTTACTTGTATGCTTGTACATACATATATATTTACAAAGATTACAGGTTTATATCACAATATCTGCTGAATAAAGGCGCCTTTCTTATTATGCTAAACTACTTTACTAACATTGTAAATTCTCAAAAAAAATATCTGAATTTTTTTATATGGCGTTGTTGAGCGCGATTTTTCAAAAAAGGCTTCCGTAATTACCTTCTGTGGGATAAACAAATAATTGTTAAAAATTTTATGTCTTTCCATTTATGTATGTACATATACCAGTTGATGTGTAACATATCTTGACAAAATTAAGTTAACTTTAAATCTGGGGTTTACTATGGCTCCGTGCCACAATATAGTTTTATGAATTACCCAGCCCTCATTACTTAAAATAACTATTTTCTATATTATTTAAGTTATCGTAATAAAAATCCTTAGAAATATGTTTTGAGCACGCTACAGATTAATACTAAAAGTAAATGCCATCGGTTTGAATCTTAATCTGCACGGGATATACCCAAACTATCGATTTATGATTTTACAGTCAATATTATAAACTATTTTATCTCCTAAGTTGTAATATTAAGTTGTGACCAAAACAATGCACCCACAAATTTTACCAAAGTCGGTTGAGCTTTTTAGGACTTAACCCTGGACAACCAGTTTGTCGATATTGAGTTATAAATAGTACAACTTACACGTCTTTCATTTATACTACTGTGGGTAAAACATACATAGTAAGACTTTTTAATTTAAATTTGACGCGAAAACCCATTCATTAGAATATTCTTTTTCTAGATTGTTATGACTGTAAATGATGTGTGCCAGAATGTTGGTAAGGGCCTTCGGTGATAATGGTTTGTCGCGAGCAAGTGTTTTTGATTTTTATTCAAAGAGGGTCGAGAACGCGTTGACAACGAATCACGTCCATGACTGCCATTAACACCAACTGATGATCAACATGTCAATATAATAAAGGAATTGGTGCTTCATCGACGATTAAAAGTCAGAAATCATATGGGAATCGTTGAAATATCGGAAGGATCCGTACAAACCAGAGAACTGCAACGAGTATGATAAAATAACAACAAACAGTCGTACCAAAACACAATCAAATCAACTCAGTTCAGCATAGACAATATTGTTAATCAATTCGAGTAACTGCCAGCGTCAACTGATCTGATGCAACACGAACAATCTGTTCTTCGGCAATCACGATCGAGTAAACGGTATGGCTGGCTTCGGGTCCAATCGTATCATGACAGTTCATAGCGTTGAGAGGATTGTTTGAATTGATGTAAAATTTTTAGTAAATTATAAGTAAGTCTACGAGTAAATCTTTGGGTAAATCTATAAGGACAGCAAAAAACAACAATTTTCTTCTGGACTGATTAGAAACATGTGTGGCAAAAAATGTATCAGCTTTGAAAATGTGCGCATGTTACAAATTTTCGATGCGTAAACAATGGAAATTCCATCGAGTACGTAAGTACATACCAGAGAACGGCTTCCGTTGAGCGCAAAAATGTTCATGCACGAACAATACCCGAACTATCAGCCCATTCGGCTCAAGCGCTCAAAATAGCATTCGTGAATGTTTTCGCTACTGAGTTAATTCAGCTCGATTGCGGTAAATTCGTTTGCTTGCTGAGTTTATTCACGCTCATGTTGAAACAGCTCTATACAGGCGTTCGTTCATACGGGTCAACAACGATCGTGTTGAATGAAAACAAATGAGCAAACTCAATGGGTATGAGCAAACTCAGCGCATATGAATAAACTCACTGTGCTTGAATAAATGCGCAACCAGCAGCGCTAATGACTGTGAAGGATATGAAACAGAAATAAATCAAAATATATAATTTCACAACAAACATATACATAGGTGTATTTATTTTCATAATAATGGCAATAGTAATGGAAAAAATAGCATAATCACATTGCAATTCTCAGTAACCCAGACCATACAAGCGTCCATAGCAGCTTTTTTTCGTGTGGCGTCACCGTTTTTAGCAGCGCCGTCTTCCTAAGCGATTTGCAGCACTTATGTCGGTTTAAGTTTCAAGAATTTTTTAGCAAATATTTTAAAATATTGTTACAGGATTGGCAGTATATAAATCCATTCAAAATAGTGCCATCCGCTTTAATAATTTCAGATAATATATTCTAAACATGGCTCTTTCCCTTGTGTCGGGCTGACAATGTGTAGGCGTTTATACGTTTTTTTCTAAAATATTTCCTTGCTCCATATCGACGGGATGAAAAATACATACTAAAATATAAGTTGTGTACCAAATTCTTAGTGCAATGCATGTGACGCAAAAGCTGATCGCGCACAAAGCATACAAAAGCAATATATATACATACCAGAGAACTGCAAAATTCACTTTTTCCTTGAATCAGCTCATACGCAAAAGTTTCTCTTCAATTCCAATCACTGAGCGAAAGTGAGCTAAACCTTTCGTGAAGTGCGCGAGCGTGAGCTAAACATTTCGTGAAGTGAGCAAACGTGAGCAAAGCATTTCAGACCGAAGGCTCACATTGTACGCGAATGAGCGTTTCGGCAACATGAAATGATTTTTACTCAACGCTGTGTTTCGCTCAGTGATTGGAATTGAATAAAAACTTTTATGTATGAGCTGATTCAAGGAAAAAGTGAGTTTTGCAGTTCTCTGGTACAAACATATTCACATACATTTCTTGTAAGTATGTACTTGATGGAATTTCAATTATATGTACATACTATATAACATATGTATATACATACATGTACATACAAACATATGTATTTGAAATAGAACAGAAGTGCCCTACTAAATCAGAGTTTAGGGGATGATATATGTACAAACCGAACGCTGCCGATCATTTCAATCATTGAAGCATGAGTTTGCATAAATTTGGGTATTTTCTGATGATGCGAACGTTCATAAACAAATCAGGTATAAGCTAATCGCTAGTGATTCAAAGTTGTTCTCTATCGCAGATTTGAAGACAAACGGTGCGCTTCATGTACATTAACAGAACTGACAGAATCAGACAGAGTAACGGATCAGTACTTAAGTATAATCAAAAATTTATTACTCGTTACACTTCTCTGGTACAAACCATTTTGAAAGATCATTTGGGCCTAAGAAAAGTAAAGCACGATTGGGTCCAAAATCACTAAATTTTTTTGACAAAAAGCGTTGCGTTAACGTTGTGAAACAATGCTTTCCGATTACCAGGATTACACGAAAGGTTATTCCAGGAATTGACCTTGACAACTGTTTCTAGGATTGGAAAAATCGTTGACAGTAGTGTATTGGGGGCATAGGTGTTGACCTTGAGGGCGACGATCTAGATTTCGAAGAATAAATTAAAAATTTAAAAACTTTGTACAGACTCTTTCTATTTTTGGCTCATAGGAGTACAGGGTGGCTCAAAACTAATCCTCTTATTTACAGATGCTATAAATTTTGCAATTGACCGCTAATGTCAGTTCTGTTTTGACATTTGTTTAGTAACACATTCGAAATACAGGAAAATTAACAATGATACGCTACACTGCGTGCCACAACCGATATGCTGAAGGATGCATTTCCTGGGCACCTAATCTCCCTTTTTGGCGATTTGCACTGGCCAGCAAGATCACCTGATTTGACCGCTCCAGACTTCGTTTTATAGGACTTTTTGAAGTCGCGGGCTTATGTCAACAAGCCTCAGAATCTTGCAGCTCTTAAAGACAATATCCATCAAGAATGTGAGTACCTATCGCCGGAAGTTCTGGCCAAAGTAATGGAAAATGAGTTAAAAAGGGCTCAAATGGCAAGCAACTGTGGCGGTGGCCATTTACATGACATCACTTTATGTCAAAAAATTTTAAAGACCAATTTAAAATAATCCACAGAATCAAAGTTTTCATTTTTAGTAAATTTTTCATTTTTCAAAAATCATTAATTCTCCGCACACATAACAAAAACTGTTGGCACTATTTACGCACTGCGTAGGCATTGTACCTAAAAATCTTAAACACAGTAATTTCAAAAACCTTAGATAATGTGAACTCAAAAACGTTTTGCTATCCAAACATAGATCACGTAACCCATTCGGACACCGTTAGTCTTCTGATAAATTTTGTAAAATGAAATGATCGCACGATACGCTGTTACTTCAAACAAGCATGAAGGAGCGGTCTAAACCGGATAAATCCCTGATCGTATGAAATTTGTATTGTAAAATCTAAAGCCGCAGTTTAAAGAATATCTGTGGGTGATAGAAATATTCTGTTTTAAGATTTGACTTCAGGGTATTAAATTGCAATAGAAACACATTCGAAATTTCATGTCACAAATTATGTATTTCAAAGTTATGCTCGACAAAAATGTTTATTTTAAAGTAAATATAACTACTCAAGATATGTTAGAAGATGAAGTTCATACATTCACGAAAACTATTCAAGAATCCGCTTGGAAAAGTACTCCTGTTCCTAAACAAAAAACTTTTATACCAGATATCCTTCCGACATTTTAGAACTCATAAAGAAAAAGAGAAAACTACGTAAAAAATGGCAAATCATGCGATTTCGTCAGTATAAAACAGAACTAAACAATTTAACTAAGATTTAACTAAGATTCTCAGCACCAAAATCAAGTTATTTACAAATCAAAATATTTCTAATTGTATTGAGAAATTAACGCCAAACAAATATATGGATTATTCCTTTTGGAAAACTGTAAAAAATGCTAGGAAACCAATATTGTCGAATACACCCCTCAGAAAGTCAAACGGATCCCGGGTCAGAAGCGACGATGAAAAACTGAAAATTTTCTCAGGGAAACTAACTAAGACATGGTACTCTACCGTAGCTGGAAGAATCGCAATACGTGAGTGAAATCCAACCAGCAACAAATAAAAAAGTAGAAAATATTATTAAAAGCAGATTTAAACCAAAAAAGGCTCCCGGAGAGTAGACAAAGCTTTCCACGATAATAAACTTGATTAAAACGCAGATACGTCCCACTGTCATGGAAAGTATATGAAATCATTATGGTACAAAAACCTGGCAGAAGTGCACATGAAACCTCGTCATATCGTCCAATTTCACTGTTGCCTATTTTTTCCAAACTACTTGAAGCTGAAGACTTAAGAACATAATTGAAGAAAAGGAATTTATACCAATTCATCAATTTGAATTTAGATTGCAACATTCCACAAAAAAAGCACAACTGCACAGCTGTGACGTATCCCAGGACCTCAATTTCCACAGTGTCTAACCGATCTAGTTGACTCTTATCTGAGTCACCGCTACTTCAGAATCAAGCAGGAACAATCAAATACTACGTTACAGCCGATAAAAAGCAGGTGTACCCAAGGAAGTGTCCTGGGTCCTTTCTTATACATTTTTTTATTTACTAGCGGCATGACTACGCCGCCAAACTCCGCAATCACTACATTTGCAGATGAAGTTGAGTCGTCGCACAGAATGCAATCACTAAATCAAATTCTATTCTATATCTATCTATATAAAGTTCACTAACAAATGTGTCACGTATATCCCTTTACATATTGGAAATGAAGAATACCTCGGTGAAATATCTTGGTATGACGTTGGATGCGAAATTGAATTGGAAGGAGCATATACAAAAAAAGTTGGAGAACTAAAACTAAAATACCGCGAAATAAGCTGGTTGAAAGGCAAGTAATCACCCTTAACAACATCAAATAAACTCCTAGTCTACAATCAACTTTGAAACCTATTTGGACATATGGAATTCTACTATGGGGATGCGCTGCCCCGATATACATCAAAGCGGTTCAAAGATTCCAAAACAAAGTTCTGTGAAAAGTGGTAAATGCCTCGTGGTACATACACAATTTGGATCTGCATCGTGATCTTCATTTAAAAATGGTTCGGAAAGTCATTCGCGAAACAGCATCGTATCATGCAAAAAGTTTGTAACCTGTAATATGTAAACAATGAAGCCCGACAACTAGGAGAGACTAGAAATAGGAGGCGAAGACTGAAAAGAACAAAGTTTCATTATCAATTACGAATCTAAGAAAATAATAAATGTCATTATATTGCTTGTTAGTTTACATTTTTCACTACTTTCAATTTCAATGAAATGTAAAATCAAAAATATATGTCTACCAGTGTAATAAATAAATAATTTCAGAATGTTTTTAAATGCACATATTATGGTATCTTTTAATTGTATTTTAAGACCTAGTATTAGTAAAATATTTATTCAAAATAGACGTTTTGCGGTGACCACTATATCTCTTAACTGGACCCTCTTAATTTGAAAAAAAAAAAAACAGATTTTGTTAAAGTTATGTTAAATATTGTAAGTAATCGAAAGTATAAGTAAAATAATTTTTCTTTCACAAAATGGCGGTTTCTGTCACCGGTTTTGAAAACGCCGATTTATCGAAAATTCTAGTATAATATATGTACATAACCGCTTAATATCAAAGATCGTAAGTAAGAGAAATATCTGTTTTATTTATAAAACTGAATTTGAAGTAAATTAAGGGATGTTATATTTAAAATGTTGATTAATTTCGGATACAAAGAAAAATTTGAGTGATTCCTAGTTAATCTCTCCACCTATACACAGTAACAATAAGTTTCTTCTTTACTGTTCACTTTATAACAATCGTATCTATGAGATATTTTAACGAGGGCATATTTTCTTGAGCATGGCATAATTTTTTGCTGTAAATAAAAAATCTCTACGTCTTACAAGAATAGTGCCAAGAACGTCCTAACAGTCACCGCTGAAACAAGAAAAAACTTTGTTTTCGGCTGCACCGAAGCTAATATACCCTTCACAGGTTTATTTCTTTTAGTAACTATGTGTTCAGTTTGTATGGAAGCTATATGCTATAAAATTAGCCCTTAGAAGCCCTTGATTCCGATATATCTTATCATTTGATAGTTTTCTATTCAAGAACTTGATTCCGATCGTTCAGTTTGTATGGCAGCTATATGCTAAGTAAGCCGATCTGAACAATTTCTTCGTATATTACATTATTATCTTAGAAAATAAGCTGTGACAACTTTTCTGAAGATACATTGTTAAATGTGAAAAATTTCAAAATGATATCTTCAAAATCTTATATATATATATACTTTATAGGATCTCCAACGCTTCCTTCTGGGTGTTACAAACTTCGTGACCAACTTAATATACCCTTTTCAGGGTACAAAAATTGTGGCAGCACTTACAAATTTATTGTAAGTCATTGTCAATCGTTTTTTAACACGCAGATTGATGATTAACTAAATACCTACTGCCTTCTCTTGTGCCTTTTATTGGGACCATAAATCCTCCATAGATATCATATAAATCTATCATTGCTCAAAATTGTTGGTAAGAAAATCTATCGCGTATGCGCAGTAAATGATATAATTTTGATCATATCTTCATACATATACGTACAAATATTTAAAATATTTGTATTTAAGATTACAGTACAATTACGTCAACTAATTAAAACCGCGGGTGTTGACGTTTAACAAATAGTTGACGTTTACGAATGTAAAATTTTTAAATAAAAAACATATATGTTTTTAAAAGTTTTTATTAATTATAAACTAAAGCCAAAGGGAAAGAAGGTAAACTGACTATAAACATAGTAGACAACTGGAACCAAAGTAATACATTTTAAATGAGATCATATTTTTAATTACACATGCACACATATGCATTAAAAAAAGGGTTATTTTTTCTACTGTTTTTGTTTTTTTTTCTTTCCAACACTGGGAAGAGGCCCTTCTCTCTTAAACGTCTTAAAACATTTAAGTCATTTTGCTCAATACTCTCGCATTGAGCCCAATCCAACGCCCTGTTTACATAAAATTTCGACGGCTTGGTTTTATTGTCAGCACTTTTGTATCTAAATCGTTCTTCTCATTGTCGAGCACTTCTAACTCCTCAATTTCGCACGAATTGGAAACATTATCCAGCAAAATATCTTTATTCGATTGTATCCTGCTTACTTTATTCCATGCGGATTCTAAAATGGTAAGAGCATCCGTTCCCTTAATGTAACACTTTTTATTGACACTACTAGATCTAAATTTAATTTGAGGCTACCATGACTAAGAGGCTGTAGTACAACTTCGTTATTTTGATTGCGTTCTGACTCATTGGTGGGGTAACATTTGGAGGAAAATACATTGCAATTATGTTTCCATCTTCGGTTTTAAGCTCCATTTTACTTGGATAAGACGGAGCATTGTCGATTAGGAGGAGCGCTTCATCAAGTTCTTTCTTAAGGGGTTAGTGGTAGTCAGAGGCACGAAAGAATTTGAATTTTTCTTTCCAAAGTTATAGTTGTTTGTGTTGACCCAGTTCCAAAAAAAGCTACTTGCGGTGACAACCATAAGTCCTTGGAGATTCATCTAAAATTAAATCGGACAAAAAAATTAATTTTAAAATTAGATAATCCTGAGCCTGATCGAAAAATTTATAAAATGGCGGCTTCAGGAAATTTTTGGGAAAAAATCAACAGTTAATTGGTCTTAAAAAATCAAGACTTTGAAAAAAAACCTTCGATCAGGCCCGAGTTTATTATGTTTGTTTTTTTATTTATCGAATAACTCAAAAATAAACTATCGGGTCAATGTGAAATTTTCAGGGAATATTTTTAAAATATAACTTAAAGGAAATGCAGAAAAAAAAAAAAATAATCAAATCTGCTACGTAAAATTAGAAAATCTGGGAACTGAAAATTATAATTTCTATACGGCAAAAAAAAAATTAACCTGTGGCACAAATGATTTGTGGAACCAATCGCTAAAAATGGCTGATGCCACCCATGAGAACTTGAAACTTTTATACTCAGTAGAGCAGTTGAAATTTTTGAAAACTCGTGGATTTTTTGCCTTCCCAATCAATATTTAATGGTGTAAAACGTCAACTTGAGGATCGAAATTCGGATTTTATCTATTTTTTTAAATACCACATATTATTAACATGCCAATTACAAAAAAACTAATCATATGGAGTACAGATAGCTGGATGTTCGAAAATACTGATAGTCACACCGGCTCCGATACCATCTACATATATACCACCCGTATAGAATAATTTAGCAGAAAGTTTTTATATTATATAAACAAATAAAAGCAGTACTCATTTTATGCAAGTGACCAACCCAATTCAACACGCATTTTTTTAAAGGGGGGAAGGACGGAGAAAATGTTTAAGCTTTGTTTAAGGTTATATGTTGAGTAGAAATCCTGTAGTTTACTAAAAAACATATTTATAGCTCGACCTCCCCCGAGAACTATAACAAAAATACTAATTTCTAAAAAATAAAAAAAAAATAAAAATAGTTTTCTTGATAATTCATTGTTTTCCCAAAAAAAAAAAAAAACACAAATAATACATCATCTAAATTAATCTTTATATTATTAATATTAAATACATAGCATCTTGTCCTGAATCCATAAAAAATATTTTCCAGAATTCACTTCACGTAACACAAAAAACCACCTGCAATTTCGAGAACAATAGAGGATATCTGGAATAAGGACATGTTAGCTGAACGAAGTCTAGGTTCCGAATACTTCTGTGGCAATATAGCATACTGAAGGTCATTCATTAATCGGTTGTAGTGAGGTTACTTCTTCTTAATTGGCGTTGACACCGCTTACGTGATTATAGCCGAGTCAACAACAGCACGTCATTCGTTTCATCTTTTCGTTACGTGGCGCCAATTGGATATCCCAAGCGAAGCCAGGTCCTTCTCTTCCTCTGCTTCCCCCGGCGGGTACTGTGTCGAATACTTTCAGAGCTGGAATGTTTTCGTCCATCCGGACAACATGACCTAGCCAGCGTAGCCGCTCTCTTTTAATTCGCTAAACTATATCAATGTCGTCGTAAATCTCGTACAGCTCATCGTTCCATCGAATGCGATATTCGCCATGGCCAATGCGCAAAGGACCGTAAGTCTTTCGCAGAACCTTTCTCTCGAAAACTCTTAAGGTCTACTCATCGGTTGTTGTCA
Source organism: Bactrocera correcta (assembly GCA_027475135.1). Classification (NCBI taxonomy): domain Eukaryota; kingdom Metazoa; phylum Arthropoda; class Insecta; order Diptera; family Tephritidae; genus Bactrocera; species Bactrocera correcta. The sequence goes on along the minus strand of CM050322.1, from coordinate 44,136,029 downwards.
TCGTCTAAGCCTCTGCACCATATGGCAGGATGGGAATTATGAGCGACTTATAGAGTTTGGTTTTTGTTCCTCGAGAGAGGACTTTACTTTTCAATTGCCTACTGAGTCCGAAGTAGCACCTGTTGGCAAGAGTATTCCTGCGTTGGATTTCTAGGCTGACATTGTTGGTGGTGTTAATACTGGTTTCTAAATAGACAAAATTATCTACAACTTCAAAGTTATGACTGTCAACAGTGACGTGAGTGCCAAGTCGCGAGTGCGACGACTGTTTGTTTGATAAGAGGAGATATTTCGTCTTGCCCTCGTTCACTGCCCACCCCATTCGTTTTCGTTCTGGTGTAGAGGTGGTCGAAGTTGCGCCACGCTCCGGAAAGCCTGTCGTCAAAAATTGCGATAAAATCTCTGAATTGGCCGAAAGAGACCGGCATAGTAGTCGTCAAACCGTTATAAACCATTTGAAGAAGCTTGGAGTAACTAAGAAGCTCGATGTGTGGGTGCCACACGAATTGATTCAATAAAAATACCGCAAGACTTTTTTGACAACCTAATACATATAATGTAACCCTATATCTATCTCGATTAGTTGACGCGTACAACCGTTAGGTGAAAAAAACTATAATACTCCGGAGCAACTGGTTGCAAGAGTATAAAAAGTGAGTCGTTTCTCAGTTTTTACGAGTCTTTTCGACATACGTAAGACTTTTCTGGCAAAATTATCAGCATTGTATAGCTGATAGACCCATTTCTTAATTTGTTTTCTTCAGCTTGACTGTAAATGGTTCGACATGTGAAGGTTGCGAAGTTAGCTTTTCAGTTATTTTAAGCAGACGAACTCCAAATCTTGTTTTAAATTCCTGCTTAACAAACCACTGGTACATTCGTTTCTCCATTTTCGGCGGCTCTGATGCTCTTAATGTCTTTCCTTTTCCTGGATCGAAAAATGTGTTATTAACGATATTTTTTTTTACTCACGAGAAGAAAAAATCAACTGAACATGAATAAAAAGATAATATGTGCAGTTGCAACTACTTTTCTACTTTACTTCCAGTCAGCCAAGTAAGAGCGTGGTCGACTTTATCGACAGTTAATGAAAGATTTCGCTCTAATTCCTTCGCGAGCCGATAGTGTGAAACTTTGTCCTTGATACCTTGTCAACAAAGGTTCAGTTGTCGTTGATGCTTTGAAAGAGAATTACGTTAAACGCCATGAGTGCTAAGTAAGCGTCGCGCTAGGAAGCTGTGTTCCTTTGCATCCACCCGAAAGGTCCCAAAATGTCGTCATCAGCGGCTGCTAAATATATGAGAAAGTCGAAGACATTTGTACAGAGTGGATGCAGCGATATATAGTATAGTGGCTAAAAATGTCGATAATTTACCGGAACGTGGTTCGATAGGAAAAGTGAACAAAAAATATGAAAAAAATAGTGAATCTGCTTTCGCAGCATCCTGCTTTAACAGTGCGGCAAAGACAAGCAAAATTAATGGTAAAAGGTTTAGATATATTACATCATACGAAACTATCCGAACCCTTCTTCATACTCATGATCTAAAATGGCGCAACACAATGAAGAAGCCTCTGTTGACTGAAAAACTTGTGACAAAGCAACTCGCTAGGGCGCATGAGAATATTGATAGAGACATTGGATTAGCCGTCGCAGTCGCCCGATGTAAACCCTATTGAAAATGTGTGGGCATATATTCAACATAAGCTTCGTGGAAGACGCACATACACTTTGAAGCAGTTGTCTTACGACATTCGTCGGATCTGAAGATCCTTGTCACTTGAATACGCCGTCAAATTAGTAGAAAGCATGCCTCGGAGATGCCTGGCAATTATCGACGCCGATGGTGACTGGACAATTATTGACCAAATTACATCATTGTTTGTTATGTGTACAATGTATACATATATAAATATGAAAGTTTCATAAAATATTTTTTTTTTAATTAACGCGACCACGCTCTTAGTTGACAGACTATAAGGGGAATCGCTAATTTCAGAAATGATTTCATAAAATAATTGTGTGTGTGAACAAATGTATGTATTTTAACTCCTGATAAATTCAAAATTTTGTTTTATTCAGAGCTGACGTTTCATAGCTTTGTGGTTAAGTTGACGTTTTGGGATGTTGATGTAAACGACGACGATGTTGACGTTTTCCCGAGTGCACAGTATATACTTCTATGTTAACAGTTCAATTTACTTGGTTTCCAATTTAATTCTTTTTACTGCTGTTTTTTTTTCAGAAATAAAACCACACGTTTGTCAACCAAGAAAATATTACTTTCAATGGAGTATGACGATCGTGGGATACCAAGGCCTATAAGAAAACAACTACAAGACAGCACCAAGTATATCCCACAGGAAATACCTATAACGGGTGCTTCGAGAGAATGGTAGATATAACTTTTGTTTATTAAAAAATTATGTTTTATTATTTTATAATTTTTTAACAATTCTTGTTTGACGATTATTTAGATCAATTATATAATGCAAATTTATTTAACAATTTTAATTAAAAGAAATTCATAACTTTCTGAAACCATCAGAACCCAAAGATGAAATAACAAAAATTAAAAGGAGAATAATTTACGATCCATCAGTGGTCGAGAAGAGGAAATATGTATGACTGAATTTTTATGGGTTACAAATTGTTAATCTTAATTTCCTGCAAAGCTACGAGCCCTATTAAAAATTCGTAGGCAATGAAAAGATTTACAATTGTTTCACTAACACCTTTATCGCATGTCCTCAAAATTTATGTGAACAATTTTTGGGATTTTTATGTTGGACAAACATTCTTTTACATAATTTAAAAATATAGGATCACACAATTATGCAATTTTTCTTCTAATATATATTTAACAATCACATACAGAAAATCAGATCAATATAACATACATTTTCTATACAACCGATTTTCTCGTAAAGCATGTATAGAAATAGTGTTCAAATTTCAAAAAGGTCAGTTAGTAGTAGTCTCCAAATCTAGGGTTCACCGATTTTGAAAATGTGCGTTGGGGGAAATAATCTTTAAAAATTTTAAATCTCATATAAAACGTTCATAAGATATATGTATATAAAAATACACAATATTCTTGCGCTATTAAGCATTAATTTAAAGAACAACAATTTAAAAGCACTGCTCACCACTTAAAAGGAAACTTTTTTGAATCTACTAAAATTTTTGCGTCTATTACACTCACGACCAATCACAGATTTTTATATTCTTCAAACATCTTTCTTCTAATTGTTTTTATATTATATTTACATTATAGCTTTTTATCTATCATCTCATTTGGTGTTCTCTTTGCCGGTTTAAGTTTGACTGCAATCCAACCATCTTGCTTTCCCATTTGCTTGTTGCAATGAGCTCTATCTGAGCCCTTGCAAGTTGATTTTCTATCCAAGACATCTTTTATATTTTTTTTATAATATAAATGCGATAATCCCCGTGGCCAACGCGCAAAGGACCATAAATTTTTCGCAGAACCTTTCCTTCGAAAACTCATATCGTCGACTAATCAGATGTTGTCACCGTCCGTGTCTCTGCACCATATCGCAGGACGAAAATAATGAGAGGTTTTTGTTCGTCGAGAGAGAAATGACTGAGCCTAGTCGCGAGTGCGACGACTGCTTGTTTGATGACAGGAGATATTTCGTCTTGCCTTCGTTCTCTACCAGACCCATTTGCTTCGCTTCCTTAAACAGTCTGGAGAACTATGAAACGTTTTTTCAATCATTTAAATGCCTAAATGGGCAAGAAAAGAATCCAAAAGCTTTATCTAAACTTAAGTGTCCGTCTGATGAAGATACCACTGTATTTTTTATAAAAAGAATGCCCCCACCCACTATTGACCTCATCAATCTTTCATCCCCTTGTCCTCAAGGAGAGAAGGTTCCGTCTGCTCAGGACACAGAGAAAACGGTTACTGAACACGGTAAGCGGATAACTTCTCAAGTTTCGTCTCCAAATATCTCCAAGTCAGCTAATAAAAACTTAGTTATAATACCGCGGAAAAGGGCAATTTTTGTCTCAAGGCAGACATTCCTAAATTTAATTTGAAATACAACAAGGATATTTCCTCGTTTAAGATCCACGTATCCGCTGACAATTTTCAATTGATACTTGACAACTCATTCTGGCCATCTAAGGTCTTTGTGCGCGAATTCGAGCACAAACGAGATAGCCCCCCGTAGTTATCATTAAAATAACAAGAAATCCCGTGGATACAAAAAAAACTAATTAACAATAATTCGCTGATTATTTATTATCAAAATGTTAAAGGTCTTAAAAACAAAACTTGCAGATTTCTATTTAAATAGCATTCATTGTAACTTTAAATCATTGCTTTCACAGAAACTTGGCTAAAGGTCTATATTCTTGATAATGAAATATTCAACAGCGAATTCGAAATCTTTAGATATGAACGGCTGAACAGAAAAGGAGGTGGTGTCTTGTTTCCTGTTCATTCTTCAATTCCATCTGAAGAAATCGATGTGTCGCATGCAGACTTCATAGAATTTAAGTGCATTCGTATTTTCGCTAATAGTGGCCATATCTACTTAACTTTACCTTATATACCGCCTCACTCGAACATATCTGTATACTAACTATACTATACTAATGTGTCCAAAAAATAAGGTGACATTTGAATTTTAACTGCGCGCGTCGAAGGATTTGGAGAATTATTTTTTTTAGGTTGGTAGTACTGTCAGTCACATTTATGTCAAAATTTCGAGTTTTTCGTTTTTTGCGATGTCGAAATTTGTTGAGCAAAGAATTTGCATTAAATTTTGTTTACGGAATCAATTTTCTGCTGCGGATACGTTGAGGATGGTGCAGAAAGCCTTTGGTGATGAGGCTATGTCTAAAAAAAATGTTTACAAGTGGTATAATGAGTTCCAAGCCGGCCGTGAACGTGTCGAAGACGAAGAGCATCCAGGGCGACCAACAACCTCAACCGACGAAGCTCACGTTCAACAAATCAAAGATTTGGTGTTGAAAAACCGTCGATTAACAATTAGAGACCTTGCTGATGAAGTTGGCATATCGAAAGGCTCAGCCAATACCATTTTGAAGGATGTTTTAGGCCTCAAGCGCGTCAAATCTCGACTGGTATCGAAAAAATTAAATTTTTTGGAAAAAGGCGTCGTGTTGGAGTGTGTGAAACGTGCCAAAAGAGAACCGAGATCAAAAAAAATCTCGCCAAAGTCGCTTAAAAATCAATGTCATGTTGACTGTTTTCTTCGATTATCGTGGTGTTGTGCATTACGAATTCCTTCCAACCGGTCAAACAGTCAACAAGGAAAATTATTTGAACGTTATGCGGAACGCCGGAATTGTGGAAAGACAATTCTTGGTTTTTACACCACGATAATGCACCATCCTATACTGCCATCGTAATTCGTGATCATTTCGCCAAAAACTCAACCCATATCGTTCCGCAACCACCGTATTCATCTGATCTGATGCCGTGCGACTTCTGGCCATTCACCAAGCTCAAAAGACCGCTCCGGGGACACCGTTTTTATACGATAGAGGAGATTCATGCCGCAGTGAAGACGGAACTGAAGGCCATCCCGGAAAGTGCCTACAACTAGTGTTTCGAAGATTGGCAAATCCGTTGGCATAAGTGCATTGCATCGGGAGGGGATTACTTTGAAGGGGATGAAATTGATTTGGAAGAATAAACAAAGAATTTTCAAAACAAATACAATGTCACCTCTTTGGACACAGTAGTATATGCAGCATGCTTCATCAACAAATAATATTTTCTCAATGGCTAATAATGCTGAATCCATGATTGTTTTTGGAGATTTCAATTTACCGTGCGTATCATGGAAATCTTTTGATGATTATCCCACTCCTATAAGAACTCACTTATGTTTTAACGAGTTCTTAGGTTAAATGTCGGAGCTGGGTCTTAGCCAAATTAATTTAATTTCAAACGAGTAAGTTCTTAGATATAGTTTACGTTGATAACGCTTCAATGTTCTCTGTTGTCCGATGTGATCCTTTGGTTCGGCCAGAGGTCTCATATCATCCTGCTTTGGAAATTAACATCGAAATCATTGCTCATAATAATAGACAAGACCTTTGTTTTCAGTTCAACTTTGCGAAGGCTAATATTAAGAGGATTAATTACGAACTTTCTAAAGTAACTTGGCCAGATTACAGTGGCAATATTGCATTTAGTGCTTCCATCTTTAAAGAAACTATTTTAAACTTATTTGGAAAATATGTTCCAAAGTGTGTTGTTACTCAAGAAGTGCATTCTAATTTATGGTTTTCGAAGGAATTATGTAAATTAAAAAAAGAAAATCTCGTGATTTTAAACTTTTTAAAAAAACTGGTTTAGTTGTTGACTATTCAAAATATTCTAAATTGCGTCGACAATTTGCTGAACTTAACAAAATATATAATACTATGCGTAATCTTAAATTGTTCTATGGTTTCGTCAACTCCAAACGCAGGATTTCTAATTTTCCGTCCGCAATAAAATATAAGTCTAGTATGTCTAGTGACAATCACACCATTTCTAATATGTTCCCTGAATTCTTTAGGTCCAATTACTCTCCAAAATATCTAAAAATGTTCCGCATCAGCACAAGTTATGTCCGATTTCTATCATTAATGCACCTACCATTTACGAAGCAGAGCTCTTATAATCATATAATTATGGCCCAGATATGACTCCCTCATGTTTTCTTAAGAAATGTGCCAAATATATATGCCAACCCCTAACAAAGCTCTTTAATTCATCTCTTATGCAAGGCTTATTTCCATCCATATGGAAAAAGTCATTTATAATTCCTTTACATAAGAGTGGATTTAGGTCATGAATTGAAATAGAAAAGTTGTCTGCAATATCTAAACTTTTTGAAGCAATTATAACAGACGACATAACCTTGCGGATCTCTCCACTAATTTCTTGTTCTCTGCACGGTTTTCGTTAAGGGAAATCTACTGTAACTAATTTGCTTGAGTTTGTATCACATGTATCAACGGGCTATAGGGAGAATAAGCATACTGATTTTATATACACAGATTTTAGCAAAGCTTTTGATAGGGTAATCCATTCAATTCTTTTGAATAAACTTGATCCTCTTGGTTTTCAACCAATATTTCTGAAATGGGTTGCTTCTTATCTTAGTAATAGAATTCAACAAGTTATATTTAATAATAATATTAACATTTTCTTCTGTTCTTGTTATTTTTCGATGATTTAATTTGTTGTTAAGTTTTCAAAAGTTTTATTATATGCTGACGATGTAAACCTTTTTAAAACATATACTTCCAACAGCGAAATTGAACCTTAAAAAATGTAAAACGATTTGCTTTTCACGTAGAGGTGTAGACCCTACTTCATACGCAATACAAAACTTTAGACTGGAGCAAGTATGCAGTTTTGTTAATATGGGCGTAACATGGAGCCTAAACTCAATTTTAATCTTCACGCATCTTCCACGGATTTTAAAGCTAAAGGCGCTCTTAGTTTTGTTAATCGTTGGTCTAAAGAGTTTAGAGATCCGCTTACCACAAAAATTCTTTTTAAATCTCGGGTGAGGCGTATATTAGAGTATGCTTCTCTGGTTTGGAACCCTAGTTACCGAGTCCATTTGGATAAGATAGAGTCCGTTCAAAAACAAGTTTTACTTTTTGCCTTAAATCATTTGCATTGGGATTCCAGTATAAATCTTCCCCCTTACACTAACCGATTAAAACTTATAAATCTCCCGACACTCGCTAGTTGTAGGGAGATGCTTGGTATAATATTTCTTGTAAAACTCATGAATGGGTCAGTCTGCAGTCCATCTCTCTTATCTGATATTAATTTTAACGTTCCCGGTCGCTCTACCAGGCAGTATAGACCCTTACTGTTAAAATTTTTTAGAACAAATGTTGAGTAAACCAACCATTCCGCGGCATATAACATGATTTCAATTCCCATTCCAGCACATTTGATCCGACAGACTCACTTTTTACCACATAAAAAAACTATCTTATCTACTCTTAAAAAGTAACATTAAAAAATAATAAATTTAAATATCATTTATAATTTTGGCTGTTCAAATTTTTGTTTCTGCAGCTGAGCAGCTTAAGATCGCAACGCTTAAAACTCTTTTGCCATTTATGACTCGGCTAATTCCGCTCATTCGCGGATTGCGCCCCTCGTGTCTTTTGGGGGGGAGGAAGGTAATCGGAGCTTGAATTATTTTCTACAACAGCCGATTGAAGAAGTCACGCGATAGAGAGTCACCTTGTCTGAAACCTCGTTTGGTATTGAACGGCTCGGAGAGGTGCTTCCCGATTCTGATGGAGCTTATGTGGATTGAACAGAGCACACTTAAATCCCAATCTTTCCGCATGCTTTCGTGTGACAAAATTTTACAAAGTTCCATTCCCCTTATCAGTTCTCCGCCGCCGTTTTTAAACAGCTCGGCCGGCAATTCATCGCACTCCGCCGCTTTGTTGTTCTTCAGACGGGTAGCTGCTGTTCGAACTTCTTCATTGATTGGAGAATCGGGTTCGCCCTCTCCTGGCGTTATATTTTCACTGCCATTCAGCAGGCTAGAGAAGTGTTCCTTCCATAATTGTAGTATGCTCTGGGAATAAGTCGCTAGATCAACTTTGGGGACTCTACAAGAACCTCGTATCTTTTCGCTGAGCTTTTGAGCATAACCTCGGTAAGCCGGATTGTTTAGGTCTTCATACTCACGCATTTCAGCCTCTGCAAACGCGTCTCGCTTTCCTCTTCAACTCTCGGTATCTATCCCTTCCCGCACGTGTGTTGGCCAATTGTATCGTTGCGAGGTAGGCAGTGTGTTTTCTTTCCGCTGCGACTCCATACTTTTCTTCGTACCAGCTGCCAAAATTTTTCGAATTTCATTTTCCGAAAACCAATGGTCTCGTTTACAGCTGTACATAAGGAGGTCGAAATGGCGTCACGCAGTTTCCTTATACCGAATTGTTGACGATTGCTCTCAGAGAGCAGCTGTGCAAGTCGAGTAGAAAATTGTTTGACTGTCTGTTGTGATCGCAGCTTTTCGAAGTCGAATCTTCCCTGTGTTTGTTGACGTATGTTTTTTGCTGCACAGAGACGGATGTGAGTCTTGGCTGGCGAAGTCAATCAGCCTCAATCCATTTTGAGATGTTTCCTCGTGGAGGCTGAATTTACCGACCGTTGCGCCAAGGAAACCTTCCTTGTTTACCCTGGCGCTAATCGCCAATCATGTTTTTGACATAAGCGTGGACCAAGCGCTCATAGAAGGCATCTGTGGTCACTTTGTCCTTCTCTTTCTTTGGTGCGTGGGCACTAATAAGCGATATGTTGAAGAACTTCGCATTTGATCTCAGCAACGGAGTCTCTCTCCCACCACTAATCTTACACCGAATTTGCGCTATTTTATATGGCTACTGTAGGAAATGCCACAAGGACCTACTCGCCTCAGTCCTTGTCTTGTCCATCGCATTCCTTAAACGGCGGTGATATCAGACTTCACTCTAACGAGAACATTAATCATGTAGGCAGTGGCACCCTCCCAATTAAGGGACCGGACATTCCAGGTGCATTCCCCTAAATCGTAGTCCTTATTTCGTTTGCAATGGGCGTCCGCAAAAGGGGGGTCTCTCATCCGATGCGAATAGGGTGTTTTTTACGTGGTGGGTCCCCATCCCATCGCACAACCCTGTGGTCTTCGTCTTCTCACTTTAGCTCGCCTTCAACCGAATGTTCATAGGCTACCCAAAGAATACTTGGTTAGACCGGAAGTCGCGAGCTGCTTGGGCCATATGTAAAATAATCGTTTCTGGACATTCCCAAGTGAATGGCAACAGAGAACTTTCCTCACTTGCGTGAACTTCTGCACATGACTCCATCTTTCATATTACGATTTGCCGATGTTAATTAACCACCGAAACACGGTTTCTCCTAGCTTAATGCCGCGTTCTTACTCTTGTCTCTTATATTGGAGAGTGGTGAGGGCTATTAGTGACCTTCAGAGAAGTATTTATTGTAAAAATAAAAAATGATAGATATATGTCATACAACGATCGATTCATTTTTATATAGGTAGATACAGAGAAATGGGTATCCTCGGGTAAAAATAGCCTTTTTTAAAGATTTGTTTGTCATCTGAAAAAAAAAAATCATTAGCGAGCTTTCAATCTAAACGGACGTGTATTGATGCGCCCCGTAGAAACAAAAACAAACAAAATAAACAAATATTCAAAAAAGTGCATTAAGTGCAAGCGTTAGGCAATAACGCCGAAAGTGTAAATCATAAAAAATATAACACAAACATAAAAATCGCAAAAGAATGAAACTGTTTACAAACAATAAACATAATAAAATAGCAAATAATAAGTGAGAAATAAAACAAAAAATACAAAGGTTTGAGCGCAGTGCAGCCCCATCATAAAGGCCGAAGGCATTCTCTGATTTAGAAATTGGACAAAAAACTGAAAATTGGACCTTTGGCAGACATTAAAAACAATGAAAATTTCAGTGAAAATTACGTGACATTTTTTTCAAATAGTTATAGACGAAAAAATTCCTTCGTCCAAGTCTTTAAGAATTGTATCTCAAAAACCTGTGTAAAATTGCATGAAGGTTGGCTAAATAGTTGCCGAGAAATCTTGACAACCGCGTTTAAAGACGGCCCACTTAGCATAGCTAGTCTCGAGCGCACAAGTTCTCAAGGCTGTATCTCCGAAACTATTACTTGGAAATTTAGGTTAATATTCAAGAGGTGTTGTACAATTAAAGAAGACAAAAAATGTATTTTTTGAAACTCGAAAATCCATCTAGCCCCTTAGTTTAGCCTTAGCGGGTCTACAAGCAACAACAGAGTCACCGATTTGAATTCAATGTCGAATTGTTCGCTCTTACACTCGTAGCCGCACAAAGCTTACCACTCAAAATGTTCAAGTATTATGCATATTTGACAATACTTTGTAGCGGTACTTTTTGAGTTATAGAAAGTTTTTACTTAGATATAAGTGAAGGGCATTTTATTTATCAAAAATATTAAAAACTAAACACAAAACATATTTAGCTACAGACAGAATCATTTGAAAGTTAGTGAGCTTTTTAAAATGAGCTCGAAATGTAAGAGACTGACATCCAATGAAAAAATTTTAATTTTTTAATTTAATTTCTTTTATACTATAACTGAAATTAATGTTTTATTTTATTATTTTTTTAATTGAAACACGAAACTTGGTAACTGTAAGAAAACCTAGTTTGTGTTTTACTCATTAAATGTTATAAATTCTTTTTCTTCTTTACTGGCGTAGACACCGCTTACCCGATTATTGCCGAGTTAACAACAGCGCACCAGTCGTTTCTTCTTGTCGCTACCTGGCGCCAATTGGATATTCCTAGCAAAGCCAGGTCCTTCTACACTTGGTCCTTCCAACGGAGTGGAGATCTTACTCTTCCTCTGCTTCCCCCGGCGCGTGCTGCGATATTAATATCATCGGCATACGCCAGCAGCTGTACACTCTCATAAAAGATTTTACCTGTTCGATTAGGTTCTGCAGCTCGAACTTTTATCTCCAGCAGTAGATTGAAAAAGTCGCACGATAAGGAGTAGCTTTGTCTGAAACCTCGTTTGGTATCGAACGGTTCGGAGAAGTCCTTCCCGATCCTGACGGAGCTTTTGATGTTGCTCAACGTCAGTTTATACGGCCGTATTACTTTTGTTCTCTTCCGAGGCTGTTGGTAATTTTTCATTGGGGGTGTTATTTTATGTGGACGGTCCCAAACTCAGCGCACAACCCTATGCACTCCCACGTGAATGGCGATCAGAGAACTTTCCTCTTTTACGTGAACTTCTACACATGACTCCATCCTCCATGTAATAAATTAAAAACTATAATTATAATTAGATAATATAATTTAGATTACTTATGATTTACTTAAAACAAAAAAAAAAAAAAAAACAAATTGAAAAAAATAGCGAAAAAACGAAAAAGATCAAAAAAATTTATGAAAGTATTAGCTTTGCGTGGCCACAAGTGTGCTCGCATACATATTTCACGAGCAACTCGAGAGGTACTAAATAGAGACAAAAATAATGATAAATGATAAAAGAATTACAAGGTGCTTTCTAAAGTCAACAGTAAACTTTTTGAATCTGGCGGCCCTGGTGGCGCCATCTATGTGTCGACTGGTGCGTTAGAATCTGCTATCCTTATTGATTGTCCAGAGAAAATTTCATGACAATTGAGTGCACGAGTGGTTTCAACGTTTTTAAAATGGTGGTGAGGACATAAATGACCATCAACATGTGGGGCAATCAAAATCCGAGATCAACGGAAATTCCATCGAACCTGTGCGTGAGTTCATCAAAAATCAGCCGAAATCTTCATTGAAATTCATGGAAGTGGAATTGAGCATCTCCAAAACATCGATTTATCGCATTTTGACCGAACATTTGGGCTTACGAAAGGGGTTTGCACGGTTTGTTCCGCACAAATTGATTGACGACCAAAAATTGCTCAGAATCCAACATTCAATCGACGCATGTGACCGATTAATTGACCAAAAATCACATTTTAACCATTAACCACTCCTCTTATTCACCTGATATGGCACCGTGCGAATTCTTCCTTTTCGGAAAAATGCATTTAGTCATGAAAGGAAAGCGTTATTCAGACGTAGAGGCCATTTAAAAAGCTGGCACCGGTATACTGTCAGCTTTTGGACTGTGCTAAAAGCTGAATTGATTTTGCTGAAAAAAAACATTTGTTCTGTTTTTTTTTAAGTCCTCTAACTTTGGAACAAATCTTGTGTATTTGGATTATCTTGACAACTTGTTTTGGCAATAGATTTTGTTGTGGTGACAGTTCAGTATTTACTTTTTCGAAAAATTTGTATTCGTGTAAAATTTCTTTTGCATGATGACAGAAAAGATAAAATGTAACGGCCGACAAATTCGGCATAGGAGCAAAATAATTGTTGGAAAAACGATAGTCATTATATGGTATGTAGTATATGAGATTTGGGTTAGTATCGATCCGATATTATCCATTAACTATTGGCATTAAGGTACATCACATACAAGCACCAATCACATGGAGCAAAGTCAGCTGGGTGTTCGGAAATCCTGTTAATGGTTATAGGTGGACTAGCTCAAATTTTCGCTCAAATTTATCCATTTTAAGCACAAATGTACTCTGTCGTGATTAAAAATCCCTCTCCCAATATCTTTGATATAACTCAAATAGTGGCTGATACATCCAGCATTAAGTCACCTAGAAGTTCAAATATATTTATATTAGGTATATGGGGCTCAAGGAAGTATTGGTCCGACTCGACCTGTTTTTGGCAAACAGGCATACCATTGTGAGCGAAGGATTATTACTGAATTTCATTTATATGTTTATCTCATCCAATACCAAGGAGTTTGAACAGTTTTTATTAGACTTAAAAAAGTTTTGGTCACAAGGTTTCACACACTAAACACATGATTTGTGCAAAGTTGTATCCCGTTACACTAATTGCTTCTTGATTTGTGATCGGGAAACTGAACGAATCAAGTGGAATTTAAGGGGTCAGTAGGGTAATCTGGTCTTCTTTTTTGACATTTTTTTCATAGAAATTTTTATTCTACAATAAACCTTTTTTACATATCATGAGATATATCGTGGAGTTTTCGGATTTTTTTTGATGACATTTATCGGAGAAATCGCTGGGTGAATGAGATGCATTTTTTCACTGTCGGACATGATTTCTCATGTTTGGATCATCTGAAACACAAAAACTTCTTGTATTCTTAAAAAGTACGTTAATGGTTATCGTCTCCACTAGAATTTTGAAAAAATGTTGATAAATAAAAAAGTAATTAACGTTTATTTTTTAATTTTTCCCCATGTTGTTTTACATAAATTTTGTCATAACACTGTCAATAAATTATAAAAATTATGAATCTAGTATAGACGATAGCCAGGCGTTTTGTGAACATTTAAAAAAAGGTAAAAAGCTAAAAAAAAAAGTTAAGCAAATTGAGTAGTTCGACCGGAATCTGCCCGCCAGTTTAAAAAAGTGTATTTCGAGAAAAGCATGTTAAAAGTTTGAGGAGGAGCACTCCGAGCGCTCCGAACGTCGAGCGGTATTATTAATTATGGTCCTTTTTCGAAACCTTCCAATGGTAAGGTGGATTTCTACATTAATTCTAAGGGTATAGGGGAACAGAAAATTAAAAAAAAAATTTTTGAAAAAAGATTACCCTACTGACCCTTTAAAATTGTGCTATATGAGAAGTAGGCGTGGTTATTGTCCGATTTCTCTCAATTACACAATGTGACACGTACCAAATTTTGTCGCAATCGGGTAGTCGGGTCCCGAGACATGGGATTTTCCCCAAAAAGTAGGCGGTGCCACGCCAATCATCCACTTTTTATCATGGTCCCTATAAAGCCTTATTATACCATCACGGCGCAAAATTTTTACGTTTCTGGGCATATAGTTATCGATTTATCCCGCTTTCAGTAGTTTTGAACAATATTGTTATATGGGGAGTGAGCGGGATTTTCATGCGATTTCATCCATTTTCACACTATATACATAGTATAAGTTCTTATAATATTCATGCTGGCCGAATTTTGTTGTTGTAGCTTTAGTAATTTATGAGATATGCACTTTAAACATATTAGAGGCCGGGCCTACTCCCACTTCCTAAGTTTCATTAAAATGTCTCAATTTTTACTCAAGTTACAACTTGCATGGACGGACAGACAGACAGTCAACCAGATTTGAACGATTCCTTTCAGCCTGATCATTTATATATATGCATATAACACTTTGTCTATCTTGATTAGTTTTAGCTGATACGCACAACCGTTAGGTGAACAAAACTATAACACTACACTACACTATATAGACAACGTCCGGTGTGTTTAACGTGGGTACCTGCTGACGACAGCTTTACTCCACGGCGGTCAAAAGCACAGCGGATCAAATCAATGCGTTGATCACCGCCTTAAGAATGCTAGACATTTTCAGTACCAATTGCCAGTGTGTAATGGACACTCTAACCACCTTGGGGGGGTTCGAGGCCCATCTAAGCCCTCTACCGTGCTTTGGGTCCGGCACCCGGTTGCAATGCAACTCCATATTCAACTGGCAAAGACAGTTCTTCTTATATACAGACAGACGGACATGGCTAAATCGACTCAGCTCGCCATTTATGATGTTTGCTTTTGTGTGCTACAATCTTCGTGGCAAACGTAATAGTATGCCAAAATTTGGAACTTATTATTGTCTACGACAACGAATAATATCCAAAGCAATTTTTCATATCGGACCACTATAGCATACATATAGCGGTCATATAAACCAACCGATCAAAATCAATACATGTGTAGATGTTTTTATTGAAGATTGAAATAAATAGTAATATGATTTATTCATTTAAAACCAAATATTAAAAGTGAATGTGAATTTCTTCGACCGCTGAAAGATATAAGTTTTGCTGTGACAATAAGCCATTTAACAAATAGCGTATCTCGAATTCAGAGCAGAGAGCTGCAACGAGTATGATTAAATCAGAACAAACACTGGTACCAAAAACACAATCAAATGAATTTAGTTCATCATAGACAACAATTCAAGTACCCGCTAGCGTCAACTGATTCGATGCAACACGAACAATATGTTCTTTGGCAATCACGATCGGGTAAACCGTATGGCTGGCCTCGCTTCAAATCGTATCATGTCAGTTCATAGCATTGCAACGATTGTTTGTATCGATGTGAAACTGCGAGTAAACTACGAGTAAATCTACGATTAAATTTACGAGTACAGCAAACAACAACAATTTTCTGCTGGATTGATTTGAATTATGTGTGGCAAAAAATTTATCAGCTTTGAAAATGTGCGCATGTCATAAATTTTCGATGCGTAATAATGTTCATCGAGTACGTATAATACATATATATGTAAAATATATATATATATATTATATATATGTATTATATATATACATACATTTGTGGTATGTAAGTATGTACTCGATGGAATTCCCATTATACATATAACATATGCATATACATACATATGTATTTCAAATAGAACAGATGTGCACGAGATCAATGTTTAGGGGATGATGTACAAACCTAACGCTGTCGACCATTTCAATCATTGAAATATAAGTACTTATGTATAATATCGGGTATTTTCTGATAGTGCGAACGTTCATACAGAAGCCATGTATAATCTGATCGTTAGTGATTCTAAGTTGATCTCTATCGCTGATTTGAAGACAAACGGTTCAATTTGTGTACATATATTTATTATTCGTTGCAGTTCTCTGATGACGACCTTTTAGCTATGGAGCTACATATTTGAGAGTTGAACAAAATATGACAGCAATAAGTACCTTGCAAACCAACTATCGGCTAAATCTCAATTTTTATTATTCAAAAATTCCAATTATAATCCAAACGTAGATGAATGTATGTATGTAAATGTTTTTTAAATCTGTTTAAAGCTAAACCTGTATTTTTATTATATTCCTGCAACCAGTTGCTACAGAGTATTATAGTTTTGTTCACCTAATGGTTGTATCATATCACCTGAAACTAAGCGAGATATATACATATAGGGTTTTATACGTATATGTAGATGATGAGGCTGACGAGAAAAGTAGAAATCCGGTTGCCTGTATGTCTGTCCGTACAAGCTGTAACTTGAATATAAATTTAGATACCTTGATGAAACTTGGTATGTAGGTTCCTTAGTGCAAAAAGAGTTCGAGTGCGTTGATGGGCGTAATGGGACCATTACCAACCCCACAAATCGCCATTAAATCGAAAATAAAGCTGTAATTTGCTATATTGCCGTTCATTCCCCATATAACTGTATTGTTAAAAGCTACTAAAAGTGCGATAAATCAGTAACTAAATACGTCAGAGACATTAAATTTTACCTTCGAGATGGTAGAACAGGGTTAGAGACCATGGTAAAAATTGGTCGATGGGCGTGGCACCACCCCCTTTCTGGTGAAATCCCATATCTCGGGACCCGACCAACTAATTTCTGATTGTATGTTCATACGGAAAATTTAGTAAGTGGCATTCGTTTTGCATTCTTATGTTACAGTGCAAAAATGGACGAAAGCGGACAACACCCACACGTTCTTCCCATATAACACAATTTTAAATTCCACTTGATTCGTTCAGTTTCCAGTACACAAATCAATAAGCAATTAATATAACGGGATAAAACTTTACACGAATTATTTCTTTAGCGTATGCCACCTTATGACAAAAAATTGTTTAAGCTCCTAGATACCGAATATTTGGACCCCAGTACCTATAGTTGATTTTTGTTCGAAAATAATCAATGCCTGAGATTTATAATTAAGATTCAAGGATAGTACTTCTTTGATAATAGTGTGTATATGTCAAAAATGGGTTGAATCGAACCAATACTTCCCTTAGCCCCCATATACCTAATATAAAGGTAATCGAACTTCCGGGTGACTTTGTACCGAAATATCGGCCAATATGTGAGTTATCCCAAAGAAAATAAGAGAGCGTGTTTTAGTAATAACAATGTATTATATTTCTATGCCTAAAATATATGAATTGAAATTTACTCATAATGTGCCTAAAATGGATACAAATGGGCGAAAACTTGACCTAGCACCCATATAACTATGTTTTCAAACATCCGGCTGATTTTGTATAATGAATATGTATAATGATTTTGGTTTCTCTAACTCTTATGCCGAATATATACATATGTAGGTCAGCGTATAAGTTATACGATATCTATATCTTTATAAATAGAAAGCCCGTGTCACGTTGTTTGTCCGCAATAGACACCTAAACTACTGAACCGATTTTAGTAAAATAGCACACTGTGTCCAGTTAGAACCAACTTATAGGATAGGATCGTAAAAACAATTCATATATAAAAAATACAGTGAAGGCTCTATTAAGCGGACATCTCCATTAACCCATTGTTAATTGGTATTAAGTGCAATTAATTGAGCAGACATTTCTATTAGCTGGACAGAAAGCTGGTAACCAGACATTAAGAAAGCAGCCTTAAATTCGTTTTTTGTTCCAATGAAATTTATTTGTATAAAGATATTTAAAATTAGCTGACCCCGCAGCCGTTGTTCTGCGTGAAATTATGTATTTTGAAATGAAAAGAAAGTTAAATTTATCATTTAATTTTTTTTTTCAATGTAACGCTGCTTTATGAACAACATATTTTGGTTTCTGTTCCGGTGTACAGAAAAGATGGTTTTCCAACTCGTGAGCACGCCATGTACATATATCTGGCCGTGTGAAAAACATAGCATTTCCAAATTTATGCCTCACACTATGCGACTATCTTTAGGTTCAGTTGATTGTCATCTCAAATACAACTTTTACTGGAAACGGAATACGTTTGAACTGAAATGGGAAATCGTTATGCTGCACCCAGTCAAAAACGCTACTCCCTTCCTTCCTTTTCCTTCCTTATCGTCAAAATGTGTGCACAGTGGAGAACGTAGGAAAAACGCAGAAATCAGCCGTCTTTGTTTGTTTGCATTTGAACAATGTTGCCATTGCTCAATACGCAGATGTAGTTTTGTACACATCTATGTTTTCAATTACAATTTTTTACAATATAATATATTAAAACTGAAAACAAACTATTAAAAATAGCTTATATGCTTATAAATAATAGCATTCGACTCTGATTTTGAGTTATTTTAAGAAAATTTCAAACATATTGAACAGATTGAATTATAAAAGTTGATAATTACTGCAGTATATCGATATTGGCAACTCTGCGTTGTGAGAGAGCAATCAGCTGCCACGTTACCGGCGGCAAAATCCAAATGTCGTGGATTCTCACGTCATCGTCACGTCAGAAAGAAGGGAGTAGCGTTTTTCACTGTGCAGTTACATTGCGCGCCCATAAGATAGGTCGTGCCAGCTGACACGACCCACGATTTTGCGTTTTTGACTGGCTAGCCTATTAGAACTCAAAAAAACTCGTCCCTCTCCCCCTTGAAATCGATAGGTGCGTCACAATCAGTCGGGTTCCATTAAACAGTTTCGGCGCATGAAGATTGCGAAACATAACAACGACGGATCCTACTTTGAGACGCAAATAATGCGATGGCATACCAAGCCTATCCAAAGAATTTAGAAATACCACTGGATCGATCGATTTGTATGAGCGCAAGTCTCCCGAAATTTGACTTTGAATCTTCCAGTTTACACTTAAGGAATCGTAGTTACGATAATTTGGCCAATGTCCGAACATTTGTGATGAGTTCATCTTTCGTGAATTGATAAAGAGAAGATGGAATTGATATCGAAGCACGGGAAGAATCAACCGAAATTGTTCCACTTCCAATTTTTAGCGAAGACGATGTAAAATGTCTTTGGCAATGTCGATGTTTACATCTAAAAGTATGCGAACTTCATTTTCATTCCAGTGATTAACGTGTTCCAGTAATTGTAATTGCTGGTTTACTTCTCCAAAACTTGCACAGATTGAACCATTCACAGTAAGCAATAACTCAAATAAAGTTGAACCGCGTACATTAATCAATAGCAACTGGAGGTAGAAACAATTGTCGATTTTCGGGTGGATTAAGTAAATTCGTCCTAATTCATTAGTTGATAAGACACCTGGATGTCAATCTATTGGTTGACCTTGCTTTCTGCGTAACTATTTTTTCGACGATACAATCCATGCATAATGTCAAGGTATTTTCGAATAGAGCAATGTTCTCACAAACGGATATCTGACGAAAGTTGAGAAAAAACTCGTCAATGTTAATTTTGTTGCTGGCGATGTTTCCACTGGCTACACTTAACTCTCTGGGTTGAAATACACTCTTTAGCCATTCTCCAAATTAACTGCGAGGCGCACAAAAGTTGAAAAACGTTCATGAATTGCAAAAGTAAATATCCTCCAAAGCGCTTTATTGCAGGTCATGTATCGACCGTATCGTTCAAGACCAATAAAACAAACGCGATATCTAGCATAAAAATATAGCGGAATAACTAAAGTGTCGATATAAAGGTCTATTATAATTTCAGAATTACAGAAATATTTAAACGGGGACGATGAAGTACATGCGTACAATTTCAAACTTTCCTTCCTAAAAAGTAATAAAAATGCTAAATATTGGGAATGGTAGAATAGAACTGCTACCAAATAAGTACTAGGTGCAATGGATTAAAACTGACCCAGTTATTCAAAAGTATTTTTCCCCCAAAAACCAATGCTTTATTAACACACGAAATGCTTTTTGATTATTTTTTTTTTTTTGTAAACTAACGGAAGTTGTTCACCCAAATGCTATATCTCCTTAACTAATAGTTATAATCTAACTAATGGAAATATATGGATGGTATTAGAAGTACTATCTATGTATCAGCCACAGTAAAACGTGGACGGGTCCGCTAGTATATACTTAAGTATGTATGTATATAAAATTGCTTAGTTTCCGATCCTCTGGTTGACGTTTTATGTCTTAAGGTATTTCCCTGGCTTTAATTCTTACAAGTTGCAAGAGTATAATATGTTCGGTTTCACCCGAACTTTGCTCTTCCTTGTAATTTAAATCCGGTTATTATCAAAAGTATATTTGTATACATAAGAATGTATGTATGTATTTACATAATTATAGGTTATCAACATTTTAATTAGCGCTTAATTTGGGTAAAGTTTTAACTATTGGATTGACCACGAAAAATATCAAAATTTCACTTTTCTTTGTCAGAATTAATTTTTCTGCCGTTGGGCACACATACTTTTTTAAAATACTTTTTCATTACCCTTCATCTATACATACTTACATACATACATATGTATTTATGTATGTATATGGTGACAATAACCTATTTTCATTCTTTTTTTCAATAATGTAATGACGATCCTGAAATAAGACATTTTCCTACTTTCTTTCAATAACGAAATATCTTTTTATAAAATGTCTGAAACGAAATAAATAAATAAAGCAAATAAAGTTTTTAACGTTCATCAATGAAAACCGTGTCTTTCAGCCACTCTTCTGCTATTTATATTTGAAACCGTTAGACTGAACGATGACTTCTGGTCGTCTCAGCAGAGCAGTGCGGCTTTCCCTCAGCACAAAGCAGCAAATTGGAAGAGAATATGACGTCTTATTAGCAGTGCGGCGCACATAAGCGCCTGTTCACTGTTAAAATGACGCTAATGGCCCATTCACATACAACCTTGCATTGCTGAAAATGCATACTTTAACAAAGAATGGAAGAAAGCAACGTATGTGACACTATGAACGCTTCGCTTTCAGTGTTTCTCTCTAAAATAATGGCGACAGTTGCTAGGCAAAGCTTAAATACATATGTATATGAAAGATATCCAATATTTCGCTTCGGCTTGCTACGCTTCGCTTCGATATGAACGTACTCACGCAAAAGTATATATTCAACTTTTCTGTCAAAACACATGTTGGACGCAAAGCGAATCAAAATTTCTATGTGAATTAGCCATAAGAGTGCCTTTAAGTCGACTTTTCCGTAGGAACATACATACATACATATTTATACATGAATGAAAACATTTAAGAGATTATTACATCGAATAGATATGCATTATGCGAAATGTGGTTGTTGTGAGTTTATGTGTACACATCTAAAATCTAAAATACGTAGTCTCTCTCTGTATAGAACCGTTAGCGAAGGCGCAAGGAACCGACAAACACTACGATGCCTTGGGAGTCGACGGGAACAGCGAACTCAATTGAGAATCTGTAACAACAAGCGGCAAGAATTTGATAGGCTCTGAGTACAAGATGTGTTTGAGAGAGTTTAAGCAGCAAGGAACTGCTGTAACGAAGGCAGTGGCCACGACAAAGAAAGAGTCGATAGTGGTGACACCGACTGCTGTTGGGATGGCATTAAGTAAACTGCGGGTGGGTGAGGACTGGTGTATATTGCTAAAAATATTTTAGCCAGGACTAACAATGTGTGGTGTATTTTATTATGTGTGTGTTGCGTTTGGTGTATTTCACACGGTATGGCATGTATGGTGAATGGTGGTTCGTATTGACACACTTACTGACTCTATGGCGCTACCACTGGACGTCTTGAGTAGGCGATAGGCAAGTCTTAAGGATATTTTCATTCTAAGACGCGCAAAATTAGAAGAAAATGTGGATATGAAAAAGAATATTTATAGTTGTGGAAGCGCAGCAACTAAATTAGTTTGTCGGCAACACTCGGGCAGCCAGCAGTATCGCGAATAGAAACGGTGGTCGGTCAATTAGAAAGCGTGAAGCACGAATAATTTTTTGATAACCGTTAAACGTCTTACGAGTTCAACTTTAATTACAACTACAAAGACTTTATTATTTTATTATATTACAACTACAACTGCGTTAGTTTCGTATTAAGAGAAGTTTTAGTGGTTGGGAGTTTTAACTTTTGTATCGGTAGGTTGGTCAATCAGTGCTTTAAACACTAATTAAAACAAAAACAAAATTTATATATAAACAGCATTGACATAAAAAAGCAAGAAAATAAATCGAGTCGTTGGTCACATAGTCGGCCCCAACCCCAACGTCTTTTCTGTTTTACCATTAGTATTTGGACGTTAACCGATTGCTCAGCGAAGGATTTTCGTACAAATAAAAGAACAATTGACAATAAATATTGGCGGCTAAATAAATGCTTGCATGGGTATAGATTTTGTAAAACATGTAAAGCATGTAACGTACATACGAATATACATAGTGGGGTGGGGTCACTGCTATTGGTCAATTGGCCCACATTGTCATAGCCGTTATAATTATTCAACCGTTCACTTAACCTATTAAATCAACCCATCTTCTCACTCGTATTGCTTTGCAGACTGTATGGAGTGGAGTGTGTTATGAGTGATTAAAAAAAACGACACGAAAGAAAATATATGTTACTTCATTTGTTATTTTAATAAATTTAAACAATATTTATGCAAATTTCTCTGAAATTTTGTTGTGGATACATGATTTATTAAAAAAATACACTCATTTTCTGTATATACAATATTATTAATATTAGTTAAAATTTTTTTAAATTTTATAGCTCTTCTCATAATATAAATTTTTACTTCGTTTAAAGCACATTTTGATTTTTTTCAGAATTATTAAGCGAATAATGTTGGTATAAGACAAATATCTACATATTTTCCGAATTATTGCAGAATTGTTTTTTATTTCCCTTTACGTATGCAAATGTATCGCATCACTTTTGAACGATACTCCGAAATGGTTGAAATTGGCATATATATCGAAAAATTTATGAGGATATATTTTAAAGCATCTACGTTTTTCACTTTTCCGAAATATTTTTTTTTTGTTATAATCACATTAAAATGAATAAATAAGTATATATCAGTTGGTATATACATATTCTTATATGTACATATACATATGTTAACTATGCCCAATTGTCAAAATCTAGAAATAATACAGTGGTCGTTCATATAACAAGCTCTCGAAACAACGAATTTTCGTTTTAACAAATCTTCAAATTTAAATTATTGATAACATTAGACTAACACTAGTTAGTTGTTGTACAATATCTGCAGAAAATGAGGCAATAAAATTAAATTTGTTTAAGGTTCCATTGGCTTTTATTTAAGCGTAATACCTTCAGGTCAAAATACTTTTATCGTGCGGTTGGTTTTACAGGGTTTTCCTATTCAAATGTTTTTACATAATGTGAAGTGCAATCAATACAATTAATTCCAAATATAACTCATTTAAATGGCCTCAACGACTTCTCTTGCAAGAACCAATTCTGTGAACCCAGTTTTCGTGTACTTTTTCTACTCTATGCTTACGTTCAACATTGACTTCTAAAGCTTGAAAAGGTTCTGGTTTATTGCTAAAGACCAATGGCTTCAAATAACCTCACAAGAAGTAGTCTAATGGTGTTAAATCACAACTTCTTAGAGGCTATTCAATGTTACGATTTCTTGAAATAATCAAATCTCCAAACTTTTATCGACCGAATTATTGGTTGAAGCACGTACTATGTGATATGTAGCCTCGTCTTGTTGGAACCAGATATTGTCATGATCAACTTCTTCAAATTGCGGTCATAAAAAAGTGATTATCTTTGATCTATACCGCTCTTTATCGGCAGTAACGGTGTTACCAGCTCTATTTCCAAAGAAGCATGGGCCGATGATTCCACCAGACCAAAATACACACCAAACTGAAAATTTAGGTGAATTTAATGTTTGTTTATGAATAATTTGTAGATTTTCTTCGCACCAGAATTGAAAGTTTTGCTTATTTACCATAATTTTATTTGAAAGTGAGCCTCATCAAAGAAGATTTTTTTTTGT
Source organism: Bactrocera correcta (assembly GCA_027475135.1). Taxonomy (NCBI): domain Eukaryota; kingdom Metazoa; phylum Arthropoda; class Insecta; order Diptera; family Tephritidae; genus Bactrocera; species Bactrocera correcta. The sequence continues at coordinate 44,111,682 of CM050322.1, read as the reverse complement.
TTATTTTACATTGTACTTAGTATATAAAAGTAAAATACTAACAACAATTCTAGTTGAATTAATTAAGAGAGATACTTAAAAGCTAAATATTAAGAAATACAATTGCTGCTACTGTTGTCTTACTAGATCAGAAGGCTTCTTGCGTTTCAACCGGATTTCTCGCCTTGCAGTTTCGATGTGTCTGGAGGATTCCTCATTAACGTGCTGTCTAAGCCTCAGTTCGTGAGACTTTGCTAATTTGGAGATTTCATTATAGGCTCCGTAGGTCCAAACTGCCTTTAAAACTTGATTATACATATAATAACAGTTTGTTTTGTATTGATAGCTTGGATTTCCTGCCAACTAGGTGGTAAAGTTTGCCAAATTTCATATCAAGCTCGCTCCTTTTTTTTTTACATGCTCTTTCCAGCGTAGCTTAACATCTAAGGTGATACCTAGGTACTTAGCACTGTTATGGTGTAGTATAGGAATGTTATTTATATAAATTGGACAATATGCCGGCTTTTTCAAGGTAAAGTCGACATAAATTGATTTGGTGTCGTTTAATTTGGTGCGCCACTTAGATGCCCACTTAGTAATTGCGTTGACTGCTGTCTGCACTCGTCTACTAGATACTGAAGTTGACTCTCCAGCTGCTAACAAAGCTGTCTTATCCACAAATGTCGCTGTCATATAACTAGAATCAGACGAGAGGTCACTGATAAAAAGCAAGTAAAGCATTGGCCCCAACACGCTTCCCTGGGGAATACCGGCTTCTATCGGTTGCAAGTTTGAATATGCATCCTCTTGTTTAATGCGGAAGTATCTGTCCTTTAAGTACGAAGCAATTATTTTACAAAATTCTTTGGATAGCATGTATTTCAATTTGAGCAGTAGACCCGTGTGCCAAACTTTGTCAAAAGCTTGAGACACGCTCAAAAAGGCCGCCGTACAAGCGTTCTTCTTATCGATTGTATATTGTAAGGCTGACAGTAGCGAGATTGGCCTAGACGATTAAACAGCATGTACTGGATTACCCGGCTTGGGTATCATTATGACTTCAGATGCTTTCCAAAGCGATGGCACGTGTCTTAGGCATAAAGCACTGTTTATAATGTTTACTACTTTTTTTATACAATTCTTTTGTAAATTGCGTTATATTCCTCCAGTTATTAAATTGTACCCAGATGCTTTTTTGAGTCTTGTATTCTCGATAAGATTTTTAATTTCTTTAATAGTAACAGGAGAAATGCTGATGTGTGGATCCATCCAACTATTTTCAGAGTTTATCTCATACCCATCGTTAGGCGTAAATGTGTTTCTCAAATTTCTTTCTGTTCATTCGTTTTGGGCCATGCAGTTTCGTTTAGTTTTTATGGTGCTACATGTTTTATTTGTTTATTAATATTTCTTTCAGCTTTCCAAAGTGACTAGTCGGTGGATTTATCAGCTGTGAGTTTAGCCAGATAAGTTTTTAATGAAAAAATTTTAAACTCTTTAATTTGTGCTCTTCGTTTCGCTTTACATTTGTTAAGCTCAGTTTTGAGAGCAGAGGTCCTAGTTTGCTGCCATCTCCGTCGAAGCTTGCGCTTTTTATGGATACTTTCTAAGATGTGTTTTGGGTATTTGGTACCACTTAGATTCACGCGGGTATTTGGTGTACTCTTCCATGCAGCATTTTGAATTATTTTTGTGAAATCACAACCTCACAGTCCAACTCAATACCACTCAATATGTGCTTAAGCTTTGGGTCGACTTTATTCAATATATTTTTAAATTTATTCCAATTAGTGTGTTTATTGCATAACGTTGGCTTGCCGGCCGAAATAATTGGCTTTTCATACAGAGTTAGCAGCACTGGAGAATGGTCAGAGCTTAGGCCTGAGTAAACTTTAGTACATAAATTGAGTTTCGGTATTTTATTGATTATAAAGAAGTCCAGAAGGTCTGGCAATTTCTGACTATAAGTAGGTCTTCCAATAAGTGGGTCTTCCTGTAGTAACAAAATTGCATCCAACTGCTTGTATAGCTTTGAGAAGCTCTCGAACTTTGGTTGTAGTTAAACGAGATCCCCAATGAGTGTGTTTTGCGTTATAGTCGCCACCAATCATATACCTTCCGTCGTATTTTTTTAATACCTTCATATACGTTTCTATTTTTATACTATGTCTAGGAAGATGATTTTTTTTAAATCGTTACGGAGTTCAAAGTTCACAATTTTATACGGATGTAAGCCCAAATTCTTTCTCAAATGTAGGAGTTTCCAATTCTTCATCTTGGAATCTTCCTGAATGTCAGCTATATTTTCATTACCTCGAGCGGTTCCTTGTCTTATTGACACTTGAACATTATATAAGAAAATGTGCGCTCGAAATTTTCAACTTTAAGTAATGGCCAAATCCGCAAAAAATAGAGTTCAAAATCGGTCTGTGCTAAAAAAAAATTAAAATTAAATTCGAAAAATATGTTAAAAAATAACATTTACATTATAATATTTGTTATATGGACGACCACTGTACTTTGAAAATTCACCAAAGATAATAACGAATGCGTGGGCATATGTACATTAGAAATAAAATATTTTAATTTATCACAATAGGGCAGTTCAGAATCTGGTGCAAATGGTCTTGCATATTTGCAATTGCAAATTAGCGAGCATATTTTTGTAACATTGTAAAAAAGAGAAAAAATGGAAAAATTTTTGTAAATTTCTAAATTAAAAATCAAGAAATTTGAAATTTGTGATATGTGCTATGTGCCGCATAAAAATATTTCTTACCTTCAATCAAAAACGTCATTTAATTTTTCCCTAAAGCTTTTTTTCGGCATATTTTCCAATTTTTGCGAAAATTTTGTTACAATTTTTTTCTTCACCGATCAGCTGTGAATAAATGGTCTTTGCAAGGGTTGCACAGAACTACAAAAAATGCGTTTATTGTTGATGGTAAATATTTGCAATTGCATAATTTTGCAAACTTAGATGCACGAGATTCTGAATTGCCCTATTAAATACATTTATAATAACCTTTTAAAATATTATTTAGAAATAAAGGAGAAAAGTATTGATGCAAATATGAAATGAGGAAAATTTCTACACACTTCCTGTGACGAATGCGAGCTCTGAACGCTCTTTTTCGACACTTTGCCGCTTGAAAACGTGGATGAGGACGAAAACTCTTAGAGATTGATCGGCCTGGCGTTGCTGCATACGCATCATGACTTTAAAGTCACTGTAGATGAAGTTCTCGAAAGATTCTCAAAACTTGGCCTACATCGTTTTATTTTATGAAACTTTTCTATTCAATACACGAATTTACTACCACCATATTATATCACCCGCGCGTCTACGATTCATAATGTGTTATTTTTTTCCAATTTAATTGGATATGATATTAAAGGTCGATTTGAAAATTTTCCACCATGTTGTTAAACTGTATAAAGATATATTTAATAAAATCATCTTCATGTGTCAAGTAAATATTTATTTCCACGCACCAATTTATTTTTTCAAACTAATCGCCCTCTACTTCAATACAGCTTTTTGCACGGTCCAAAAGCATGTCGAACGAGTGTTTTAGCTCGTTGGCCGGTATGGCCGCCAGTATGCCGGTGCAAGCCTTTTGAATGGCCTCTACGTCTGCTTAACGCTTTCATATCATGGGCAAATGCATTTTTCCGAAAAAAAAACATGTTGCACGGTGCCATATCAAGTGAATACGGGGAGTGGTTAATGGTTAAAATATAATTGTTCGTCAAATAATCGGTCACAAGCGTCCTTCGAATGTTGGATTCTGAGCAATTTTTAGTCGGCAGTCAATTTGTGTGGAACAAACTGTGGACACACCTTTCGTAAGCCCAAATGTTCAGTCAAAATGCGATAAATCGATGTTTTGGAGATGTTCAATTCCATTTCCATGAATTTCAATGATGATTTTGGCTAATTTTTGATGAATTCACGCACAGTTTCGATGGAATTTCCAGTGATCACGGATTTTGATTGGCCCACATGTTGATCGTCATTTATGTCCTCACTACCACTTTGAAAACGTTGACACCACTCGTGCACTCTGCTACGGGATAGGCAATCATTGCCATAAACTTGTTTCATCAATAGAAATGTTTCGATAAAAGTTTTACCAATTTTAAAACAAAATGTAATGTTGGCTCTTTGTTCGAAGTTAATTTTTGCACCGAAAACACAAACATACTGTCACTTAAAATGCTATAACTTCACTTTTAATTAATGAAATGTCATGAAATTCTCACTGAACAATCGATAAAAATAGCAGATTCTAACGCACCAGTCGACATGTAGATGGCGATGTACCCAATCGAACTATAGAAACTTTCATGTATCCTTGAGAATTATATTCAAACAAACTCGATGGTTTTCCATTTCTGGGACACGCTACATATAATTGACCGTAACAAAGCGTTGATTTTCTAAATCCAAGCCACGAATTGTTGTTTGAGCGTGTGACTTATTAACATCTATATCTGAAATTTTTTAGATGGGCACCATTAATCAGTTGATTCACATTTGGACTTAAAAGCATGACAATGTTGACACTCTGTGTCCATACTAACGATCATGATAATAATGTCACTAATAAGCTATTACATGGTCATATTCAAACGCGAAACGATATGTGATGTTCGTGTCAACGCGGCGTTGGCTACGTTCTCTGTTATTGTTGGTCACCCGTTAAAGTCCCATTCGTTGCCTTTTTATATTAGCATAAAGAAGTTAATTGCGTTTTTCAGAATTTTCATTTGTACTTGTACATACAACTTGACCTTAAAGTTTACATTACTCGTCGATAATACATCGACGAAAATACTATAAAATATTTGATGTCTAAAATATGAGAAATTTAATTTTCATTAATTGGCTGACTGCAAATATTTATTGATAATTATTAACTATGATGATTTTAGATAAAAATACGAAATTCTATTTATAGTTTACTGATTTTAATTTACTATTAAGACAAGTAAGAAAGGGCTAAGTTCGGGTGTAATGGAACATTTTAAACTCATGCAACTTGCCAGGATCAAAATCAGGGAAATACCTGCAGTAATTTGAGGTCTAGTTCTCATCTTTTTTTGCCGATGTATAGTTCCAGAATAAATGCAATTCAACCTATTTTTGACATACAGGCATACTATTATTATAAAAGGTCTCTCTTTAAATTCTTCATAGTTTGTCCGATATTTTCGGTAAAATCTGGGGGCTTACCTAGTTTTGGTCCAATTTTCACAGTTTTTGGTCATAAAATGGTCTTTTTTAAGCGCATATCGCATTGGTTCTTGATTTGCATTCTGAAAATCGAGAGAATCAGATAGAATTCAAAACTGTGTCCTTGAACATAGTCAAGTTAGTACTTTGTACCAAATTTGGTCGATAACGATCAGGCAGGTCCTGAGATATGGGTTTTCACCGAAATGTTAGCGGTGCCCGCTCATCATGCAATTTTGAACCCGTCTCCTATAAAGTTCTCTTGTATCATCCTAGGTGTAACATTTAGTTATCCCAATGAAAATATGAGAGTGTCTTTTTTCATAACAGTGTATCGTTGTGCCTTAAATAGAGAATAGGTACTTAGCCCTTCCTTACTTGTTTTACTTTATTTTTCAATATCTTTGGATTCATTTATATGTATAAATAAATTTGACACGAAGAAAGTACGACAGTTTCCCTCTATTTCTCAATTTGTGCGTTAAATGAATGTTAAGATTAAAAAAAAATCATGTCTTTTTTGTCATTCTAAAAGTTCGCTAGATTTATTAAACAGATACACTCCGAACGACGAAGATACATGAAGAGAATATAAGTGCTTAATTAATTGGAAACAACAGTCAACAAAAACTAAAATAAATCAACCCACTAATATAGTGAAATCAAACAAAGCATAATCGAATAATCTAAAGACATTTACTATCTAAAACGTCTAACAAGTAGTAGATCTCACAGGTGATCTTAAAAGCTAATACAGCCAAACCAAAGTCTATTTATAACGAAATATTCTGTACCGAAAGACTAATATTGATATTTTGGAAAAATCAGAATACAAAAAGATGAACTAATTACAATGCCATAGGTCAAGTAGTAATATAATTGTTTTGCTGAGAACAACATCTGTAACTACAACACTTGCGAGCGTTTAATCCACGGCTCTGAGTGTATTCGCCACATTGATAGACACCCTGGGTCAAATAGCACAACAACAACTACATGGAACTCACACACATAATATTGAACAGTGGCTGCTGCAGCAATTAAAGCTTGCAATAGAATCCAATTTTGACTTTCGTGCCACTGCAGCCATCATAACCGCCGAGGAGCAATTGGCGGCGGTGGCGGCGCAGGTGGCGGCGGCGTTAGAAGAGGGAACAGCACAGATATTGCCAATAAAAAAAACAGTAGTAGCAACTGAATTAGCAGTAACAAATTTAAGTATAGACGTTCAACAACGCATTAAAGTAAAAACGGCGAAGACGACCGAGAACAAGATTAACGCGTCTACGTTTGGCGTAAGCGCCGACATAGCGTCAACAGCGGCGGCCGTGGTAGCAAAAGCAGTAGATAAAGCGGAGCCCAACGACGACAGCAACTTTGGTAAGGTAGCAACAGAAGAGTCGATAACAGCGGTAGACGAAAGTACCATATCCCAGCTGCAGATACCAACACCGAGAATTACATCGCTCGGGGAAGTCTTACTACCCAATGCGCTCAATATACCGCCAATGGCATCCACTTTGGCAGCTGCATTGCATGCCCAAATGACATCGGTCGTACAACAGCAACAAAATCAGCATCAACAACAACACGAAAAACAACAACATCATTTCCATCAATTACATACCAACCATCATCAAAACCAAAGCTATCACTCGCACCAGCACGAACATCACGAAGAGGGGTACGTGCAACACAGCCAGCTGCAACACCAACAAATAGAAAACGAGCAGCATCAGCAATTATTTCACCAGCATCGCTCCCAACTATTCAAAATGGACGCCGAATTCTGGCAACAAGCGCGCGGTCCTTTCGGTCTTCATACCGCCGCCGCACTTGCTACCAATCAACTGCATCACCATCACCAACAAAATCCGCAACAACATCACCCACAACAATCGCATTCAGCACAGCAACAACATAACCAGCCTTCGGTGCAAATACAACACACTCAGCAGCCTCTTCATTTAAGCAATGTGACGACAGCGGCTGTACTGCATCATGAGCAACAACACCAACAGTCATCTTCAACGCTACCAGCGTTGCCGCCACACGAACAACATCAGCAAAATCATCATTTACTGTTCAATGCAGCAGCCGCTGCGGCCGCGGCCGTTCACCTGAGTGGAGTTGTTAAATCAAATGAATTGCAGAATGTCACCAACGGCATTAATGTCGGCGGTGTTGCCACCAACAGTCCCTCAACACATGATGGCTCAGCTGTATGCAATAATAATGTCAGCGGGAATCGCAACAGCAGTTGCAACGATACAGCTGGAAGCAGTGAACGACTTAGCATAAGTGTCAAGCAAGAAATGAAAGCAGTGGCGGCTTCTGTAGCAGCGAGTAATCAACACCAACAGCAACAGTCAAAATACCAACCGAATATGAATGCCATCGACGCGTTGCACCATCAGCTGCAGCAGCAACTACAACAGCAGAACTTAGCATCTAGTACCAGCGCCGCTGATGAAACTGATGCTTTCAAGAATCAACTCAAAACACAACCGGTGAGCGGTCTTAGCAGCTCCAGTAGTGTGCATCAGCAGCACGCGCATGCCCAAAATTCACAATCACGATCTCATAATAGCACACACGAAAATCACCAGCTACAGGAGCAGCAGCACCAACAACTGCCTTCGCATACGCTATCGCAGCTGCAGAAATCGAATGGACAACAGCGTGAAATGGGGGCAGGGCGCAGTAGCCCTCCGCTCGTGCACAGCGGTGTCAGTGGCACCGCGCTTGTACCGCTACATTCGCCACAGCAATCACTGACACCATCCGTGGGCAGCTCAACACCCGATATCAAGTACAACAGCGACAAGCTGGTCAATGAAATCCAGGTATGTATCATAAGTTTAGTTGTATTTGTTGTGTATACAATAATATTTTTAATGCTGTGTGAATTAGAAATGTACAGTGTTGTAAATTGGATATAATAGAACAAATAATTTATGTACAGAAACTGCAGGAAAAGAAGTTACTAAGTGGCAGAAAATTATTTTATCAGGTCCATTATTGCAAATAATTCATTAAAAAAACAGTTGAATTAACATTTTCGTGACTAAAAAATTTTCAACTTCCTGCTCAGAATTCGGTTTAACAATTCAAAATACTGGTTTTATTTCTAAATTGTAAAGAAATCCGAAACAGTCCGAATTTACCAACTCTGTTAAAACTTATGGTTGTCACTACTAACTGCCCTACGTACATACATATGTTATTTCCTAAAGCTAACCAAATAGTTGCTCAAGAGTAGCCATATTTCACAGCATTTGCAGAAAATGTTAAAGAATTGAGAAGGCGTAAATGTTCTTTAACATTTTCAGGCATTGAACCAGGCCAACGTAATTAGTGGAACACAAGCAAAATCGACAACAGGAGAAGCTAATAAAGTCCACTGAAAAAGCTACACACTTTCATGTTAAGCATTATTATGTAACAGTAGAATGTACAGATATTATTGAGAAGAGAACAAAATGTTATGCAATATAACAGAATCTTTAAATCCAATTTACTATATAAAATACTGTGTATAATACTTTGCTGTAAGCCGTTAAGTAACATTTGCAACTCCTAAACTCCTTGCATAACTGTAATTATCATAGCTTCCTAAGATTCGGCTATTGCTAAATTTGTGCGAAATGTCAAAAATTAGTAATTAGTAGTTTTCCGTGGAAATAATGTAGTATAGCAACGACGTTTCGTATTTCGCATATTTTTAAGTAAACTTCAAATTATAAATATATATTGCATACAAATTCAATATTCATATCATGTATAAAATACGAATGTTTGAAGACAACTACTCGCAACTTTTTTTTTATTTTTTTATCATTTCTCAAACGAAATTTTGTTCGGTAGAATTTGCGAAAAATTAGTATCAATTGCTTTTTTTAATCATTCAATATACCCGAAAGTGGAATGTCTATCAAATTCGTATTTTATGTACAGTTTACGCGTGGAATATGACTTTATATTGGGTAGTCTTTTCGTATCTCTAATCAAACTTCAACTTATTTTTTTATATTTGTAATGAACTTTAATTAACCAAATATGAATAATTTTTATCGACTTTTTGCCATCTTTCTGCTAGAGACAATATTTCACCAGTGTAAAACTTTCTGGTTTTTCGGCGGAAAACTGCGACAAGTAATTTTCAAAGGTTTCTCTTGAAAGGAGTTCTGCACTGACCGAAGCAAATGTTAGTCCGATGGTGGTCAGGGCTATATGGTGAATGCATCAAAACTTCCCAGCCAAGCTCTCCCAGTTTTTGCGCAGTCATCAAAGATGTGTGTGGTCTGAAGACAAAGCCCTTTCTGTTGATCAGTTCTGGCCTTTTTTTTCGATTGCTTGTTTGTTGACAGTAAAATGTAGAATCAATCGTTCGACTAGGCTGTAGTAGCTCATAGAGGATGATTCTTTTCCGATCCCACCAAACACTCAGCAACACCTTTCGAGGCGTCAATCCTGGCTTTGTGACCATTTGTTGAGCTTCACTACGCTTGGACCATGAACTTTTTTGCACATTATTGTCGTATTTGATTCACTTTTTCTCTCCTGTTACCATTCGCTTCAGAAATGGTTCAATTTCATTTCGTTTCAGCAACGAGGCACAGATGTTAATTCGGTCCATTAAATTTGTTCACAGACAATTCATGTAGGACCAAAACATCGTTTTTTTGTAGCCAGACTTTTTAAAAACGTTTAAAACCATTTGATTATGGATGTTAAGTTTCTTAGCGATGTCATGGCTGCTTATGTGATCCAGATCCAGAACGGAAGCTACCGAGCCATTTTTGTTCTACACGTACTCATAAAGCATCGTCTCCATAAATGTCAAAAATGTCATTGGTGGCTTGCGTGGCATTCTTCCCTTTTTCATACAAAAATTTCAAAATATAGCGAATTTCTTCATTATTTTCACTCATTTTTGAACAGCTGAACTTTTTTCAACTTCCCCAAACTTATGTTTTATTTCGAATACTATATGGTATGACACAATGTGTTTGGTAGCACTGGAGATATACGACTGCAACGACATCTATTGACGAAATACGAAAAGACTTTTGCGACTACCCAACATTTTAAATCATATGAAAATCAGAAATTCATGTATAATATACATATGTATATCATAAATGTGTAATGAAAGAATAAAACCGACGCAGATGCAAAAATAACTAGACTTAAGAACTAATCCAAGCGGACAATTACCTAGGTTGATTTTATTCTAGCTGATCCAGCAAACATTGGTGGAGGATTTTATTTAGTTGTAGAAAATAAAAGTATACTTTATTTAAGTTATAAAACCATAGTATACTACAATTATTATTTTCGATTGCCATCTTGTGGATGGAACAAACCAATTTTAAATTCGCGATTAATAATCAGGGGTTGATCATATAAGGGTGAAAATTTAGAATTGTGTGTATTTTCAACGCTTAATCATGCAAAATTAAAGCAAAAAATTGTGTCCAAAAAAGGAAACAATATTTGGGGTGGACCACTCTTAACCTTTAGGGATATTAAAAACAGATTTTGGCCGATTCTCACATCAACTCAATGAGCACACCAAATTTAATAAAAACCGGTACCAACAGTTTTGGAGGAGTTTGGCAACAAATGACATGAGAATTTTATATAATAATGATAATATAGACCCTAATAAAATTAAAGTTCACATCCCTCAAAGCGTTATAATATAGTAAAAAATCAGTTTTATTAAAATAATGTAATCCAAAGTTGCTGCTGTCGAGCTTAACGAATTTTTAAAACGCGCTTTAAGCTTTGATTTCGAAACCTTAAATCATATTTTTTTCTTTTAAAAGCGAAATTTATGGTTTCACAAAGAACGACATATAGTAGTCCAATTGCCTTCCCTGGATCAGCTTCGAACCTTGATCATTATATTTCCATCGGGGTTTATTGACAATATTCTCGGAATATGTTAATTATTTTTTTGTAAAAAAGACAATGAAAAAGTTATTGATACATCGGAAACTATCAAAAGAGAGCAACATCCCTGATCATTACAAAACTATTGAAATGAAATACTTATTTACATAAACTACGCTATTGAGTTTTATGCCGCATCCGAAGGGGCTACAGTGAATTATTCTTTATTAGCTCTTTGCTAATTTTTGACACATACACGTACTAAAAATCTTACTACAAATAGTTGTGGACTGGTTGTGTGCCGAAGTTTACCGACATGCATACAAGTACAATTGTAATGTCTAACTGTACATACATGTAGAGCGTACGAATGCATTTTAGTCGTTTAAGCTTATTTCTGGCGCACTTTGACCATACAGCGACACGCTTTTGTTCCAAAAATCAACCCTAAGTTGTGTTAGGTTAGTGTTTAACAACATTTGGACATATAAGTATATATGTATAGATACAAGAAGAAGCGGCACATATTTTCTATATTGAAATATATAGAAATAAGTTTCTTTTAGAAATATCGCTATGATGAAAGCGTCATAAAACAAGACAAGCAAAGAAAAGGCAAGCAATGGAACATGTTCTACAGGTACGATGTTCAAATAAAACGGTTAACGAATATTTCGCTTAAAAATCGCAACGACTTAAGTCTATTTGCGTCAAGTCCGATGAATTTACGTTCCCACCACAGTCAGTTCTACGTAAAGGGAATTGTTCCAGAATTTTATACAATATTCCTCCAGATTCGATGGAAACGTTTTTCAACGCTATAACCAACTGCTTAAACATATTTTCATAAAGTTAAGTTTTAAACATTATTATCTCACAAATTGTGGTACAACAATATTTTCTGGTACAATATCAGAAAGCATTTCGAAAATTGTAAAAACAGTTGCCAGTCTTGAATTCAGTACATTCTGGTGACTAACAGGTTGCATTACTAAGTATATCCTTGGTTAACTATTTCTGATTAACATTACTCTGAGTGTATAATTAAAAAATTGTGCACTGATACACAATGGTCAGTTTGGAAGAATTCTCCGCTATATCCTGAACATATAGTTTAGTTTCGTGCCACCTCCATTTTCAACATAGTTTCCCTTAATGTGGTTAAGTGTAATTACGTCAAAGAAGTAGTACAAGCAGAACGAATAAGCTATGTGTGCCTATTAACATTTAGTAATTTTACTGACCGTTAGTTAGCTGAGAAAGGACAAATAAACCCACCACGTATGCGATATGTCCCAATAGCGAAGAAGTAACTAAAAAAGTATGGGAAGGGTGAAATAGTAAAAATTATAATATGAAAGAAAAAACAATAATAATATAGAAGCAATTGTGAAAATTTCAAAGAGGGGAACTTTGTGCAAAACACAGTAAAAACTCGCATACAAAAAAAACGTAGAGTGAAGAAAAAGGAAAGCCTTAGTGTCGTATACCTCAATTGTTGTAAGAGTAGTTGAGGTTACAATGGTCGCGGTGGAAATAATAGTGATGGTGGTGGTTTCGGCATTGTTGAAAGTTAGGCTAAGCTCAAAGAAAATTCATGTAACTACCATATACGAACACATGTGCCCGCGGGGTAGTGTGTATATATATAAGTACATAAAGTAAAAACCGAACTCCCTGTTAAAAGTACAAGAAGGCACTCACTGTTACGTGCATATAAGTATACATACATGTGCCCATATTAACACTCGATGACGCACACAAGTGCAAGTAACCGGTTTGTGGATAAAAATTGGAACTCACGCACACCAGCAAAGCGTTCGTCTTAGATACAAACACAAACAAAAAGCGTCGTAATATCGGGCAGAGAAAAATTCTCAGCAGCGAAAGCGACTTTGACTACTAGCATACTATGCTTGGGCTAGTTAAGGGAGTGGAGGCGTTAAGGTGCGCCAAGGCAGGCGATGCAGCTTAGACTTCCCCTTTTATGGTGTCATTCTTACTTGTCTCCTTGAAAATATTTGCAGCGCTGCGCTTCATTCACTCAGGATGATTCGTAGTATTTAACAGCGTTTTGAGAAGTTTCTACTTTTTATGTAAAAGCCCGAGTACATGCAAAGACTATATTGGGTTTGTTGGTCTGCGTATTTATTTTATTAGAAGAAGGAAAATAAAAAGGAAAACGAAGCAAGTCTTAGCGTCAACACAACGACGGCGTCGATATTAGCATCGACGTTAACGGCAGCAGAATAATGTGGACACTCATATTTAAACTGCCAACACTGAAGGGGTAACACGCACGTACCGCCGCTAGCATTAGGCAGAGAGCATGGTGGTGTGGTTCTTGTTGTTTGAGCTCTGTCAGTCGGTCGAGTCTTCACTGCTAAATTTCTTTGATAAAAAACACCTAAAAAACGGAAGAAAATCAGATAGCCTTAGAAGGCTTTTTCAAAAAAAAAAAATTAAAAATTATGAAAAAAGTTTGCGGAAACTGTTGCGGGATGGGTGCTGTTAACGGCATTAGCTGTAATGTGTTACAAAAGAGGGGCAGGTTGCTGAGGGCGGAAGGTTTGAGCTAACGGAGAGCGAAATAGTATCCATTTGAAATACTTTTCAACGTCTTTGCATAGTGCACGGTGTAGACATATAGAGTAAGCAATCAAGTTTTTTTTTATTCTTTGTTCGCCGTCGTAATAGTCAAAGGGGTTATTGTTAAAATCAAAGGTGATGGTGTCGGCGTTGGCGTCGACGGCAGCAATGGCCTTTGCAGTTGCTAACTGAACATGTCCCGTAAGAAAACCATTTCAGTTTAGTTGAGTGCGACGCGCCAACAACACATTATACCCCATACCCGGTACTACGCCGCCAAAGCCACCATAAGTTTCACTGCCGTAGCCGCCGCGGTCACCACCAAGTTGGTGCCCTCATGTTTAAATCGGTCCAGTAGCGGCATACTTACAAAGTATTCGTCCAAGTAAAGTGAACGTAAATGAAATAAAAAAACGAAATTGCTATTTCGAAGCGTTGCGTGGCGTTTACCTTCTTGAGCGTTTTCTTTTTAGACGCGCAACGATTTCTTAGCCAATAACAACGCCAAAGCCTTATTAGTACCCGTTCATCTTCTGCCGCAAGTAAAACACAATTTCTTTCCTTAGTTGATTTTCAAATTCGTGCCAACCATGCAACTTAAAGGACACGCGCGCGTTAATAAATACATACAAGTAAAGCGAAAAGTACATTATCGAATATGAGACGACAACTGAAAAAGAAGCAGCGAAAATTATTTTAGGTGTACAATGCAATGAAAAAATGCAAATCAAATCGAATTGCTGATAATCAAAACAAAACCTAAAAAGTTCAATTTCAAAATATAGAATTTTTTTCTAATAAGAATTAAAAACAAAGTAATATCAATATAATTTGTTTTATGACTTGTGATTGTATAAATCGGGATGTGTGTTAGTTTTTTAGTGACATTTTTTTTTCTATAATTAACATATTTAATTCGCTGCGGTGAAACTACAAATCCGCAAAATTCAAATAACAGTGTTTATTGCTTAAGTATTTAAAAAAACGTATATGTTAAGTTTTATTAATGAAGCACAAAATTATGCCAAATAGATCATTTCGATAGCATAGAGTGCGTTTGATTGTTTTTTAAATCGTATACATTTTTTTAATCGAAAACATTTTTTTAAGCGAAACATCAAAATGAAACACTAAACTTATTTAAGAAATGATTCGCATTTTATTTGTATTTGTTTGCTATTTATAACGTTCCGAATTCCGGCACATTTAAATACATAGTTTTTAGAGTTTAAGCCCAATAAAATAGCTACGGCTGCTGTATATTGAAGTCAATTTTGGAACAGCAGCGTCATTTAAAAAGAGTTTCCAAGTTATGTATTCCAAGCTGGCAACTACTTGAATAAGGTCCAAATAAATAGCAGTTTTTAAGTAAATATTTCTTTTCACATGCAACTATGAATAAAAAAAATAAGCTGCCTGCAAGTAGAATTTCTGTATCATTTAAAAGTTAAAATGCGGCAGACGTTGCATACTTTTAGGCCCTTGCTTTCTAATTCATATGCGTTAACACCAACTCCGTTTTGATTTTTTTTCTTGCAAATGTCGAATTAAATTTGAAATACCATGCTGAACACGTTTCGCATATATGTATATTATAATAAGATAACAGTATTTTCTTGTGAACGTTGTAGGTGTAAATTTTGTTGCAAAATAGAATTGTGTAAACTTTGGCATTGGTTTTTATACTCTACCTTTAGAGCATTTGTATTTTTTAATCTTTTGTAGGCACAGAGTTTGTTATAAAAAATTTAATCCTCCAAATGTGTTTATGTGCAGATAAAGAATATACATATGTGTATATGTACAGAGAATAACCGCTTGATTTGTGCCACAAAGGCGCACAGCTATGGTAAACAGCTATTAGTATTGTTGTAGCAAATTGTGTTTGCAACAATGTCGCGTTGAATGTAGCTAGGCAAACTTCAAAACGACCGGTACATACAGTTTATAATATGTTATACTTTTTTTAATTTGAGTTTAATGAAAATATACGCAATTTTTAAGTTCCATTTTAGTTTTTTCAGCACACGCGTTTTTCAGCATTTATTTTAGTTAGATTAGGACTTTAGTCGCCTACTTTTTTTTTAATTTAACTGCTAGCTTAGTCAAAATTAGTTTGTTTGTTATACAGGAAATTTTCTATTGCGAACATTGTCAAATTCGATTTAGTGAAAAATCTCTTCAAAAAATTTACTCATGGCCTTATTTCACTAATATTAACACTAACTTCACATTTTTGAGTTCCAACATTTCATTATTACTTAAAAACATTTTCCAATGTAAAAATATCAAAATAAAATAAAATAATTTTTTTTTTACCAATAATTACAGTGTGGATATAAGCAGTTGCACTGTTAGTTGTCCAAAATGAACAATATGTAAAATGTCGATGAAGTGGAAATAATAAAACATTAGAGAGAAAATTAAATTACAAAACGCCTTGGCTCAGTTTAATGTTATTTTTTTCACTGTCGATTGTCCGTCTTATTTAAAAATTTTCCTTATTCTTATCTGCAAGAAGCAACGCGTGCACGCAAGAAAAACGCAGTCAAAACAATGCAAATGTCGATTGATTTTATAATTTTCCTTATTTATGTGTACATTCGAACTATTGAACATGTATGTACGTTCTCATATTTAGTATGATGTAAACCCAAACATGGTCGCTGCAGACGCATACATACAGTTACGGACAATAAAATATAATCATCCGTGGTACTAATTTTCCGTTCTCAAAAAAAAATTATTAATTTGATTTAAATTCAACTAATATTTTTATTATTTACTTCATATCAAGTGCTACTGGTAGCAACAACAATATTGAAAAAAAAAAACAATTCATAAATAATACATAATCAAAGGTAAAGAATATATTTAAAAAATTCGATGGACAAAAAAATAGAATCAAAATCTTTTACATTAAAAAAATATTTTTTTAAGGGAATTAATAGAAAAGTTGGTAGTATATTGTAGTGTATTCTTAATTGTCTAATGCCGATGCACATCTTCTAGGCATAGACCTAATTAGCCTACCGAAAGTGTTCTGTGGAACAGAATACCAGACCTTTTTACCTTCTCTCAGAATTCTGCCTTATTTTTCGGTTTAAGGGGTGCAATATTTTCCTTAACAATTTTTCGTAAGTTTTTGATGAGATTCAGATTTGCTGATTACTCCGGCCAAGCCATAACGCTAGCACCATGATCTGAAAACCATTTTTTGCAAGACCCGAAGTATGTTTCAGGTCACTCTCTTGTTGAAATTTCCAAAATGCAAAGCGAATTCCATTTAGAATTTGGGAGTATGACCTTATATAAAATCTTAACGTATATAACGCAGTCTATGTTTTCCTGTATCCAAAATATAGCTCCCGAAACGCAATATGAGAAACAATACTAAACCATTATATTGCCCCCAGCGGGTTTGAAGGACCTAGTCACATTTCTTGGTTTTTGGACGTCGGACTCACGCGCAACTATCATTTCTTATCATATTAATTTTGCATTGAGACCATAAAATGTCGAACCATTTTTTCTTAATTTTTAGCTCCGCCCTAATTAATGTGTCGTTTGCAAACTGAATACGATTGCATCTATGCCGTTTTCTCACCATTGGCACCTTTCGTAACCATGTGCCAAAGCAATTTTTCTCCAGAAGTCGTCTTCTTACTGTTCTTGAAGAAATTTTTGCACATAATTCTTATTGAATGGCTCCAGAGGCCTTAAACGGTACGCGCATCCGGAATCATGCAATATTTCCAACGACTTGCGCAGTCATTTTTTTGTGGTCGGCCTATTTTTTTAAATATTTTTTCAGAATTTTTAAGGCATCAAACACAAATAATGTATTTAAGACATATTCCATATGTTTGCAATTTGCCTTTACGCGTGACCCATTCTTTGCAAATTTTGGACGCATAATCTTTCCTCCTCTTAACAATATTGTGCTCTACCCATTATTTTAAATAAATTCATAATTGATAAAACAATTTATTCCACAGATTTAATTAAGTTAATATAACTACTTTTTACGCTTTTTAAATTCAACATTTTTTTATTTATGAAACTATTTCGCTATTGATTATATTATTATGTCACTAGGCACGAGGCACGCTATTTACACTTTTTAAATTACAGTTAACTGTAAAACTCGACAATGCTATCTTTTCTATATACATAGATGAAAAAATTTTGAAAATTTATGCCATTGTTTCAAAGTAACACCTTTGATTCTATTTCATTGTCCGTAACTGTATGGATAAACACACTTACGCACTTGCAAATGCATCCCATAAGCAGTGCTGCAAAAACGGCTTCATTAAAATTTTGTATTAGTAAACCAAATGCTTAATTGAGTTCGATAATTACGATTATCAATCCAATCAATTAATGATAACAGCGGAGGAATTATTTAATAGTAAATTGTTAAAAAAATACCAATATTTCCCAAAAAAAGATAACAGATAGCTTTTGGTATGCGTTTGATAAGCACAAAAATTAAGTATCATTATATGGATTCTTAGAAAAACCAAGTTTGTCGGCAAACAAAAAAATAACTGAACATTTTCCTTTATTTTTTTATTTTCACACAGGACCAATTTGAAATTACATCGACTATTTTGAATTTTGAAGTGCTAAGATCAGGTGTAACCAAACATTTTATACTTTTTCAACTTGCTAAACTTGCTACGTCAAAGAGCGGGAAATTCCGTCAGGTGCTGGTAAAACTTTCTGTCGCATTTCATTATCATTGAGATATTCTATAAACTCACCCAGTATTTCCAAAATATTTATATTATATTAGTTCAGAGAAGTGTTGCCTCGATTCAACTCTTGATATACAGAGATACTATTATCACAAACAGATTATCTCTAAATTTCAGTTGAATATCCCATATATTGACCGATATTTTCAGTCAATAGTCAACTCTAGACTCAAGACTGGGGTCCACGTATTCGGTACCTAGGGCTTGAACAGTTTTTGTAGGATTTGTATAACACAGTACAACAGCTAATCTGGGGGGTGAGAAATTTCAAGTCAGGGTGATGGTACTAGGTCAGTATAGTAAAACCCTAAAAGGGTTTGACGTTCGTATGTGTCAGTTTTTTATGACCTTTTAACTGACCTAGTACCATCACCCTGACTTGGAATTTCTCACCCCCCAGACAATAATCCCAAAAATGTTCCACAGTGTAATTTCAGGTAATTTCAGGAAATGCGCATACCAAGTTTCATTAAGATATTGCAATTTTTATTCAAGTTAAACTCAAGTTAAGTTTGCACGGATGGACGGATGATGGATGTTTTTTTTGTTTCAGGTGATACGTACAATCGTAAGGTGAACATAACTATTATACTCTGTAGCAACATGTTGCAAGAGCATACAAATATTACCTGTATTTATCACTGACATCTTTTTTTGCTTTTGCTTAGAAATGTGTTTATCCACACAAGTGAAACCATTAAAATCGAGACTTGTGACTTTTACTGAATGTACACACTCGGATCAGCTCTCTACTTTTTATAAAGTGTGTTTCTCCGTCAGATGTTAGACATCTTACGCGGACAGTTTGACGACGACAGTGGTTTTTTGCCTTAGATACACATATTGTAAGATCGATTTAGGACATATGTATGTATATGTTCATGAAACTATCAATGATTTTTTAAAATTTGTTCTCTTTTATTTTTAAATGTTTATTTTCATTTAACACTAAATTATCCGAAAATTTATTCAGATGGTTGCGGGGATAATTTAACTTGGGCAAATACTAATGCTCTTAGAATCCTAAAGTTTTTCAACATATTTTGCACAGTTTCTAATAATTTAGCTTTGATAAAGTCGATATCTTTCAGAAATTCCTGTTTTTCGGGACCTATAAATACTGCTTTCAAATTTTCCTTACTCGGCTTTGAAAATTTCCAACGCTTTGACAAGTTGCTTCATCATTCTTAATGTCTTAACTGACATTAAAATATTGAGTTCATTTTGAGAAAATAACTTTAGTGTGCATGTTCCTATTTCTGGGAATTTGGCCAACATCATTGTCTTTGAGCAGGTCATCCGAATTACTTTCGTAATCTGGCCCGTTGGAAATATTAAAATTTACTAACACATCTAGAGTTTTTTTTTATAGAACCGTGTCTTGTAATGAATTAATGGGATTTGTGAATCTTAAAAGTACTTCAGTAGAGATACTCTGTAATATACCAAATAACCTGGAGCTAATTTAGTATATTAAAAATATTAAATATTTTAAAACCATTTTTGATTAGTCAAGATATTAAACTAGAAAAATCTGCCATTGTTAATGTGATCAGTACTTTAAACTGTGGACTATCTATGTGGCATCTTATATTCGCTACTTCTTTGCTCGTTATGTTTACGTTTTGTACCCTTACCAAACACTCTGTATGTAAAACACAAACCTATCAAATAGTATTCGATATTGGAAATTGACTTAGTACAACATTAAAGTGGTATGATCTCTGTCTAGTTAATCTATGCTTATTTATACTAGTCTGTTTGGTCTCTGCCGTTTTATTAATACTTATTTATTACCAGTAGTAGAGAAAAAAGGATATCAATATGCACATACTTATTGTATTATTATCTTTTGTGTTGATAAATCATTCATTAAAACAAAATGAGAAAAAATCAGAATAAAAAAATGCTCAACATATAACGAAAAATTGGTATTTAATGCGAAATATCTAACAAATTGTATTTATTTTCAACCTAACTTAAAATTATTATATAGAAATTATAAATATTTCAGTGATTCCACAATAACGTTAAAAAATTTTAAACAACAAATGGCAATTAAACAAATCCAATCAAATAATTAAATGTCCATGAAATAAATTAAACAAAACTACCAAAGCAATACTATATTTTATGAACCAACCAAAAACGAAGTTCTATAAGAGACATCCTCAGCAAAATTAGTTTAACAAATTTCAACTAAAAGCGCGGTAACCAACGAAATCTGTAACGAAAAATTTCGTAACAAAAGTCAGTAAAGACAAAACGCAAAAATTAAGACTAAGAAAAATGACTCTTGAGTGTGAAGAAGAACATGATGTAATTGTTTTGTCATGATAATTATTCAATTTTTCTAACACATTTTTACTTGTTTATTTTATGTTTCACTCTCTTTCATTTTAATTATTTAGTATTTAAATAATAATTAAAAAATGTAAGAAAATTCGGCAATTATTTAACTTGCTTGACTATTGAATATTCGAATATCTGAAATAACTACACTTGTTAAGTAGCCAAAAGTGATAAACAGCAATTATCCCATATACATACATGCCATAAAATTAAATATGTAAATAAACAAGCAAAAAAAGTTGTTTTATACCTAAGCGAAATTTTATAAACCATTCGCATAGAAATTTTTTTATGAAATTTAATAAATTAAAATCAGGCATTTTCCTTTTTAAACAGGAACTTTGTCATTGATTGACCGCTTTAGGACTTATAGTTTGGCAAATTAGAGTTTTCATTATGCATAAATAAATAACATATTTATATATGTATAATATTTTTACCGATTTACATGGACGTTTTTTATATACATATGTAGGTTAGGAAAAAAGTGAGAATTTTCTTGGAACGAGTAAAAACTTTAATCAAATAAAACAACTAAAAAATGCTGAAATACATATTCATATAAGAAAACAAATATTTATGAGGTTATATTATACTTTATGCACATTACATATACCATATGTATGTATGTATGTATGTATTTATGTATACGTTTTATCAGCGCCAATGGCTCAAAGACGTTTCAGTAACGATTCTTTTACTGTGCACGGTGTGGGCTAATATACAATATGTGTATAAAATAATTAATAGTAGAGTATGTAGCGAAATGATTGTATAGCTATTGTGTATTAATCATATAATTACTGTTTTTATTTTATATAATTTTATGACGTTACTAATACAGCATTCGTTTTGTATTGCTCTAATAATTTTTACTTGTCTACGACTATTATTTCCACTATTATTTTTTACATTTAAAATAATAAACATTTGTTCCACTGAATATTGTTCAAGATAACTTGAAAGATATAAGTAAAAATAATTCTGTTCCTACGCCCACGCTCAGTTTTAGGATATTCTAAATTCAATCAAGTCTTCCATAGCTCATACATCGGTATAAAGTAGAAGTTCACAAATGGTAATCCTAATAAAAATAAAAAACTCAAAACTTTTTTTCTGATTAACAGAAATTTTGTTTTCAAATTTTCGGGGAAACCCAACAGTTAATTGTTTAAAAAATCGAAATTAAAAATCCTTCGATCACACACACGTTTTTCATGTTTAAAAAGAGCTGTACAAATTTCATTGGAAACTACAAAGCATTTTAATTGTACTTTAAGAATATGTAAAGGATCGGTTTTGATAATTCTGACTACCCAAACTCATTCCTTCATTGTTAGACGCAGGAATGCTTTAGAAAATCTGTAAATGTTAAAGTTTTAAATGATTTAAATGGTGTTATTTATGATTTGTTTTCTTTTGGTTGCGTGAACTTCTAATAGTATGTAGATTGAGTAAACATTTTTATAATAAATTTAATTATCATTGCAAATAAATCTAACAGTTCTATTTTTGCTTTTCATATCTGTCGACTGAAAACTGGCGAACATCTGGGCAACACAATTTAAACATTTACCATCTTCAATCAACAATGTCGCAACAACAACGATCACAAATATTTTGGGTACAACAAAAAAGCTGCAATTATCCCG
Organism: Bactrocera correcta; assembly: GCA_027475135.1. Lineage (NCBI taxonomy): Eukaryota > Metazoa > Arthropoda > Insecta > Diptera > Tephritidae > Bactrocera > Bactrocera correcta. The sequence continues at coordinate 44,089,207 of CM050322.1, read as the reverse complement.
TTCGAACAGCGCAGCCGCCATCAGTGAACGTACATTAGAAGAATGTTGGTCGACCCTGCAACGTGTGAGTTGGCATCTCTTCCGTTGTGTATAGTACTCTTCCACGTTAAAGACACGCACTCACTAAACACAAATAAATTCACCCCTCGCATTGAAATATACACACTCTCAGATTTGTTTATTTTAATTTTAAGAGTGAAATAACACACGTTATTAACATAAAAGCCAATTCAAACATAAAGTACAAGTTTTTCGGTGACCACCGTAGGTGTATGCGAGTTTTATGGGGCAATCACACTTTTCGTTGAATGCTAGAAGCGCCTGTTGTAAAGAATATCATAATTTGAACCATAATAGAAAAGTTCGCAAAATTTAAAGAAAATAACTGTTATGTTTAAAAATTTAACAAAACAATTGTCACCTGAAAGTTTGTCGTTAATGCTTGGAAGGTTACATGCACACATCTCACGAAATTATCACATACCTATACATAGGTGTAAACATACTTATCATAATTATCACTAACAACTTACCACTTGGCGAAGTTACAATAAATTGAACATTTTATTTTATATATGTACATATGTGATATACATAAGTACACGCCCAGATTTGAAATGGATTGACAGATTTTTTTTATTTCCTGAAAGATATACCACGCCGTTTGTACTACTCAGAAAAAAACATCGGAGACCTCATAAAATATACATACATACATATGTATGTATATAAAAAAGATCAATGTAGCGAATGAGTCGATTAAGCAATATCAGCCTGTCTGTATTTACGGGAAATAGTTTCTCAGTTTTTGTGATTTCGGTCTGAAATTTTGCACACGCACTTTTTTCTCCGAGATGCGGCTCATTTAACGAACTCGAATCGGACCACTACTATGCAATGGCTGTCACACAAACTTACCGATAAAAAGTAAGTTTTATTTACCAAGAGATCTTCACGAAATTTTAAGATAATTACTATTAAAGACAATGCTAAAAAAATTCGAACGATTTCTTCAGATCGCTGGCATACAAACTGAATGATCAAAGTCAAATACTTTTAGAAAAACTTTTTTGTAATAAGTAACCTCAATTCGACCTAAGGGTTATTTATATCAAACAACTAGAAAGAACTGGGAAAATATTGAATACAAACCATTGTCTGTTACGTTTCCAACATTAGTTGTACATACAGTTGTTAGAAGAAACTAATGTGAAAGGTATTCCTCCGGTGCAACGGAAATTAACGTTTTTTCCTGTTTTGAGAAATTTAGTTTACATAAAATATGTCGGCCAACATAAACCCGAATTTAATTCTATAATCAATATTTTTTGCTTTATTATTACATTCAAAATCGCATTATTAACATATTTTAATTTCACAAAAGAACCATTTTTTGGAAATGTCAATTACATATGTATGTAAATACTCTATTGCACTGGGGCCGATAGTAGTATTTATATAAATAAAAAACTATATCAAATAGGCCAATACAAAAGAAGTTCAGAAATTTCAAGAATGCCACTGTTCTCATAAAACATTTAAAATGTATAATTTTTGACTAAATGCATAGGATATAGAAGCCATCCATATCCTTAACTAAAAGTGCCAAAAACCGCTGCTGTCGAAGAGCAAAAACAAAGTTGCGAGGTTTATAAAAGTTGGAAATTAAAATCAGGTTTAGAGCGCCGTACTAGCTCGCCGGTGTGAGCTTCGACTTTGTCGCAATGGGCCTTTTTGTATAGTGTTCAGTTTTGATGTGTCTAAAGTCAAAGCGATGCCATAAATGCCTCTGAGAGATTTAAAGATAAATAATCACGTTGTCGTGTATTTTCAATGGAAAATTTTTACATGCCTTGGTCCAGTTCTTAATGTTAATATTAAGGTCTCACATTTTCATAGAATTTTTTAGGGTATTTCAAAGGATATGTACAGGTAAAGCGTGCATTTTTAATTTCTTCTAACTTGTTATGTATTGTACCATTAAGTGAGATTTTAATAAAAATATTTTACTTTAATTTTATTGTTTTACTTCATTAAAACTTTTTTATGGTAAGTTTATATATTTTTTGTTCACATTACAGTTTTATTCTACTGCATTCAGATAACGCAACATTTTATTGAAACAAATCAAAGTTTATGGGAATGAATCCCAGTTTAACGCCCTTGTGTTCCTATTCGTCTAAATTCGTTGCTTAAAAGTTAAGTTTTCATTTTAGTTATTTATATTTTACATTAGCTTATACAGTACTAACAGGTTAATTGAAAAGTCTCCGGCCTGACACATAAGTGGAACTACTAGAAATAAATCCATATTAATTATATCTAACTTTCCAAAGACGCATGTATAAATTTGGCACATGTCAGGTCTTGTATTTGTAAATTATATTATTTTGAGTTACTGTGAAAAAATGGATAAAAAAGATTTTTGAAAAAATGCAGTTGAAGAAACAATAAAAATGAGCACCGAAGACAGTAATCCCAATGGACAGCCAAAACAGGTTGTTACCGAAGAAAACATCAAAAACGCCCACAAATTAATTTTTGATGACCGCGCCAGTTCACTTTTGACCAAAACTAACGACGAGTTGACGATTCGGAGCAGTGTCTGGAAATGTCTAAGCGTAATAAGCCCGAGTTATTGCATCGATATGTAAGAATGGATGAAAGATGTGGCAATTCACTTCGAAGTTCAATCAAAAATCATCCGAGTGGACTGCACACAATGAAGCCGCTCCAAAACGTCGAAAAACGCAACAGTCGACTGTCAAGGTTATGGCGTCATATTTTGGGATGCGCATGGTATAATTTTCATTGATTACCTGGGAAAGGATGAACCATAAACGGCGACTATTGGACCATTTGAAGGAGGAAATCGCAGAACGGCCGAATTTGAAAAAAAAGAAATGACTGTTTCACCAAGGCAATGCACCGCATCACAAGTCACAATGGCGACAAAAATTAATAAATTGGGCTTCGAATTGCTTCCGCATCCACCGTTTTCTCCAGACCTGGCCTCCGGGATTATTTCCTGTTCTCAGGTCTTAAAATAATGTTCGCTGGGAAAAAATTTTCGTCGAATGAAGAGATAATCCCCGAAACTGATGCCTATTTTGAAGCAAAGGACAAATCGTACTACAAAAATTGTATCGAAAAGTTGGAGGGTCGCTATAATCAGGGTATCGTGCAAAAAACGAATTTTACCAACAAAAAAATTGATTCACAATGGCAGGCCGGTGACTTTTCAATTGACCTTTTATACTTCTATTGATAATACTAAAATATTTTTGATTGCCGCGTAAGCATAGTTCACAAAGTTTGAGAAATGAATATGAACAAGTAAGGAAGGGCTAAGTTCGGGTGTCACCGAACATTTTATACTCTCGCATGATAAAGTGATAATCGAGATTTCATTATCCGTCATTTACATATTTTTTTATTTTCTTGTAAAATTAATTAGATTAGATCAATTTGTTTACTTTGATTATTGAATTGTATTTTCATTTATATGTACATACATATGTATTATACAGAGAAGGCATCAGATGGAATTCAAAATAGCGTTATATTGGAAGAAGGCGTGGTTGTGAACCGATCTCACCTTTATTTCGTACATGTCATTAGGGTGCTAAGAAAATATTATATACTGAATTTCATTGAAATCGGTCGAGTAGTTCCTGAGATATTGTTTTTGGTCCATAAGTGACCGACGCCACGCCTTTTTTAAATTTCTAAAAAAGCCTGGGTGCAGCTTCCTTCTGCCTTTCTTCCGTAAAATTTAGTGTTTTTGACGTTTTTTGTTAGTCGGTTAACGCACTTTTAGTGATTTTCCACATAACCTTTCTATGGGAAGTGGGCGTGGTTATCATCCGATTCCTTCCATTTTTGAACTGTATATGGAAGTTCCTAAAGAAAACGACTCAATAGAGTTTGGTTGACATAGCTATGGTAGTTTGCGAGATATGTACAAAAAACTTTTTAAGGGGCGGGGCCACGCCCACTTTTCCAAAAAAATTTCGTCCAAATATGTCCATTCCTAATGCAATCCTTTGTGCCAAATTTCATTTTAATATCTTTATTTATGGCTTAGTTATGACACTTTATAAGTTTTCGGTTTTAGCCATTTTGTGGGTGTGGCAGTGGGCCGATTTTGCCCATTTTCGAACTTAACCTTCTTATGGAGCCACGAAATACGTGTACCAAGTATCATCATGATATCTCAATTTTTACTAAAGTTACAGCTTGCACGAACGGACAGACAGACGGACAAACAGACGGACAGACAGACATCCGGATTTCAACTCTACTCGTCACCCTGATCACTTTGGTATATATAACCATATATCTGACTCTTTTAGTTTTAGGACTTACAAACAACCGTTATGTGAACAAAACTATAATACTCCCCTTAGCAAGTTTGTTGCGAGAGTATAAAAAGATCAGAAAACTACCTGAAGGTAGTTGCTCTGTGAGAACGTAAACGGCAACACCAAAAGAGAATGAGCCATAAAAGTTTTCTCATTTAACAGCGAGAGTAACTATTTTAAAACATCGCCGATGATATATATACTTATGTACGTATTCACTCGGGCGAAAAAAAAATCCAATCAGAGATGAACAAAATATTACTGAAACCCACCCCTTTAGAAGCAGAAAGAAAGTCGAAGCAAATAATCTGCAACTACTGCAGTTGGATGATGGACAATCGCCTTTCAGTGCACAACTATGTGCTGGATGATTGGTCGACCGTCAGATATTGCTGAGACGGTAGCCAACTCACCGTGAGCTGCATTTCCAACCCTGCAGTACATATTTTTTTTTAACGACTCACTCTTTTTACTTTTTGTCATTGCATTTTGGTAATGTTTTTACTACCACCTTCATATTTACAAAGTTTTTTTTGTTTTTTTCTGCGAACTATCGCAATACACCAAGTAGGATTTGCAAGAATAAATGTCTTCTCTGCCTTGCGTCGATCTAGAAAATGCTGGAACGGAACCAACTATACATTCACACTAATGCGTGCAAAAAAAGAATAAGTATATAATAGGAAAAAACATTATATACAATTGTTTTCATACTAGCAGCAGCAGGCACACGTTTTTTCTATTACGTCTTAACGTATTTATAATGAAATTTACTTTCATCAGCGTTTATGTACATAGTTGTGATATTACTACCCCATAAATAAGGGAATACTGAAAGCGCACGTAAAGACGGCGTGGCAGTTTTAAATATGCATGAATGCATATGTATGTACATATATGTAACGCGGTAGTTTGTTCCATAAAATACAAATCATACATACATATGTATGTATGCATGTTGCCTATACTTTAATTCAGTTTTAGAAATATCTAAATTTAATTTATTTACTAATTCGTTATCTCTAGTTACAATACATAGTAGTTATATGCCAAATCTGGATTCCAAAAATTCGTCCATTGAAGGTCATCTTTTCAAAGACAACGTAGAATGCTTATTTGGCATACATAGTTCTGTAAAATGCCATCGCGATAACTATAATGATAAATAATATCCTTAAGTCTAACGCCCCGCAAATGCACATTCAAACTTATTTCATTCTTTTTTTTCTATTGATATATCCGCATAAACATCCGACTCTCCAAATTTATATAATGTACATATATTTCTAAATTGAGCATCTATTTGAATACTATAATATATACTTATTACCAACCGATTCTTCGTAACTTTTAGAATACCATGTACATATGTATATTTTTTGAAATTAGAAGATTCTAACTTAAAGGAACATTATCCGTTGTATTGCACCGGATAGAAAGATAAAAAAAGAAATTCATTTTGACTTTTTATATCATGGCAAATAATAATGTTCCCCTGCAGGAACTTGATTTTGATTGTTTAGTTTGTATGGCAGTCACATACTGTGCCCAAATAAGGTGACATTTGAATTTAAACTGCGCGCGTCGAATGATTTGGGGAATTATTTTTTTTTTTAGGTTGGTAGTACTGTCAGTCACATTTATGTCGATATCGTGGTGTTGTTCATTATGAATTCCTTCCAACCGGTCAAACAGTCAACAAGGAATATTATTTGAACTTTATGCGTCGTAACGCTATCCGCTTAAAAAAGCCGGAATTGTGGAAAGACAATTCTTGGTTTTTACACCACGATAATGCACCATCCCATACTGCCATCGTAATTCGTGATCATTTCGCCGAAAAATCAACCCATATCGTTCCGCAACCACCGTATTCATCTGATCTGGTGCCGTGCGACTTCTGGCTGTTCACCAAGCTCAAAAGACCGCTCCGGGGACACCGTTTTTATACGATAGAGGTGATTCAAGCCGCAGCGAAGACGGAACTGAAGGCCATCCCGGAAAGTGACTACAACCAGTGTTTCGAAGATTGGAAAATCCGTTGGCATAAGTGCATTGCATCGGGAAGGGATTACTTTGAAGGGGATGAAATATATTTGGAAGCATAAATAAAGAGTTTTCAAAATAAATATAATGTCACCTTATTTTTTGGGCACAGTAGTATATGCAACAAAAGTTCAATCTAAAAAATTTCTTCAGCGTTGTTTTTGTCAATAATCCATAATAACTTTTGTGACGATTCCATTTCAAATATAAATGATCTCAATACCAAGACATGTTTTTGAGTTTACAGTTTGTATGAGAACTATATGCTGCAGTAATCCTATCTAAAATATACCTTCGAAAATTTTACCGTTTCTAAAAGCAATAATTTGTATTTCGTGTCTATATCTCGTCTTATACAAACGTTTTCAAAAAAAAAACTGAACTTTTCATCGATCAGTTTGTATGGCAGCTACATGCTACAGTTGTTCGATCTGAACAACTTCTTTGGAGATTATAGTAATGCTTTGGATAATATTCTGGTCCAAATTTCCTAACGACATGTAGTCAAATTTCACGACGACAAATGAATATATGTATGTACTACTATGAGGCATAATTAAAAAAATTTTAATTTATTCTCCAAAATCTATGCCATCCCCTCAAAGTAGTCCCACTTGGCTCCAACATACTTATTTCAAAGTCTTCCAAACTCCGAGAAAGTTGTGAAAGTCAATTTCCGGAATAATCTTCAGAACGCGTAGAGATTCACGTTTAATGCCTTCAATTTGCTGAAAACGTTTATACTCCTCCAACTTGAAGTCAGGGAAATACCTTACGATGTAAAACGTCAAAAAGAGGAACGGAATCTAAGCAATTTTGTATATACATATGTATATACCATATCTAACTTATATATTTAAGCATACGATTTGTTAGAAAAACCGAAATCATTATAAAGTCATTATATAATATAAAATCAGCCTGATGTTTGAAAATCCGGGTAATGGTTATACGGCATCTAGGTCAAGTTTTCGCCCAATAATATACTGTTATGAGTAAAATATGTTCTGAAATTTTCATTCAGATAAATCAAATATTTTCCGATGCATCTCGCATAAAGACACCAGGAAGTTTGAAAATCTTTTTATTAAGTATATATGGGCTCAGGGAAGTATTGACCCGATTTCATCTATTTTGGATACACAGAATTACTCCCGCAGGAAAAGGATTCTGTCTGAATTTTATTGCGTATAGGTACTGTGGTCCACATATTCGATACCTAGGGTCTTGAACAGTTTTGGTTGGATTTGAACAATTTGAACCTAGATATGTGATTTCAAGAAAAAGTAGGCAGTGCCACGCTCATCGTCTAATTTGATGCATTTAGTTATTGATTTATCCCGATTTTAGTAGTTTTTAACAGTACCGTAACCGCGTGAGCGGCGCTTTCATCCGTTTTCTCACTATCGGTAGTAATTCTTGTAATATTCCTGCTGGGCGAATTTGATTAATGTAGCTTAAGTTGTTTAGGAGATATGCACATTAAACTTGTTTGAAGGCGGGGCCACGCCCACTTTTTCAAAATTTTTTCCACAGGTGCACCATGCTATTGTGAACTCCTTTGCCAAGTTATCTTAATTTAGTCCTTAGTTATAGCATTTTATATTTTTCGGTTCATGGAGAATTGTAGGCGAGGCCGATTACGCCCATCTACGCAATCGTTTTTTTTTTTACTAAGGAACCTCTATACCAAGTTTAATCAAGATGTCTCAATTTTTACTCAAGTTACAGTTTGCACGGACGAACGGACGGACAGAGAGGCAATCACCGGATTTCAACTTTTCTCGTCATCTTGATCATTTATTAATATAAAATTTTATATCTATCTCGATTAGTTTTAGGTGATACGTATAACGGTTAGGTGAACCAAACTACAATACTCTGTAGCAACTGGTTGCAAGAGTATAAAAATAATTACCTGTTTTTTATATTTTATGTGCCTGCCTTAAACTGTTAGTAACATACACTCTATTGGTCGTTCTCAGCTGGTTTTAAAGTTGTGATTTAAAATTTAACGGTACTAAAAACTCGTGGATATTAATATAAATTACCTTCTACTTATTTTCAACTCAAGCAAAAGTAAACAAATGTTTTGGAAATTAATTGCATTCTGCTTTAAATTACTTATTGGAACACATTTGCTTTACGTAAACTAAAATATAACAAACATATGGTTTTATACCAAAATATTTGGTTGTTAATATATTTCATTTTAAATATCGAAAAATTCCTTACGCTTGCAAAAAGAGGGTTTAAATTCGGAAATGAATGCACATTTAAATTTATTTACTCTTGTATACCGGCATTACAAACTAAATCCGTTCATATGTTAGGTACATAGAAAAGAGTATTACTATATATTTAAATATTTTCACTTTGAGAACTTTTTCTGTATAGTTTGTAATACTGAGAAAGAAACGTCGGAGATCTTATGAAATACAAATTAATGAACCATGACCATCTGATAGTACGCGAACTAGTTCCTCAGTGTTCGAGATATCGGTCGACTTTTTTGCTTTGCTCCCTAGGAAGTTGTTATATGGAATGCTATTTTCACGAGCTTTCGAGTGAAATATTGTCAAAAATATCGCTATGAGCTCTGAATAATTTTTTACGGAAACTGCTTTTATTTGTAAAAGGTGTTCAGTGCAACCGAAGTTTACGTTTTTCCTTGTATTGACTTAGCCTTTTTAATATGTGTCGCGAATAGCTATACAATTTTCGAACAATATTTTTACCTATGGTATGTAGATACAACTTTTTGCATACTTTATGCTCTAATATGTACATATGTCTTTACCCCATTAAACATCACAACAAACTGCAAATTTACTGCTGCGTACAAAAAATATGTATAATAAGTGCATATTGTATATAGGATATATACAAACTATATACAGTTGTGTACGAAAGTATACTTCTATATGCAAGACCTGTTTTTTTATAATACCTGCTATTGCAATAGTTTTTACTATTCGGTTGTTGGGAAGTTTTTTGGTGCTTCACATAACAGCATGAAACAGCGTGCCTTTGTCTATTGTCTAAATCGTAATTGTACAACCTCAACGTCCGACCATCCTTGACAAAATCCAACCAGTCAGCCAACCATTTATTCATTATATACAACATCGTATTGAATAACGCGAAAAAAAAAAATTGCAAGGCATTTGCCGTTACGGTTGTGTACGTGTACGCAAACGACGTCGGCAGCCAACCAGCGTGCAGTGCATATTCAACTAGCACTGTGCCACCAATAGTTTTTTTTCTATTGGGATGCCTGCCGACCAACCAAACAAACAACACAACTTCGCCAGGAGTTGCATACATATGGCTGCAATGCAAGGCTAAAATTAATGGTTTCAACACCTACATATACAGAGAAAGGTCCTATGACGAAACAACTACTAATGTCCAGTCCATGCTTAGTGGCAAAAATTGTAAGCGTGTCTCTGGCAGCCAGCTGGTTATGGACTGCTAAGTGGGATAGTTGCCTGGTTTCTCAGTTTCCCGCCTTTTCGCCAACTGTTGAATAACGTACCGAGTAGTGACCGCGCGGCCGAGTAGATACTAGGAAAACGAAAGAACCGATGAATAAGTGAACATGGGTCCCACCTTTTTTAAGCTGTACAAGTAGATGCGATGAATGTATGGTTGGGTGCAGGGCATGGCTATATGCGGTCATTTATTTCTGGGACGTTTGTTGTCATCGTCGAATTTGGTGATCATAACGCCTGCTGATCTGAATTGGTGCAATTAACTGCATACATTTGGTAATATTGCAAAACAATCATCAATTGTTTCTTCTATTGAACATTTATAAGTTCATATTAAGAACTGCATTCATAAGTTGAAACCAGGAACGTACTTTATTTTAGTTTTAAATAAAATTTGAAAGCAACATTTCCTTAGCTGCGGAGCACACATTTTGTTCTGGGGTTAAGTTTGTTTATAAATAACCATATACAGGTTGTCTGATAAGAGGCCAATTTATACATACATATGTGATTAAGCAAATGGGAAACTTGTTGCTAGACGCTACTCTACGTACAGCAACATTTCGATCTAGCCCAAACTCTTTATAAGAGAACTCATTCAATGACAAACATACATATGTATATGTATAAACATACATATGTCGAAAAATGCTATAAATCGTTAACCGGTCTAAATACTCATTTATATAGGGCTCTTTTTGCTCTAACATCTGCTGCTGCCCTCTCTCAGAGCGCTTCCATTTCTATGCGTTGCGAAATAAAGAGAAACTTCTTAGCAGTGGAAACTGTCTGATGAGAATGCACTAGACAGTTTTGCGTTGAGTAGATACACTTGATGTATATATGTATGTACACATATGTATGCGTATACATAAGAGCCTCTAATCGATTATGCATTCACATACCCACATATACATACATACATATGCGAACTAATATTCTTTGCTTTATTCTCATTAGTTGGTTGCTTAGCATTGCATTTCGCACACATTACAAGACTTATGTAAATATGTATGTCAGAATTCCTATACACTGCCTTGCACTTCTGCAGTTGTAATAGACCGCTGGATGGCCGACAGGTGTCGGTTTGAATATCAGTTATGTTTATTTCTGTGTTTAGTAAAGCCCGCTTAATCGCACGCACGAGACGCAAGCATATTGGTAGAACGTATCACGGCGCGGCTACGTGACGGAGAACGCTTTCGGGCTCAACTAAAATCGGAGAACCGTTAACGCTTAGTACTTAAGCATTTGTGCAGGCGTTTCGAATTGAGTATGTATTATCGGCTCTTAGGAGTAAAGTTCTCAGCGCAGCAAGCAAAACAATAAACAAGTAAAGCAATAACAGTAACCAGGAGTGGTTGCAACAGGTGGAGCCTTCAAAGTGTATGTTAAACAAATATAATAATGTAAAGTCCGAGAAAATAGCTTGGCTAATACTGGAACATAACAACAAAGTATGTAATAAATTAATATGTCTTCAGCATTTTAATTTCCAGCAAAGAAATTTTTAAGTAATCGAGACAAAATTTAAATAGGTAAGTAGTTAGTTCAAGTCGTCCGTTAGGTTTGCCGGATGAGCGGCAGATCCTTGAAAGCGTAAAAAAGCTTTTAACAGAAGTATGTGATCTCGAATGAAAGTACAAAAATAAACGCAAAACGAAAACTATGCGTGAATATACGTGGAACACGCATGATTTTCGTTTTGTTTTAATTTTTGTTCTGAACACACTTTTGACAGATACATACGTAGAGCCATTCGTATATATGTATGTACAATGCATTATATGTATTACACATGTGCGTCTACGAGTCAAAGTAATTACACGCCTGCCCTAGGTGCTTTCAAATACATAATGTACTTGCTTCCAGAAACACATACCGATATGCATTCGTGAGGTACAATTTTAGCATTAGACGTTTTCAAACCTAGCAACAATGTCTAAGTTTCTTCAAAATATTAAATTGTAGTTGGTGCGCAGCAAAATTGTTAATCGGCTCTACACATTCAATATATTGACCGCGATAAGGCCGTCGAGAGAAAACCAGGGTCCAGGTCAAATAGGAAGGGACCCCACCATGCCCCTCCCTATAGAAATATTTCTAATAATTTATAAATTTTTTTAACTATCTTCTCATTTACTTTTTCAACGTTTTGGAAGAATAAGTCGAATACGACGCAGTCTCAAGGCGATGCAAATATTTGGACTAATATTCGAGCATTTACAGTATTCAAAAAGATGTGATGAGAATTTTAAAATTTGAATCATAAATGTGCCTGAGGTGACTTGCTTCATTAGATAACTTCTCAGATACATCAAGGGAACACTTTTTTGCACAACTTATTGCAGATGTGTTGAGTTCATTTTCATTCATATCACCGATTTGCCATAGAAATGAGAACGATTTCGTTAGATTTTATTTACTGCAATTTTTTTATTGATTGAATGAGGGTTGCAAGCAAAACATATAAAAGCATTCAAATTTACTCATATATTTCAAAATTCCATGTACGTTTCGACGAGTTTCTGACATAAAATTGTGGTTTTTAACTTTCTTCAAAGCGTTTTTCAACTGGGCTTCGATTCTGGCGGACCTGCTTGTATTGGAAAGACACTGAAGTGAATTAGGTGTTTTGGATTTCATAATATCCAAACGTTTTGTTCTCAACGGTGAGTGAACGACACCAAAAATGTTATTGCTGAAGGAAAGCATTCGGCAGAGTCGACTCCAGCCAAATTCTACATATGGGTACTAAAGAGCATACTTATTTTTACGTAGGATGTGATTTTGCGGACCTTCCAATTTACGGCTGAATGCCGAAATTTTCCCATGTTTTGAAAATTAAAGCGGGAATAGCTTTGCTGGTTTCTTCGTGGCAATCTACAAAAGCAGTAAAACGCTCCTTTATTGGTAATCGCAACGCTTAAATAAATGTTCGAATTAATCAATCATCTTAAGCCTCCTAATTTTTACCCGTTCATTTAATCTTTTGGAAAACTCAGGTCCTCTCGTGAACTCCGGGAATGTGTAACATGCAAACGCGATCAATCAATTCTAAATATACATAGATCACGATCAAAATATCGCAATAAATATTGAATAGTTAGAAAAAGCGTTACGTTATTAGTTATCAAAATGCTTTTCTTTGCATTCGCAGAGAGAGTGGCTTTCGATTTGTTTGAAATAGTTGCAAGCGAATTTAGAATACTACTACCAGTAAAAGGTATATATTAGGGTGATTAAAAAAAATTTTTTTTTTTCGATTGGTACTCGGAAAAATAGGTTCCTAGACACCTCTAAGAAAGCCTCTCCAAATATGAGTTTTTAATTGTAACGGGAAGGTCCTCCTACACACAGTGTTCTATTTTTTCTTATTATCAGATAGAAAAATTTATATCTCGCTTCCAACTACTTGAAAAAATATCTTGGTTCTTTAGACTTTGAAGGAAATTGAATGTTCTACAAAAAAGGTCTCCTATGATTTTTTCGTAGACCCAACCGTTTAAAAGATATTAACAGTTAAAATTTGATTATTTTTGGAAAAATTCTTTATTTCTTATTAATTTTATAACTCAATGAAATTTTGCGATATTATTTCTTAAATATGGATTGAGTAATTTTATTCGGACCATTGTATGTTATTGAGCACACTTTTGACAATTCAGAGTAATTCTTTTGTCGTCACTTTTTTAGTTCATAAACTCTAGTCGCGGTTTTCTCAAAACTACTTTTTCAAAGACCGTGTTCACGGTAATTTCATAACTACTTGACCCATTCATTTAAAAACTTGTTCACATTTTTGACTAATGAAATACCTCCCCCAATTGTTTAAAAAATTTTTGGCATAAAATGGCGACATTTTTGAGTGGCAAATAACAGCTTTCACCTGAAATGACCGCCAAAAATTTTTAAATGAAAAAAATATATATATCAGAGGGGGAAGATTTGATTATAATTGAACTAATTTTTCTTGGTTTTTTATTTTTAGATAATTTCCAGCCGAGTTATGGTGAACACCGTAAAATGTTTTTTCTCAAGACGTTCTGGGGGAAGCTCTGTTACCAGCTTATGCTTCAATATTTCTTTATGAAAAAATTACCCCATATTGTCAAAAGTGTTCTCAATAATGTACAAAGGTCCGAATAAAATTGCTTAATTCGTATTTAAGAAATAAATTCGCGAAACAAGGATTTTTTTACCTTTAAATATTATTCAGGGCATGTAATTATAAGAGGATACATCAGTTTATGGTATGTAATATGCAAATATGTACATATGTAAATTATTAATTGGGATCAAATTAGGCAATGCCAAATATTTCCGTATACCGTACACAAGAGAAAGCGTACAATAATATGTTGTGAGAGAGAATGCAATGCGCAATACCAAAATTAAAGTTCCCAATAATGACAACATATTTGTTCGTGTACAAACAAACCAGATTTTTAAGCCAAATATTATTATACTGAATCCTGTTAATATGAAATACCAGAATTATTAAATTATTATATGTATGTGTGTAAGCTTCAGAATTTGTCAAGGTGTTTCACAACTGCGTAATGTCTCTCTACTCACAAGTGGTTTAAGATATTTTGTTGTCTTCCTATTAGCCTTATATTGTATACATTTTGTGTTAACGTAGTTGTACAATTTTTTATTATTTTATTAGCTCAGCCTCGTCTGGACACCTACATACATACATTTAATTACGTTTCTAGATACTCATACATCTAACGTATGTGTCAAGCCCAGCACAAACATTTTTGTTCGCACATAACTACATATAAGCAATATTATCAGCGGGCACGTATTGTAGCAGCTGTTTTCGTGTCTGTCTGATTCATCGCTAGATGTAAAGAAGGCATATTTCAACAATAAAGCAGTTATTGAAAAAATCCCACGAAGCATCGTTCAAAAGCTTAGAAAGTACAGACTCCCACTTGTATTTTCATGTGGTTCTAAAAGTACAAAATTTTTTCACAAAATTGTAATGATACAGTTTTTTTCTAATAATTTTTCTAGTCACTATAAAGTAAAACAAACCATTCTTTATGATAAATCAACAAAGTTATGGAAGAAAAAATTGCATTGCCAAAGGTCTACAATTGTACAAACAGAAAAAGTGCCTAATATATACATTGTTTGTGGGATTTGATAGCGGCAATTTTCTCACCGTCTAGTTAGCAGCAATCTGTTAGTTAAGTTCTAGTTAAAAAAAGCTTCTTTACCGATAAAAGAAGTATTGGTTAAGGTAACCAAAACTTAACTTGACAGATAGCTGCTAACCAAACATTGAGAAAATGACCCCAAATCGTTAAAATAGAGCAAAGGTTTTAAAATTAACCGAAAATACATCACAAAAGTTTATTCATCCAAAAACATTACACTGAAATCTAAATGTTAATATGTTTCACTCGAAGATTTCCTATATAATTCGCCAAAGATGTAAAGAACAGTGGATGGATTTGTGCAAAATTGGTTTTATTTTAATGTGTGTAATGTCGGATAAGCTGCAAGAAAAGATTTGACTGCGCCTCTGTTTTACAAACATTTGTTCATCAATTAACAAAAAATTGCACATTCTTTCCTATTGGGTGATAAGAAAATGACGCTAAAAGCAGTTAAAAATTATCAGCGATAAGTGAATGTGCATACAAATTGTTCATATATATGTACAAATGTATATGTATAAACATAATTGGTGCGATATACTTATGTCATGTTGTTATCCTGCCACTGGCGGTGTCTAATCGTACTGAACATAATAAGAAATACGTGCTAGCCAGCAAACCACTCCTTGGTTTGGCAGTAACAAAATATTTTGTTGCTTCGAGCCAGGATTGAAACCACGTCGCACCATATTGAGCCAAACACTAAATGCAGTCGCTTACTACGATGGTTAGCATATGCACATATGCATGGAAAAATAAATATTAGGTTGTCAAAAAAGTCTTGCGGTGTTTTCGCTAGTTGGCGCTGAAAGCGCGTAATTCTAGTTTTATTCGTCGCATCGGGTCATGCTATACTTTTTTGAAAAGCTCATTTCACGCGCCAACACGTGTTTCTTTTAAGTCGTTCGTGAGTTATAGCGTCACAAACATGGAGCAAAATAAAGAGAAAATACGGCATATTTTACAGTACTACTACGATAAAGGCAAAAATGCATCTCAAGCCGCCAAAAAATTTTTTGCAGTTTATGGACCCGATACAGTTTCCATTTCCACCGCACAATGATGGTTTCCACGTTTTCGTTCTGGTGTAGAGGTGGTCGAAGATGCGCCACGCTCCGGAAGGCCTGTCGTCGAAAATTGCGATAAAATCGCTGAATTGGTCGAAAGAGACCGGTAATAGTAACAGCCGTAGCATCGGTCAAGAGCTGGGCATGAGTCATCAAACCGTTATAAACCATTTCAATAAATTCAATAAATCATTCAATAAAAATACCGCAAGACTTTTTTGACAACCTATTATAAAAAAGACTTGAGCCAGTCAACTTAACATCATACGTCTCTCTAATGGATTGCTTTAAAAAACAATTGTAAAAAAATAATATTAGAAATACGTCTTACGAACAAAACATGACAATATCCAAATCTTGTGAGCATGTAAGGCTACATTTTTTTATTATTTAGCTTTAAAGGCAAAAGGTCAAATAAAATTATTAAATATATAAATATGACGTCCATTTATTTGACCATTTGGCTTTCAAACTATATCCTGCACTTGGACTACAATTCCAAATCAATACTAAAAAAATCTATATTTCAAACTAGCATCGACTGCAAACCATAAAACTTACTACTTCTTCTTTTAATATTGTTAAATTATTATAAAGTGTGTTTGCTTCGTTATCAGTGCAATTCTAGTACATTGTAATATTTTTCAAGATAATCATTGTTGTTCTGCAATTGTTCATATATTACTTTTTTTTACTTTATTTGTTGTTAAAGATAGCGCAAAAATAAATAGTAACTAATAAGCGGTAAATACAGATGACGAAAATTTACAGTAAAGTGCAATAATAAGACACAAGTTGTAAAAATATATAACAAAAATCATTATGTAAACATGCACATTAACATACATACATATGCAGATATACATATAGTACTACTGTGATCAAATTAAAAGGTGATGCCAACGAATTTTCCAGTCATCCTAGCACTTGGAAAAATCTTCCGTCGTGATCATCATAGCCTTCTACGATTCAGCTTTTATATCCCCAATGAAGTCAAAACGGTGTCCTCGGAGTGGTCATTCTGAATAGCCAGAAGTTACACGAAAGTAAATCAGGCGAATGCGGTGGTTGCGGTCCGATAATATGAAAATGAAATAACCAAAGCAGTACGAGATGGTGCATTATGGCACTTCTTTGTTCTATAAATTCAGACATAGTAAAAATCGAAGAATTCACTTTTAGAGCCTCACAAAACGACGCCTATCTCAAATTCTTATAAATATTTTGACGTGTATCTGTAGCTTAAATTTAAGGGGTCGTTATTTTTTTTTTTTTTGTTTTTAGGCTTCCATTCATTTAACATAGGAATTTACGTTTTTTCCTAGGGATAGGGCAAGATTTAACAAAATTTTATTAATTCTAGACACAAAGATGCACCACTATTAGAAAAACGCGCTATCTAAATTTTCTTAAGCTAACTCAAATATTGGGCGATACACATATATAGCATAAAGTCACCCGGAAATTCTAAAAAAAATCTATAAAGTGTGTGGGTTCTAAGAAATGCATTGACCCGATTAAAACCATTTTTAACAAACAGACAAGCTAAACGGATTCTCTTCAAAATTCAATTGCATTACACATTCACAGATATTTTCGGGAAAAAGCCAACTATAAGGACTGGGTCCATATATTCAGTACCTATGGTCTTCAATAGCTTTGTTTCGATTTGGGTAATTTTTATTCATAACGTTGAGGTATGCCACATATGCATCATTCGTGCAAAGTTCCATCCTGATATATTAATTGGTTCTTGATTTCTATACAGGAAAGTGAAAGAAAATATGGAACTTAAAATTGTGTTATATTAGAAATAGGCGATGTCGCTACACTTCTTCTTCTTCTTTACTGGCGTAGACACCGCTTACGCGATTATAGCCGAGTCGACAACAGCGCGCCAGTCGTTTCTTCTCTTCTTCTCTTGTCGCTACACTATAACATAAAAATGTCAGAGGAATGTCACGTACCAAATTTGGTTCAAATCAGTCGGGCAGGTCCTCTTATATAGTATACATACTATATACTCGATGGTAAAATGTAATGAATCTTGCGTATTCAGTTATCGATTTATCACACTTTTAGTAGTGTTTATACTCTTCAAACCAGTTGCTACAGAGTATTATAGTTTTGTTCACCTAACGGTTGTACCTAACACATAAAACTAAACGAAGTAGATACAGGTTTATTTATAAACATAAATGAAAACCAGGTTGACTGTCTGTCTGTCCACCCGTCCATCCGCGCAAGCTGTAACTTGAGTAAAAATTCAGATATTTCTATGGAACAAGGCATGCAGGTTCGCCCACAAATCGCCATTAACCGAAAACATGTAAAGTACTAGAACTAAGCACTAAATTATGACTTAAAGCGGTAACCTGCAACAGAGGATCGCAGTAGTAAGGGGCATCTGCAGAAAATTTTTTTTTGAAAAAGTGGGCGTGGCCCCACCCGCTAACAAGTTTAATGTACTTATCTATTATATATATTATTATAACAACTTCTACCGAAAATGTAAAAATGTATAAAATCGAAGGATAACTCACAACTCGTCCACTCCCCATATAACAGTATTGTTAAAAACGCAATAAATCAATAACTAAATGCTCAAAAGACATTATGACCTAGAAATATCGCGGGCTTAATTACATGTGGCGAATTGCGCTCGCAAAGATTTCATTATTTTTGAAATATTGTTCAATAATAATGATACGTTGTTCTAAGGTGTAACGTTCCATTTTTCTAAGCCTAAATCGTCATCTGCCGGTTTGTACTTGATACAAATTCAGATTTTCTCACGTTTACTTTAAGGCCAAGTTCACCTGCAGCCACGCTAAGTTAGTCTAAATTCGACTTCAAGTCCAATTTTTGGATAGATAGCAGGGCGATATGATCCACGTAAGCTAATTCTCTTAGATGTTTGTTGAGATTCTAGGGTATACGACGATTAATCTTTAATGATTTATTATCACATCGTCAAGAGCCATGAGCCATAGTTTTTTGAAAAAAAAAATCACTCCGCTTCAAAATTTATTGCGCATCTTTAAAAATTTTTAGACGCAAGGTGGCATATCCCAAAAACTCTGTTTGGGCATAGTTTTATTTCAAAAACTTAAATTATGCATCCTTTATATACTTCTTCTATAATGGCGTAGAAACCGTTTACGCAGTTATAGCCGAGTCAACAACAGCGCGCCAGTCGTTTCTTCTTTTCGCTACGTGGCGCCAATTGGAGATTTCAAACCACCTGGTCTCTCCAACGGACTGGAGGTCTTCCTCTTCATTTACTTCCCCCGGCGGGTACTGCGTCGAATACTTTCAGAGCTGGAGTGTCTTCGTCCATTCGGATTACATGACCTAGCCAGCGTAGCCGCTGTCTTTTAATTCGTTGAACTATGTCAATGTCGTCGTATATCTCATACATCTCATCGTTCTATCGAATGCGATATTCGCCGTGACCAACGCTTAAAGTAGCATAAATCTTTTGCAGAACTTATTTTTCGAAAACTCAGTCGACTCATCAGATGTTGTCATCGTCCATGCCTCTGCACCATATAGCAGGACGGGAATAATGAGTGACTTATTGAGAGAGGACTTTACTTCTCAATTGCTTACTTAGTTGGCAAGAGATATCCTGCGTTAGATTTCGAGGCTGATATTCTTGGTAGTGTTTACGCTGGTTCCTAAATAGACGAAATTATCTACAACTGCGAAGTTATAACTGTCAACAGTGATGCGGGTGCATAATCGTGAGTGCGACGACTGTTTGTTTGTTGAAAGGAGATATTTCATCTTCCTTTCGTTCACCATCAGACCCATTTGCTTCGCTGCCTTATCCATTCGGGAGAAAGAAGAACTAACGGCGCGGTTTTTAAACCCAATGATATTAATATCATCGTCATATGCCAGCAGCTGTAAACTCTTATAGAAGATTGTACCTTCTCGGTTTTGTTCTGCAGCTCGAATTATTTTCTCCAGAAGTAAGTTGAAGAAGTCACACGAATTCCGCATAGCACACTTAAATTCCAAACTCTGGGAGTCAGTTATTAGACCACTTCTGAGGGTTCTGCAAGAGTATGCTCCGGTTTTGAGACCTTCTGTTAGTCACCGCATTTTTTAGTAAAATTTTCGAACATTACCCCTATCGGCTGGCCGATTTGTCTAGCTCTTTCTACTCACGCATTTCGGCTTCTCTCTTGTTGTGCCTTCAAATGCGTCTCGCTCGGCTCCTCTTCAACTCTCGGTCTCCCTCTTCAACTCTCGGTATCTATCCCATCGCGCACTTGTTGTGGTCGAACGTGACTTTGCGAAGTAGGCAGTCTGATTTCTCTCCGCTGCGACACGGCACTCATCGTCGTACCAGCTGTTCTTTTGCATTTCCCGAAAACCAATGGTTTCGGTTGCAGCTGTACGTAAGGAGCTTGAAATGTTATTCCCAGTTCTCTTACACCGAGTTGTTGACGAGTGCTCTCAGAAAGTCGTGAGCTGCTTGAATCATATGTGAGAGAAAATAATTGTTTCTGGCCACTTCTAATTGTATGGCGATCAGAGAACTTTCCTCACTTGCGTAAACTTTTACACATGACTCCAGCCTCCATTCTTTGTAAACACTAAAGTGGAAAATTACATACGCCTTTTATATTTCGGGATTTGATAACCCTGTGTTGCAATCTGGCAGCTCACAACTTTATCGTAAAGTTTGACCTTTTTATGTTATATATGCTCAAAACTGTTTGCACCCAAAAGTAAAAATCAGTTGACGGCATGTGTGTTTCAAGATGAACCGAATCAAAAGTTGTTCGCGCATGAAGTACTTCCAAGCAAATTATTACCTGTTTTTTGGAACAACTGGAACAATAAAGTTTGAGTGATATACAACCATCTGATCATCACATCGACTGACTGCAACAGCATTTTTGATTACTCAAAACATCAATAAACATCAAATACCAGATTTGGGACCGAAAACTTCTCTTTATTTCCGTGCGTAAAAGATAAACTATTAGCTCAACTTTCGACACTTAAATAGACGGTGACTACTTTCAGGACGCATGTTTTGCAGATACCTCATTTAGAGCGTCAAAAATGCTTCGAAAACTGGTTCAAACATGCAAAGTTATAAAGACCTTAATCCCGAAATTAAAAAGAACGACCTACATTATTTTTGTACCGTAAAAATTCCGTTGCAATCGTCAGGGTGCCAAGGAACACAACTATAAATTTTTACCCAAGTTAGTCACCCAAAATTCTATTTATCTCGTCATCCTGGTCGTTTACATATAACGCTATATCAAAACTGTTATACTTTTTGCAATACTTACACCAAAATGAAAGCATTGTACGTTGTACATTATTCATCTTTACCCACTAAACATTGATATCACTATATTTTATTTTTCAACTTATCTTATAACTAACTTATATTTTCTTTACAAAATTTGCCATGAACCATTGTGCAAGGCAACAGTATAATCTCGGAATAAATTGCCGTACAAACTAATCAATAAAAATTAGAATTGAGATTTTTGTTTACCTTTTTATATTACAGATGCAGCCAAAAATAATACTTCTTATTATATTATGCATATACGATTATGTGATTATATTATAATCATGTTATTAAATTTTATTTTCGGATTCTGCAAACATTTAAGGCTCTGCTGCGTATATTTATGATGGTACGAATTGTATTTTCATTTATATTATTTTCGTTTGAATTTTTACGTCAAGTTACTCCAATCCATACACACATAGCCCTATATATGTACATAGCACATCCATTTTAAGCATAAATATATATGAACAAGTTTATCTTAGATATGCATATGCCTGAACAAAGTTGGGAAATTAATGAAGGAATCAACTTGAAGATACATTTGTGATATGTTTTTGCATATTTTCATGTTATTGTCCCCATAATTAATTCGCCGTGCACTGGTGTGCTTGTTGTGGGCTTCAGCTTTTCATGCACAAAAGCGCTATGCAACAGATACAGCAGATACCTCGCGTCGGCCTCGGTGCTCCTGGCAGTATGGCCGCCGAAAGTAAACCACACCAATGTCAACAATGCATGAAGAGTTTCTCCAGCAATCATCAATTGGTACAGCACATCCGCGTCCACACTGGCGAAAAACCGTACAAATGCTCATATTGTGATCGTAGATTTAAGCAGCTTTCTCACGTGCAGCAACATACACGATTACACACTGGTGAGTAAAATCAAACACAAGTAAAAAAAGTTTTATTTTCAAATTAGATGGAATTAGTTAAAAAACATAATTTTCCACAGTCGTTCACTTACCTATGGTTAATTAAATTCTTAAACTCTACACGATGAAGTTCATATCATGTGCATATTTTCCCTCAATATGTGTGTAGGCTCGTTCAAATGAAGTCAGCGACACTTGAGAAGTAGTAGAGCTGTGAATATATTTATATATGTATATACGATACTAGAGGGCCCATCCACGCTTTACTTTCTATTAGTTAGATTATAACTATTAGTTAATGAGATATAGCATTTTGGGTAAGGAAACTTGTGTTAGAACTAAAGGAATCAAGAAGCATTTCGTGTGTTAAAAAAACATAAAAAAACATTAGTTTTTTGGGAAAGTTGAACTCTACCATTCCCAATACTTAATAACTTTATAATTTTTTAGGAAGGGTCAGTTTGAAATTGTACACATAAGTTTTATCGTTTCCCACCAATTTTCAGCCAAATCGGTTGAGCCGTTCTTGTGTTATAAATGATGTAAATAACACGACTTTCTTTTACATATACTCATATATTTCTTTAAAAAATAACATAACATTATTTTTTAAATAAACAAAAATAGGTGTAAATAAAATTTTATCTGTGATTATTAATAGCATCACTAAGCATTTTACTACAAAAACCAATTGATGCATTATAAAAATAAAAAATAAAGCTTAAGTAATTAATACTTCGTCGAATCTTCTAGGAATAGAATCCACCTGTATTTCTCGAGAGGAATGGAGGAATGGCCTTTCCAGCCTCCTTCACAACAGGTTATAACTTCTTAAAATTTCTCAGCTTCCTTGACCTTTGCTAACTGAGCCGACCAGATCATAACCTCAACTCCATTTGATTCTATTTTTTTACCAAAGCCATATTTATATAAGTTAATCCTCAGCTCTATGTGCTGTTGTCCAGGGTTTTTTGAATTTAATTCACAGTTAAACTTTTCTAATCAGCGAATTTTTATTAAGCACTATGTGCTTTTGTTCAAGTCTGGCTTAAGACCAAAACTTAAAAATATGAGCCCTGCCTGATTCCTTACACTTGGCACAATTTTGGCATTTCTGCTGCTACATACTGTTGTATTATATATAGTTAAGCTGCACCTGCTGTTGTTGTTGAGGAGAATCGCTGCTACCGCGCTGATATCGTAGTAGCGAAGAATATGGGAAAATGCTGACGCGGACTATTCCCACGCTTACTGGCCAGTGTGGAAAAGTTCTAAGAACGCTACAGTGGGCAGACTAGCAGACTAATATGTTAGCTGCCCCCTTCTAAATCGAGGCCGTCCGCGGCTACCGTTTCTTCCTTGTCATTTGTGTCTTTTATGCGTTTACTTGTCCTGTGTATCCAATATACTAATGCTGCACCTATAATGATAGAAACGGCCAGTATCACTAACATGCAGAGGGTAGTGCGGAAAAACCCTAACTTAGCTGCATACTTTTGGTATTCTTGGAAGCTTACCAATAAATAAAATAAAAAAACCATTTTGAAAAATTTTTCAATTAGAATTACTTACAATATCGCTTATGCTTACATTTACAGTTTACTCAGTTATCAATATTTTTGAAATTTCATCTGTATCCAAAATTATAGGATTTACAACATTTAATTTACCTAAAACTGCCGAATAAATTATGTTGTCCAAAACGATGACCAGTGTCAATGTCGGCTTTTTTTGTATTAGCAATAATTTTGTTAACGGTCTCAGTGAATTTATCGAATTGCTGTTGTATCTGAGTGTTTATGAAAAATTTACGGACATTGCATCCTATAAGATCTTGGGTTTTAAATATTAGTTCATTAAAATCATCGAAATCTGGAGTTCCGGCTATGCATTGCAGTGCAGTGCCAGTGTTTATACTTCGCGCTTGTCTATGGTGAATTTTCACTGCGTCAATCGTAATTCGTCAAATTCGTTCGATGTGTTAAGTAGTCATATTTGTCCCAAACCGCTTCATTTCCGTCAATAACCGGTATGTAGTTGGATTTTGTATAATTAATAATTTTGCTGTCGGATCTCTGAGTACGCAAAAGTCATAAAATAACTCTATAAAGGTAAAAAAAATATTACCTAAGGTTACTCTTATGGACCTTCCTATTATCTATTTCTAACTGTGAATCTTAGATACTACTGAATCGTTTTTTCCGTAAAAACTTTTGAAAATTTATTGCCAATTCTTTTATCGATTCTAACATAAACTTAATCTCCTGCTTAGAAAAACTTCTAAACGCTATTATGGAAAGGAGAGTTTGTGAAAATTTCTGTTCCAAGATGATACTTAAGAAGGGACTTTATTGTTTGTAAGTTCAGCGAATTTTCGTTATCAACCTCCTTTCTCGTATTTTTAAAAGAATTAAGGATTTGTAATAAAACTTGTTTCATGTCAACATTTACCATTGATGCAATTGAAATAACTGTATGCGAATTTTGAAAATTTGTCTATGCAGGTTAAATAATTATGTTTATTAGTGGAATAAATATCTATATGTAACATTTCCCCAGGACGGGATGGTATCGGAGTCTTTCCTAACTCTGGTTTAGTCGGATGCCGTTCGTACTTCTTTACAAATTTTTAAGTTGGCAGTAATTTCCTTTAATTTCTTCCGCATATTTGGAAAATAGTAGTCATTCAATACCTGTTTAATGTCTATCGGATAGAGCGATGTGCTCTACGAGTACTGTGTTCCATTGCCAGTATCTCGTTTTAGCCGTCTTCATTAAAAATTACATTAAATTGTCTCGTTGTGTGACGAAATTGTATTGATGGAAATTTCCTTAAAATCTCGTCCTGAATTTTGCCCAAAATAGGCAAACTGCAATGAATAGCGTTAACTACATCAAGACTAAGGCATTCACCAATAAATTCTAGTATGTAGATCCCGAAAATTTTTAAATTTAATTTGATGCTTTATCCTTGACTTGAATATTATTCTTGTCTTCTTGGTTATGATATTTCCTTCTTGAAGAATTAACTGATTTCGAAATGAATTAACAGGGTTTACCACTATTGGAATAACTTCTGTTAGAGATTCTTCACTATGCAAAGTAACAGATGAGGATTCCTGCTCTATTTCATTAATGTGCTGTCGGGACAATGCATCGGCAACAAGATCATCTTTACCGAGTTTATAATGAAATTGAGGTGACTCTTCCACAAATGCTCTTCATCCTTTTATTTTTATGTTTGGATTCTAATCCGAGACAGCGAAGGTCAAAGGCTGATGATGATCGGTAAAAATATTCAGCTGTTTACTCCATAAAAATAGTTTCGGAGCTTTTGAAGTGCCCACACTATCACTAAAAGCTCTCTTTCATTGGTGGCATAATTCTCTTCTGCTGTCGATAACATTCTGGAAAACATGGCCTGTTGCTTTGAGATAATACCGCCCCAATAGCGTGTGCTGAAGTCTCAGCTGTTAAGTCAGTTTATTGTGATTAGGATATAGCAGAAGTACATCCTCAGAAGAAAAAATTCTTTTGAATTTTTCGAAGGTTATCAGCGCGTCGTTGTCCAACTCAATGTTAACCAAATTTTTCTTCAAGCAAATTGAAGAGGAAGACTTGGACAATATTTGGTTCCAGCAGGACGGCACTACGTGTCATGCAGCAAATGCTACACTCAATCTTTTACGCCCTATATTCGAAAATCGCATAATCAGCAAAAGAGGTGAAGTGAATTGGCCTCCCAGAAGCTGCGATTTAACTCCGTTGGACTATTTTCTGTGGGGACCTGTTAAAGATAAATGTTACGCCAACCATCCAGAAACAATTCAAGATCTAAAGGACGAGATTCAAGCTGCTGTAGCTGCCATAAGGCCGGAAACCATTGAGAAAGTACTCCAAAATTGGGTGGATCGGATAAGGTACTACTCAGCCATGGTGATCATTTATTCAAAATTGTTTTTCACAAATAAATTTGATAAAAACAATCTTTTAAATAAATTTAGACCTTTGAAAAATATCAAGCCGTTTTTTAATTGACTTTTTAAATTTAAAATTTTATATGGCCCACCCAAGCCTTAATCATGGCAATACCGTGGATGGATCTAACCTTAAATGAGTTTTCTATATTATTAACCCCTCTTAAATTTTCATTGGACTTAACAAAATTTTTTCCGCTCAGGTATCGATCAACAATTTCATGGGTCGCCCTGCCAGTGTCGTATCTACATAGAGCAGGAGCGACCTACGTATGTATGTACGTCTAAAAAATTTATTTCTGCTAAAAATTCACATTGTGACTCATCTTCAATAAAATTTTCCAATTAATCTTGAGTTAAGGGGTTATAGGCAGTTGCGAGGCTCAAAAATAACGTTTTTTACGATTTTTTTGTGGACACAAGTTTTATTTATTAAGTACAAGTGATAGTAATTCTGAAAGAGCATACTTTGAAGAATGTAATTGTGTATTACTCGTGTCAAAATATTGATGTGCAACGCCTCTGCAGATGATGTCCCGAACGTCTTCCAAAAAAAGGCGCTCGGCGGTGAGCACGATTTCCTCGGTTTGGATTATCTGAAATAAAAAAAGGTAAATTCTTTTAAAGGATAGATAAATGCAGGTATTGAACGAAGGAATAAACAAAATTTTAATTTTTGACAAAATGGCGGCAATTTGAAAAAATATTTTAGTTTTCGATGAAAACTTTCGCTCTATATTGTCAAAAAAAATAGTAAAAAATTGTTTACATCTTATTCCTTCGTTCAATACCTGAAAAATGTATCTAAAAATATTGTGTTAAATTTGAGCCCGATTAGTTGAGCCATCTCTGAAAAATCTTGCCAGTTCTTGACTCTGAATTGACAGTTTTGAGATAAACGCGTTTAAAGGTAAATTTTGTGACGTGGGCTCACAAATTCAGGTATACCTCCAAAAGTATTTATCGGATTGACTTCAGAGAATGTACTCAAATATATGTACATTCCAAAAATGAAAAAAAAAGAAAACGCTTTTTCGAAAATTCTAACTGCGTATAACCCCTTAAGTGATTAACCCTTTGAATTTTGGAAATTTGCCAATCGCTCTCGCGAAGACTTTTTATTGTTTCCCTTTCTTGAGGGTGTAGGTCATTATAATAAACCGTCGGCCTTTGATTAAAGTTTTGGGATGACATTCGAATTCTCTGAGAATCCCGCTCAGCTCTCCAATTGGGATTATAATTCCCTTCTTGCCTGTAGTGCGATAGAGTCAAATCAACCTCCATAGGTCTTGCCGCATCTACATGTTTTTTTTTTACTTGTTTATAATGAGGTGAGTGGTGGGGAGCAATTGTCCTTCCACCACTTTTTTCCCCTGAGCTGAATCCATTCTACTGTAGAAAAAATTTGCAAACGAGTACCGAGCATGATTTGCTTCTAATTCTTGTGCTAATGCCAAGCACTAGGCATGTCTTTAGGTTGCGACGAAAACGTGGTGTCGCTTATTGGCTTTCGCAAGACAGAAACAATAACCATCAAGGCATCTTGCCTATATTTTTGGCCAAATGAATCTATCAGTTTTTTTTGCCCACATTTAACATAATAGTTTTATTTATTATCAAGGTCAATTTCTTTTCGACCTCGTCGTAAAACTTAGTAATTGAAAGTTTCCCTTGCTTAAGTGTTGACATTTCTTGTTCAATCAAATAGACTGGTTGATTGTCAGCATAAGTAAACTCTAACCGCGCAATGATCGCCTTAAAGTTCAGCACAATATTGAATGATGACAATACAGTCGGGTCTATAGTCACTGCATCATATTCCTCCACTTCTAATGGAGATCCAAAAGCCTTTAGTAGTTCTGTCAGCTGTCCTATAGAATAGAATAGAATAGATTAAAATTGAGGTTCTGCACCGCGACCTAGGGTCTATTGTGCCCTCTCCTATATCACATGACCTCCCAGAGCCCCAGCAGCCTGAATAGTTCCAGTAGTTTGCTGGGTGCTAGGGTGGTGATGTGATCCCCGCTGATATAGATGGAATCCAGGGCCTTGAGCCTCTTCCTAAGTGCCAGCTGT
Source organism: Bactrocera correcta (assembly GCA_027475135.1). Classification (NCBI taxonomy): domain Eukaryota; kingdom Metazoa; phylum Arthropoda; class Insecta; order Diptera; family Tephritidae; genus Bactrocera; species Bactrocera correcta. Next base: position 44,060,803 of record CM050322.1, on the reverse strand, counting down.
CCTATTGTCCTCTCGAAGAAGGTCCTAGTCCTTTCCGTGGCTGCAGTGACGGCAGCTGACACTATTCCCCTCAATATCTCTTCATTCATTTTAATGTCACATATAACTTGATTGTCTCAACGATTGTATATATTTATTCTTTAGCGCACTTTTTTAATGGTTAGTAAAACACACAATTAATTTAGCTCTACGGCCACATTAAAAACTTTGCTTACACTTCAGAAATTTTACTAATTTAGCGCTATTCGCTATTGTTTTTTAGTTAACTTGCAATACATTTTGTTTATTCTTTTTTTTCTTTTCTTTTTTATTATATTGATAGTTTCTTAATGGTTAGTTAAACACACAAATAATTTAGCGCAATGCGTTTTTTTTTAGAAACTTCAATAAATTCAATATTTATTTTTTTTCTGTTTTCATTTTTCTATTATATTGATCACTGAGTACTTACATGAAAATATTAGGTTGTCAAAAAGTCTTGCGATATTTTCGCTAGTTGGCGCTGAAACCGCGTAGTTCCAGTTTTATTCGTCGCATCGGGTCATGCTATACCTTTTTGGAAAGCTCATTACACGCGCTAACACGTGTTTGATTGATTGTCGTTTTTTTTAAGTCGTTCGTGAGTTATAGCGTCGCAAACATGGAGCAAAATAAAGAGAAAATACGGCATATTTTACAGTACTACTACGATAAAGGCAAAAATGCATCTCAAGCCGCCAATAAAATTTGTGCAGTTTATGGACCCGATACAGTTTGCATTTCCACCGCACAACGATGGTTTCAACGTTTTCGTTCTGGTGTAGAGGTGGTCGAAGATGCGCCACCCTCCGGAAGGCCTGTCGTCGAAAATTGCGATAAAATCGCTGAATTGGTCGAAAGAGACCGGCATAGTAGTCATCAAACCGTTATAAACCATTTGAAGAAGCTTGGAGTTACTAAGAAGCTCGATGTATGGGTGCCACACGAATTGATTCAGTAAAAATATCGCAAGACTTTTTTGACAACCCATTATTAAAGATCATTCTCCTTTTTATGGTTTCGACAACCCGGATCCTATATGCGTTGGGCACCAGTTAAACCTCAGCTCCATGTGCTGTTGCCCAGGGTTTTTTGAAATTAATTCTTAGTTAAACTTTTCTAATTAAAGAATTTTGATTAAGAACTATGTGCTTTTGTTCAAGTCTGGCTTAAGACTAAAACTTAAAAATATGAGCCCTGCCTGATTCCCTACACTTAGCACAATTTTGATATTTCTGCTGCTTCTGCACCTGATACTGTTGTTGTTGTTGTTTGGCTACACCTGTTGTTGTTTTTGTCGTTTAAACAAGAGGCGATTCGCTGCTACCTCGCTGATTTGTAGTAGCGAATAATTTGCCAGTGGATGGGAAAATGCTGACGCAGATTATTTTCACGCTTACTAGCTGGCGTGGAGTAGTTCTAAGAACGCTACAGTGGGCAGACTAGCAGAGTAATGTGTTAACGTATACCCATTTTTTGCGACTCCACTATTTCAACGTACAATTTGGCACCCATATTTTCGACAACAAACCTTTTCCATAGTAAGACAAGTAAATAAGTGTCATACGTTGATTTTGGAACTTCCATGATTTGCCAACCGGAAAACATATTAAACGGCGCCTTTAAATCCTATTTTGCTACAAATTATTATATTTTCAAATTTCAGCTCAAATGCAAAGAACTATTTTAAATCATAGCAACTAAATACCACAAAATAACGGGACTCTATTTAAGTTAAGTTTAAGTTGAAGCAATTCAACCTCAAATCAACCCAACTCTTTATTTTATTTACGAACTTCAACTATTTTCAGTCGAAGTTTAATTGGTGTTGCCAACTTAGAAAGTGAAAATTTGATAGATAATTCTACTTCTTCTTTTTTTACCGGCAAAGACACCGTTTACGCGAATATACCTTAGTTATTAACAACGCGCCAATAATATTTTCTTTTCAAAACGTTTCGCCAATTGGAAATTCTAAGCGAAGCCAGGTCCTTCTCCATATTGTCTTTCCAACGGTGTGGAGGTATTCCTTTCGTTCACTGCCAGACCCATTTGATTTGCTTCCTTATCCAGTCTGGAGAAAGCAGAACTAACGGTGCGGGTTTTGAACCCAATGATATTAATATCATCGGCATACGCCAGCAACCGTATACTCTTCCCTTGCACCTTTGTTGTTCTTCAGACGGATTCGAACTTCTTCATAGTCAGTCAATGGAACGTCTGCTCCATCGTCATCGATTGGGGGATCGGATTCGCTTTCTCCTGGCGTTATGCTTTCACTGCCATTCAACAGAACTCTTCCCTCCATATTTTTAATATGCTCTACGCACTGATTACTAGATCACCTCTGGGGGTTCCACAAAAGTATGCTCCGGATTTGAAACCTTCTGTTGGTCACCGAAGTTTTTTTTTGATTTTCAAGCATTACCCCTATAGGATGACCGATTTGTCAAACTCTTCATACTCACGCATTTTAGCCTCTTTATTTTTCTATCTTCAAATGCGTCTCGCTTCCCTCTTAACTCTCGGTATTTATTCCATCGCGCATGTGTTGTGGTCGATCGTAATGTTGCGAGGTAGGCAGTCTGTTTTCTTTTCGCTGCCACACGGCACTCTACGTAGTGCCAACTGTTCTTTTGCATTTTCCGAAAACCAATGGTTTCGATTGCAGCTGTACGTAAGGAGTTTGAAATATTATCCCACAGTTCCCTTATATTTTGTTGACGAGTGCTGTCAGAGAGCAGCAGTGCAAGTCGAGTAGAAAATCGTTCGGCTGTCTGTTGTGGTCCTTTTTTTTGCTGCTCAGTTGCTGCAAAAAGATAGTGGTCCGAGTCGATGTTCCGACCTCAGAGCTTTCGTCTATCACAACATGATCGATATGGTTTCTTTTCGTTCCAGAGACAGTCAGGTAGCTTGATGAATCTTCTTATGTTAGAATCTAGTACTACAGATAACTATATTTCGGGCACCGGCGAAGTCGATCAACCTCAACAGTAGCTCTTATAGGTGTGCTCCAAGTGCTCCTCCTCTTCCGTCAGGGCGTAGGTGAAAATCAACGATATGTTGAAGAACTTCGCTTCGATGTGGATTGTGGCTAGACGTTCATCCACCGGGGTGAATGACAGTACTCGGTGATTGAGTCTCTCTCGCACCACGAATCCCACACCGAATTTTCTCTTCTTTATATTGCCACTGTAGTGAATGCCAAAAGGAACTACTCGCCTCAGTCCTTGTCTTATCCATCGCATTTCTCGAACGGCGGTAATATCAGCCTTCACTCTAACGAGGACATAAACGAGGTGGGCAGCGGCGCCTTCCCAGCTAAGGGACCGCACGTTCCAAGTGCATGCCCTTAAATCGTTATCCCTAATTCGTTTGCCATTGGGTACATTTTTTCCGTGACGGGTCCCAAACCCATCGCATAACCCTGTGGAGGGAATGCTTCGTCCAGGACCGGAAGTCGTTAGCTGCTTGTATCATAAGTAAAATAATCGTTTCCGGCCACTCCCAAGTGAGAGGCCATTAGAGATTTTTCCTCACTTGCGTAAACTTCTACACATGATAAATAAACAGCTGAAAATATTTAAACGAAAAACAAAAGCAATTCAATTCAGTTATTCCATTTCAAAATGTAAATAATTATTAAAATGTACATAAGTTTTGATTTGTATTATGATGGCACTAATATTGTGGCCAAAACTGTTGTGGTGCGCATAGGAACAGGCAGCATTAATACGTAGGAGCTCTCTAATATCAAGTAAGACAAACTTTTATGGAGGAATTTAATCCTTTTAAATAGTTTTTTTGTAGATGAGGAATTATTTTGTTTATGTTCGACACACTTTCCCTGGGCGCTTATGCTAATTTTACATTAATCCTCTTCAGGGTTTGCCTTAAAAGAAGAAACTTGGTTTTTTAAGTCTGTTTGCAACTGACATCTTTCACTATTTAAAGTATATTGTTTAAAAAGTTTTACATCGTCAGCATATAATAAAACTCTTGAATACTTAATAACATATTCATAAATAACAAGAACAGAATTGGACCAATATAGCTACTTTCAGGGCCGCCTGAATATATGAAATATGACTTGTTGAATTGTATTACTAAGATAAGAAGCAGCCCATTTTAGAAATACTGGTTGAAAACCAAGAAGATCCAGTTTATTCAAAAGAATTGAATGTTTTACCTTATCAAAAGCTTTGCTAAAATCTGTGTATATAAAATCAGTATGCTTATTCTCCCTATAGCCCGTTGATACATACATGTGATACAAACTCAATCAAATTAGTTACAGTAGATTTCCCTTTACGAAAACCGTACAGAGAACAAAAAATTAGTGGAGAAATCCAGAAGGTTATGTCGTCTGTTATAATTGCTTCAGAAAGTTTAGGTATTGCTGACAACTTTGCTATTGCCCTACAGTTTTCAATGGATGACCTAAATCCACTCTTATGCAAAACGAATTATAATGACTTTTTCCATGTATTGGCTGTAAAATATCTCCCTTCCGCTTTTCAGTCTTTTGAAATTTCCCGGCTATATATAAAGTGCTACAGAGCTCGTATCTCGCAATACTATACATCTTTGAAAGGTCTTGACAGAACTTACAAAACGACGCTATGCATGACTAGTTTGGATATTGCATTAAACAATTGTAGACGTTTTAACATGGAGTTCACTGACGCCGAAATTTACTCTATTTTAAAGTTTTCCTTCATTAAAGGCAATTTTGCTAGAGGTGTTTTGGGGTATGGTACTCTTTCACTGCGAACTGCGGAGGAATGGTTTCGACGATTCAGAGCGGAAAATGACACCATGGATAAGCCAGCCGGCAGAAGATCTGTGACGACGATTACCGATCAAATCATGGAAAACATCAAATTAGACCCGCATTTGGCATCTTGTGACATCGCCGAGAAGATGGGTGTTATCCACCAAACCACTAGTGATTACCACCTGTTCCTGACCATGGCGAACGCCGTTGTTGGTGTAAAGTTAAACTCAAAAGAATCTTGTGAATAGTGGCTGTCGAGTTCTTCGTAACTAAGGAGGGCGGCGTCTACGAGGAGGGTATTATGAAAATGCCGTATAGATGGAAACAGATTATCGAACGAAACGGCGCATATTTGAGCTAAATCCGATCACTGTAACACTATTTATAAAACATTGAATAAAAAGCAAAAAGCGGAAGGGAGATATTTGACAACCTAATAAATGGAAATAAGACTTCCTTAAGAGATGAATTAAATAGTTTTATTAAGGGTTGCCATATATGTATATTTGGCACATTTTTTATGAAAGCATGAGCGAAAGACTTGAGGAGTTTGGTATTTGCTCGTCGCGACAGCCTTTACTTTTCAAATGCTTTCTTAGTCCAAAGTAGCACCATTTGACAAGAGTGATTCTGCGTTAGGTTTCAACGCTGATATTGTTGTTGGTGTTGATGCTTGTTCCAAGATAAACGAAATTATCTACGACTTTGAAGTTATGACTGTCAATAGTGACTACCTGGAGGACATTTACAATAAGTGCATCTGGGAGGTACACTTTACACGCGAGTGAAAAGTGCTAGGATTTTCCTCTCCTGAAGTCCTCTGATATGATCGAAAGGCTTATCCTCGTTCTTATAGGGGCATCAATCTCCTCCCAGTACTTGGAAAACTGCTACAAAGAGTTATAGTTGAACGGCTTCAGGAGCTAACACGGGGTATATGGTCGGATATTCAGTATGGGTTCCGGAAAAAACGCAGTATAGAGGATGCATGATTTCAAATTTAGAATGTCCTCAGAGGGAATATCCACATACTTGTGTCCTTGGCATATTTGTTGACTTCAAGGAGGCGTTTGACTGCCTAAGCTAGGATCCAGTGGGGCAACGGCTGTAGGAGCTTAGCTTTCTGGAAGTTACTCTTTGGTGGAGTTACTTTTCGCACAGAAAGGCCTCTCGAGTCGGCATGAATGGTAGTGTAGAGATTGGTACGTGGCTGTCTTCAGAGTTCCATCTGTGGTCCGTATATTTGAAACCTTATGATGGAATCTATGCTTGGGCAGCTCGAGTCAATCTGTAACTGTTGTGCATACGCGGACGACCTTCTTCTTCTGGTTTGTGGAGTGATTGGGGTCTCGGACGTCGTGCTGTCCGCAGCATATATCGTAGTTTGTTCGTGGTCTATGCGACTTATAGAGCCGCTGTATGGTGGGAAGCTGCCACGACAGTATTGGGGTCCCAAAAACTCCTTTCAATTCCACGCTGTATATGTTGAATTGTCTCAACGGATGCTATGCATTCAGGTTAAGAGGCTTGAGTGTGTCATTGCTGCGGAATGACTAGATCTCCGATGATGATGTGGAGAAGGAAGGATATCGAGGGAGTGATGATAGATTGGGTTCATTGAGGATGACCCAGACTTCAGATTTTGTCTGAGTCTGGGTTTTCTGCTCACGGGGATGGACGTCATATAGTTTTGAGTCAATTGAAGACATTAAATGTGAATAGCTACGCGTATTGAAGGCTATTATTGACGTTAAGGGGTCAGTAGGGTAATTTGGTCTGTTTTTTGACATTCTTTTTTCATAGCAATTTTTTATTCCACAATAGAACTTTTTTCATATATTAAGAGGTATATCATGGAGTGTATATAAATTTTTTCGGAATTTTTTGATGACATCTGTCGGAGAAATGGCTGGGTGAATGGGTTGTGTTTTTTCACTAGCGGACACGATATATCACGTTTGGATAATCAGAAACACAAAAATCCGATTTAATCTTAAAAAGTACGGTAATGGTTATCGTCCCTATTAGAATCATGAAAAAATGTTGATAAATAAAAAATTTACATTTTTTTTATTTTTTCTTCATGTTATTTACATAAATTTTGTCATAACATTGCCAATTAATGATGAAAAATGTAGGGACGATAACCAGGCGTTTTGTGAAAATTAAAAAAAAATTAAGCAAATCGGTTGAGTAGTTCGACCGGAATCATGTCTGCCGTCGGGCGGCATTATTATTTATGGGCCTTTTTCGAAACCTTCCAATGATAAATCCAATGATAAAGTGGATTTCTACATTAGTTCTAAGGGTATAAGTTAAATTTAAAAGAGAGTATCCTATTGTTTGCTCTTAGTAGTAGTTTTATGCGGTTACCGCAACAAATTTCAGGCTTCAACATTAAGGTGGATGTTCAATAACATATAACACAATACATTTAGTTTTGGCAAAAATTTGATTAATTTTATAATTGTTAAGTATACGACAAAAGATTTTTTAAAACTTTTTTATAAATAAATAAATCTGCCAAACGAGATTTGTATCATACAATAATAACTTATAGCACAATACACTTAGTTTTACGGATTGAGAAAAAAATCTTTTTTATACAGATTTGATTAATTTTACAATTTTTAAACATACGAGAAACGATTTTTTATTTTTAAATTTTCAAATTTATTTATAAAGAATCAATTATGCTAAACGAGATTTCTTTCAAATCATGTATCATCTGTTCTTTCTAACATCATTATCGATATGTAAAAAAACGTTCATGATGATGGGTTAACCCTTAAATATCTAATAACTCCGATTCTCTCAAAATTTTGATATATGTACATATATTATAATTGTCGGTTAGAAACAACATTCTGCAGGAACCGCTAAGCGTTTAAGGGTTAAGTAGTTGCAGCGTGAAAGCGTAACAAATGAACTTACATTCACATTTATAATACTACTACGGACATACACATACGACTGTTAAAATTAAGAGCTCACACTTGGTGAGACTTTCTTAGATGTATCTAGCAATCCATTTTTCAGAGACCAAGCGGAAAACAATTTTAATTTTTTGGATATTTCCTCATTTAAACGGTTGTTTATGATACATAGTATATGAGTTGCCGAATTGACAGTACTATATCAGGAAATTTTTGAACATCATCAACAATTTTTATACCCTAGGCAAGGTACTATATATTAAGTTTACCACGACGTTTGTACACAAAAAGTAATGTCAGAAATCCTATGAGTACTAGTGGATCCGGCCATGCGTTGTTGTGGTATACATATATTTTATACTATTATTCATATAATAAACTATTCAATATAGTGTACATTTTATTTGCGAAAGGCGAAAACGTTTTTGTCGGTATAAGAATCCAAGAGATTGTACTTGAGGTTTTATTTTGAATATGTTCATACAAATAAATTAAATTTAAATTGGAAAGAATAACGCTCTTTCAATGTCTGGTTACCAGCCTTTCTGTCTAGTTAATAGAGTTGTCCCCTTAATAGATTGTACTCGTACTTAATAAAAATCACCAAATTGTGGGACCAGCCAATGTGCATGGTTAATTGAGATGTTCGCTTAATACAGTGCCCATTTAAAATAGCTTTAACCTGTATTTTTTATTTAAGAATTGTTTTTATTATCCTATCTTCTAAGTTGGTTCGAACTGAACACAGTGTGCTAACTTTTGCTGAAATCGGTTCAGTAGTTTAGGAGAGCATTGCGGACAAACAACGTGACACGTAATTTTTATATATAAAGATAAAAAGTATCATCGTGAACTGAATCAATTAAGTAATGTCCCTTTGTATATACGCCAATTAATCTCTCAGTTTTTGCGGTATCGACCTGAAATCTTATCTAATCCGTTTTCTCACCAAGAAGTTGTTCATTTGGCAGAAATTCCGACGAATATATTTACACTGTAGCATATAAGTAGCTGCCATATTAACTAATCGTTCAAAAGAAATGTACGCTTAATCTCCGAACATTTATTTAGATCGGATGGCTATATCAAATAGCTGCATATAAGCTGAATGATTAAAATCAAGAGAAAGATCTTTGTATACTATTTTATGCTCCAAAAAGCGCACCTGTGAAGGATATTATAGCTTCGATGCAGCCTAAGTTAATATTTTTTTGGTGTTTCTATAGTTCACTGATTGATCAATAATACGAGTAAATATTAGAATTCATAGTATACATACGTATATAGTGTGCCTTTTTCATATAGCTTGATTTTGCAGTATTTCCCTCAGTCAAATAACTGGTTATGCTTTTCGCAAAACTTCTCAAATTTCATTAGTAGACGTGCTGTCAGTTCCAGGTGGTTACCAATTTTATTTTTTTAGATTTTTTAGAGCTTCGTCGATTTTTGCGAGAAATGTAACTGTGTTGCCTAAAAATAATCTATAATTACATTATTTTTTTTGCTAAATGCAGGAAAATCCTGTTTCAATTTCAAGACACTGACTTTTTGATATTATACGAATTCGCACACAACAAAATAGAAACCGGGTACACAGGAAGTGCGCGTTGCTAAGAAAACCGAACTTGAAGTTGATTTAATTACAAAAATTATTACTTCTATTATAATTAATTCGTTTGCGCATATGTACGAATACAAGTGCGAGTGGTTGTCAATGCGAAACCAACTTCATGGGAATGTACGGTTATGGTTTTAATAAAAACTTAAGCCATTTACGCTTTCGCAGTTTGTGCGACAAAGCTGCATACCGAAATTGAGAATTGTGAATTATTGTTGAAATGAAAAAATATATACAACAATACGAGGTAAAAAACAAAAGATAACTTCTGCTGCAAAAAATGATAATTGTATACCGTCGCAAAGTGCATTTCAATAACAACAGAGCATCCAAATCGGACATCACAGCCATCAACTGTTCCCATAATTACGGATACGGCACAGTTTTAGCTTACAGGATGTCTTCAGTTTCGGCGTAGTGTGACCGGCATGTTATTAATAACAAAAATCCCGAGTGGCACAAAAGGGCAATTCACCAACGGCTAATTGTGTGCATTCTGAACAACAGAGAACAATTAGAATGTATTACGAAACTTGAATGCTGCACAGATGCGGGCGCGTTTCTTGGCTGTAAAAAGATAGTGGTCCGAGTCGATGTTCGGACCTCGGAGCATACGCACGTCACTGGACGTGTCTTTCGTCTATCACAACATGATCGATATGGTTGGTGGCTTTTCGTTCCGGAGACAGCCAGGTAGCTTGATGAATCTTCTTATGCTGGAATCTAGTATTACAGATAACCATATTTAGGGCCCCGGTGAATTCGACCAGCCTCAACCCGTTTGGGGATGTTTACTCGTGGAGGCTGAATTTACTGACCGTAGTGCCAAAGACACCTTCTTTTCCCACTCTGGCGTTAAAATTGTCAAGCACGATTTTAACATCGGGATGGAGGCAGCTCTCATAAGTGCGCTCTTAAAGAATGCATCTTTGGTCATATCGCCCTTCTCTTTCGTCGGGGCGTGGACACAAATCAGCGATATGTCGAAGAACTTCGCTTGATGCGGATTGTGGTTAGACGTTTATCCACCAGGTTTAATGACAGTACACGGCGACGGAGTCTCTCTCCTACCACGAATCCCACATCGAATTTGCGCTCCTTTATATGGCCGTTGTAGTAAAAGCCACAAGGACCCGTCCAAAAAAACCGCCTTGTTCACTAACAACCTTCAGTATAATCCATATTCACATGAGTGTAAACAAAAATTTATATATCCTAACAGTAGCTATGTGATGTTATTTCGTTTTTTTTTTTTTTTGATTAAAAAATAATTGGGTAGTCGAAAAAGTCTTTTCGTATTTTTTCAATAGATCGTTGCAATCTTATATCTCCAGTGCTGCCAATTAAATTGTGTCAAACCATATAGTGTTGGAAAGCTTTATTTAACTATTTAAAAATTAAATTCGAAAGTTGAAAAAAAAGTTACAGTTTATAAAAGTAAGAATTTGCGGGCCAAGTGAAATTTGTGAAGTTTACGGAGACGATGCATATCTGTTCTTGTTTCGATTTACACTGATGGAATAATGTCTTTATCGGAAAAATGGCAAAAGACATCGACCAAAATGGTACATATTTGTTTATTTATTTATTGTTATAAAAAAAATACTCAATATTCAAATGATGCATACATGAATATCGAACACTTGCTTATGATTTGAAATATAATTTTTTTTGTATATGTATTGTTTTGACTTGTAAGATAAACAGATTAAAAGTAGCAATTGTCCGTCCCTGGTTCTAAGCTATCTCTTCATCAATTTTCAGCTGTTGTGTAACTAACGCCACTTTCATTTGTGTATGTATATTGATTGTAAAATCTAAGGTAATTTTGAAAAAAAAAGCCTCTGTTAAGAACGTCAACAGCAATTAACTTACTTGCTGAGAACAAGTCTTTTTAGCTCGCCCTAATATAGCTCCCCCACCTCACGTATGTATAATGGTTATATTGGAAACTACTAAAGCTGCGATAACTTGCTACTAAAGAAACCAGAAGTCTTAAATTTTGCAGCCAAGACGATATTTAAGGGCTTCTTATAAATCGATGTATATTTAGACACTGATACTATAATCGCGCCTACTTTTGATATATGACAATTGCACATTATTATTTCACTTTATCGCATATACACAAATCAAACACCAATGAATGTTTCGGAATAAAGCTTTACACAAACAGATATGCCTTAAAACTGCCGAAATCGGACCATTATTTTGCAACCCCACAGAAACCGAATATGTGAACCTCAGTGGCCAAGACCAAAATTTCTTTCAATCTGGGATATATACTCGTATTGTTGAAATGCAGAGTGAATCTGTTCTTTATAAAAGTGTTTCAAGAATTAGTATAATTTTACTAAAAGCAAAAAAAAAAGTTATTTCCGGTGCAACGAAACCCCAATAAATATCCTTCACAGGTGCATTATTATAATTTTATTAGCAAAAAATAGTATAAAAATATTTTTATCATGGTTTTGATCGGTCAGTTGGAATAGCTACATACAGGGTAGGCCATTTAAAGTTGACCCATCTGGCAACGCTGTAACTTTTAACAGCGCTGACAAATCGGCTAATGTCATACCGCGTTAGAAGCGTCATTCGAAGACAATTTATACCATGAAACAGTACACTCCAAAAGAACGCGCTGAAATTGTTCAGCTTTATATTCAAAATAACTTTTCAATTGTGTTAACTCAACGTGCGTTTCGCAAAAAAAATAAAGTGAAAAGTGCTCCAGTTAAGAACACAATTAAGTCTTTAAACGCAAAATTTGTGAACACCGGTAATCTCAGTAATGCCAGTCATGCATCCAGACAACGCACAAGACGTTCTGATGAAAATATCGAAGCTGTACGAGCCAGTATTGAGGAGACTCCATCGACATCGAGTTATCGCCGCTCTCAGGAATTAGACAAAGCTATTTTTGAGCTACAGTTGTCACCAGTTCAAAGAACATAGTTGTGAGAAAAACGCGTTTAAAGTTTCGATAGTGTGAAAAATCGCTCAGTAGATTTTAATGAAATTTATACAGCTTTTAGAATACATAATAAACTCGGGTCTCATCGAACGATTTTTTGTTTTTCAAAAATTTCGATTTTTTAAGACCAACTAACTATTGATTTTTTCCCAAAAATTTAGAACAAATTTTTAAATTTTTTTCCGATTGATTTTAGATGAATATTTAAGAACTTATAGTTGTCACCGCAAGTACCTTTTTTCGAACTGTGTCAACAAAAACAACTATAACTTTGGAAATTAAATTTTTTTTTTTGAAATTTTCGTGACCTTAAGTCAACATATTCTATAATAATGCCATATTACTACTTTTTTAAAGTAATATGATTTAGTAGTAAACAAAATACTGAAAATTCTCATTTTTTCGTACCTCTGACTACCCGTAAGCCCATAAGTAGGTAAATCCTATTGCAATATTTTTAAATTTCGATTCAAAACTAGGACTTGTGTGAACACATGTAATTGATCTGATCTAGATCACTGGAGCGCTGACCTTACAACCATTCATTTGAAATTCCAACATGAATGCGCAAGTTATGTGTTACCAACATAATATTAATTAATTATTTATTAATTAAATATTAATTTTTTTAATAATTAAATAAATAAAATATTTACATATATCCTTAATATATTTAATTTCTTTTGTACAATTTGTTTTGTTTTTACATATATCTATTAAAGTATTATTGTTTGTTTGTGATTACAAACGCATTTATTGATTTTTTGTTGTTGTTGTTTATAGATTGCATAACAATTTTATCATGAAATTTATATTTTCTTTTAATATTTTTAGCATATGTATTATTCAATTCATTAAATATAAACTTCGATTGTTCTTTATTACGAACCTTTTTATAATTTTTACTGTAACCCTTATTCCTGTACTCTTGATAATTTTCTCTATGTAAATGTCTTTTATTCAAATATCTTTTCTTTTCATTAATCATATTTGTGTATGTATTTATTAGGTTAGGAACTTGGGTTTTACTGGTTTGAGATTGTATTTTATTCTATTGCTTGTATCGCAATTATTAGTATACTTCTGTATCAAAGTTTTTAAATTTGGATATTATATAAATTTTTTCAATCCTTCGTACTTTTCATTAATACCATTGTGACCTGTTTAATTTTTATGATACATGTGAATTTGTATAAATGTTTCATTTACTGAGGCCATATTTTTGCGTTGCAAGAACATCTGAAAAATTTGAAATTTGACTTATTTTTGTATACATATTATCTACAATTTTTGGTTGTAAAATAATGTGTTTTTCATAGTCGAGATCTGTGTAAATTCCGATTTTTGAACCTGAAATGTTTCGATCTAAAAGTTGTTCTAAATTATTACTTAGATCTTCTAAACTAAAGTAAATTATTATTTTTTATTTATTTCTAAATTATTACTTAGATCTTCTAAACTAAAGTAAATTATTATTTTTTATTTATTTCTTTACTTTTAGTATTTATAAATATAATTTGAACAGGTAATCTGTTTACTATTGTCTCTAAAATGCCAATGTAATTACTTCTATCATCAGCTTGGGGATGCATTGTAATTGTATCCTTACTTGCGTTACTATTTAAAGAGATTGAACTGCCGTCATTACCTACGTTTACTTCATGAGTATCAGAATTATTTCTGCTTAAAAACCTACTACATGATTATCTCCTCCCTTAATGTAATCCATGTTTAGATTGTAGTCGCTTAGTTTTACTAACCATCGGTAAAGCCTTAGATTGTCTATCTTTTTTGTATACAACCATTTTAACGACTGCTGGTCGGACGTAATATTAAATTTAACTCCATACAAATATGGGCCAAAATATCCAACAGCCCAAAAAATAGCTAAAAGCTCTGTTTCTGTGACCGAATAATTACGCTCATGGTCGTTCAAATTTCGGCTGGCAAAGCAAACAGGATATTTGCCCTGTTGCAACACTTCACCGATTGCGAAGGAGCTAGATACTAAAGCACTAGAATTTCTGTGATTATTCGCTTTAGTTTTTTTAAACGAATTGATAAAATTTGGATCATTCATATTTATTTTGGCGTCTTTCTTTAGAAATTTACCATCGGGTACGCAACATTTACGAAATCCTGAATAAATTTGCGATAATAGCCGCACATACTGAGAAATGATTTTATTTGTTTAACGGATTTTGGAATCTTTAGTTCTAAACTAGTTTTTATTTTATTTACTTTAGGTTTAACGCCTTCAGGTGTCAAAATGTGACCTAGGTGTAGGGTTTCTTTTGAGAAAAATTTACATTTATTCATTTGGACGTTTATTTTCTCTTAACTTCGACAAAACTTGTTTGATACTTGTAACATGTTCGTCAAAACTGATAGAAAAAATAAGTATTTTGTCCAGATACATCACACAAAATTTGTTAATAAAATCTTTTAAAACAATGTTAATATGCCTTTGAAACATTGCTGGAGCATTTTTTCGGCCAAAGGCATCCGAACGTATTCATAATGTCCGTGGGGGTAGAAAAAGCAGTTTTCAACTGGTTTTACTACTTCTTTGACAAGGATTTGATGAAATCCTTTTGCTAAATCTATTGTCGAGAAGTACTGTGATTGTCCAAGTTTTTTTAGTGTATTTTCGATGTTTGATATTGGAAATTTGTCGTCCGTTGTAATTTCGTTTAATTTGCGATAATCTACTACTATTCTCCATTTTTTGTCGTCAGTTATGTCTGTCTGCTTAGGTACGATCCATAAAGGGCTATTGTAAAAAGAGTTACTTTATTTTATAATGCCTTGTTTCAGAATATCTATAATATGTGCACTTACTTTTTGCAAATTTGAGGATATCTACTAAATAAGCTTTTTTTTAATTGCTCTGTCGGTAGTTGTTTTAATTTCGTGTTTTGTAATGTTTGTGTGACTTAACTACTCACCTTCTGTGTAAATTAAATCGTGATAATTATTGAGTATTTTGTTTAGAGCATTCTTTTCTCCTGTATTTAAATTCTTATATAAATTTTGTAAAACTTTTTTATTTATATTGATTTCATTTAAATGATGAAAATCATTTATTTTACTACCAGCTGGCCCCGCAGCCGTTGTCCTGCGTGAAATTATGTATTTTTAAATGAAAAGAAAGTTAAATTTATCATTTCATTTTTTTTTTTTTTGTTTTTAATGTAACGCAGCTTTATAAACAACATTTTTTGGTTTTTGTTCCGGTGTACAGAATAGATGGTTTTCAGACTCGTGAGCACGCCATGTATATCTGGCCGGGTGAAAAACATAGCATTTCCAAATTTATGCCCCACACTATGCGACTATCTTTAGGTCCTGTTGATTTTCATCTCAAATGCAATTTTCACTGGAAACGGAATACGTTTGAACTGAAATGGGAAAACGTTAGAACTCAAAGGAACTCGTAGAATCAAGCATTCTCCCTCTTGTATTCCATAGGTACGCCACAATCGGTCGAGTTCCATTATACAGTTTCGGCGTATGAAGATTGCGAAAAATAATAACGACAGATCCAACCTTGAGACGCAAATGATGCGGTGGCATACCAATCCTCTGTCAAGACGATCGATCAATTTGTATGAGCGCAAGTCTCCCGGAATTTGACTTTGAATATTCCAGATTAAGGCAACAACATCGGTATTTTTGGCAGCTAACATTGCGCGTGCACTTAAGGAATCGTAGTTACGATAATTTGGCCAATGTCGGAACATTTGTGATGAGTTCATCTTTCGTGAATTGATAAAGAGAAGATGGAATTCGATATCAATTCCATCACGGGAAGAATCAACCGAAATTGTTCCACTTCCAATTTTTAGCGAAGACGATGTAAAATGTCTTTGGCAATGTCGATGTTTACATCGAAAAGTAAGCGAACTTCATTTTCATTCCAGTGATTAACATGTTCCAGCAATTGTATCTGCTGGTTTACTTCTCCAAAACTTGCACAGATTGAACCATTCACAGTAAGCAATGACTCAAATAAAGTTAAACCGCGTACATTAATCAATAGCAACTGAAGGTAGAAACAATCGTCGATTTTCGGGTGGATTAAATAAATTCGTCCTAATGCACTAGTTGATAATCGTATCTCGTCAATGTTAATTTTGTTGCTGGCGTTGTTTCCACTGGCTACACTTTATTCTCTGGGTTGAAGTTCACTCTTTGGCCATTCTCCAAATTAACTGCGAGGCGCACAAAAGTCGGAAAACGTTCATGAATTGCAAAAGTAAGTATCCTGCAAAGCGCTTTATTGCAGGTCACATATCGACCGTATCGTTCAAGACCAATAACCATTATGCTTCCTTTGTTGACGTACTTTCAAACGTATTTTTTGAATATGAATTAGACAATAACGGTGAATATAGTACGATCCATGTGTTGTCAACTTCGATATTCACCCTTCTAAGTTTAATGCTGAATGTTCTCTTATCTGGTGAGCGACGCCGATAGAGTGGATATTCATTTAATATTTTGGTACAACAGCTTCGTTCTGCCTCTGTTAACAGCAGAACTATGAATTCACCACCTATAATCTAGTACCTAACTCCTCTATTTCCAAGTAAATGCATACTTAATGAACGGAGAAATGAATGGACGAAAAATGTTGATGAGCAGAAAAGAAAACTGATAGACGAAAAAACCGTGATGTACTGTCGCTAAAGTAGTGACAGGTACCACGATATTCCCCGGACGGCTGAGTCCGATGTCTCATTGCACTTGTGCGCATTACTAGTTAAGTACCACAGCTAGACAATTAACAAAAGCTCGTGTTACTTTTACAGACAGACATCCGTATATACGAACGTTTTCAATTTAAGTAGCACGAACAGAGTATACAAGCTTTTATAATTATCATCTTTGCGTTGGGCAAATGGATGCACATTAAAAATCCAGATTGGGTTTAACTTACTTAGCAGTTAAGCATTGTTAATTATACTTTTTTACCATCGTTTAAAGTGAGTTCAGCCCAGTTTGGCGAAATATTTAACGTTTAGAATTTCAATAAAATTAAACTTAGTGTCACTCATAATTTGAATATTTGTAACAGCTCTTTAAGTAAATTTACCTTTTAATTACGAAGATAATAAGTCTGACTTCATTGAAGGCTTTATAAAGCTTCTGTCATCGTTTGAGAAACGTAGTGTAATGCTCAGCAGGCTGTTCAAACACCACCCCCTGAACATTGCGTCTTTTAAAATTCGTTACAAAGATATCCTTGAATTGTTATTTAAAGTTTGGTTTATCCTATCTACTCTACGTAGCCGTATAACTGTAAGAAGTTTTGTTTTAAAGAATTACAGTACACTTAAGCCACCCATTAAGTTAATTGTACAGGTATTAAAGAGGTGCAATTTGCAAAGTACTAAGCCGAATGTCACAACAAAGTATATTATTTCATGTTGCAACTATTTATCGAATATCAAGCAGCCTTAACTCAGGTCGTTTGTAGGACCTAAGAAACTGTTTGAAGATGCGGTAGTATACATCTATGTATAAATACTTTGCGTTATACAAGTAGTATCGTTCGGTCTAACGCATTAATGCAAATTTTTTCTTTATTACTGAGGTGAGGTTTCGCTACCCTTTGGTAATATGCGCCCAGTAATTTGTATTTGAATGAATGTATGTATATGTTTTCATTCCTAAAGAGTTGTTTATGTAAATTTAGCATGGTTCGTGCCGCATGGCAGCACCTGGTATTCATTGGCAAGTGTTAATGTCAACTTAAAAATTGTAATCCAGTTAAAATAAAGTCAAACACTCAATTATGTCATTCTCTGATGCAGTTTTGAAACTATTAAAAAATGCGGGTAATGACCCTACTGACGTGCCACCTATTAGCACTTATTAACTTGTAGCTGATTTCCTGCCACTTCACACTTTAATAATACAAGGAGAAACTCAGTAACCAGAGGTAAAGGTAATCACGGCGATAAAAAAAAATTAAATTTAAATAAATGAGCAAGGGCTAAGTTCTGGTATAACCGAACATTGCAAATAGCAACAATCAAAGCTAGGGAAATACCTTAAGGTGCAAAATATTAACCAGAGGATATATATATATATATGACAGTGAAAAGGAAGACTTCCACTCCGTTGTAAAGACCAGGTGGAGAAGGACCTGACTAAAACTCGACTTAAATCGCGTAAGCGGTGTCTACACCAGTAAAGAAGAAGAAACACGTTGAATTTTCTCCTTTAAAGCTCGCGTAGTTGTAGGCTTATTGCAATGGACCTGTGATTTTAAATAACCCCTTAAAAAGGTCGAATCACCTCATTTTCAACAATTATCCAATTTTGACTCCAGACCAAAATCCACACAAAACAGTAACAGTTGTGAATGCATTTCAAACTACTGTCGCCAAGCTTTAATTACTTGATTTATTACAATGGTGAAATTAGATATGGGGGCTAAGGCAAGTTTTCATCCGATGTTATCTATTTTCTACAAACAAATTTCAGTGATATAACTGGAATGGTTTAAGAGATATACACATTAAAAATATAAGAGAGCGGAGCCACGCCCACTTTCCTAAAATTGCAAACCACACCTGCTCCCCATTGTTGCAACTCGTTGTACGATATTACAGTTTCTTATTTTAATTTGAGGCTTAGTTAAGGTAATTTGTTTTTTTAAATTTTCGATCAATGAGTTTTGGGGGATTGGCAATGGTCCGAATACGTTTGTATCTACCAGAATACCAAAATTAGACTCTCGACTAACAGAGTCACTAAATTAAGATTGTATAAATTAGAGACATGAGCCGATCGTCTCAAGCAGAATACCGATATTAGCTGGGCAGATTCTTTAGATCCTTACCACTGGTGGGGGGAAAATAAAGGTCTTATTTAAGCTGAGAACTATTTCATTCTATGAGAACTATTTTAGTCTGATTTTATTTTTAAATTTAGAAACCTTATATACTATTTTTCAAAATATCCTAAATAACTAAATATATGCGTATTTATGTATGTTGGCTATTGTTTGAACCTATGTATGTTGTGTGACTTTGGGTTTGTTTAAATGTGAGTACATTTACAAGCAGTAGCTATAATGTATTCTAAGAACTTGGAAACACCTAAAAAAAATGTCCTGAAAATTTTAGCCATTAATATTAAGAACTGGACCAAGGAAAGTAAAGGAAAATACACTACAACCGTGATTTTTTATCTTTAAATTTTATGGCATCGCTTTGACTTTAGATGCATATTTCTCAGAATCGTTAACTCTACAAAAGTGCCCCGAGCAAAAAAGTCGTAACTCACACCGGTGAGGTAGTACGCTCTAAGCCCGATTTTTCCACGAATTTCGAATTTTTTTGTATATATCTCGTAAATCGCTATCATTAATACTTCTCGAGAATATACGGCTTTTTAAGTAAGGCTTTATAGAATTTTTATAGATGGTATGTATTAAAAAATCTATGAAAGTTGCATACAGCCTTACTTAAAATGTCGAATATCTCGATTAAGCAATTTTGTATATAATTATATAATTCAGGTCGACGTTTTACACTATAAAGAATTTCCCTGGCTTTTATTCTTGCAAGAGTATGAAATATTCGGTTGCACCCGAACTTAGCCCTTCCTTACTTGTTGTATTTTTTATTATTAATTTTACTTTCTTGTGGACCACTTCTGTTGCAGAAGGAAGCAAAACGAAAGAGTAATAGTGGCGCTCACGTGCCACTGCTAATGGTCACACTCATTATTATGCTACAAAACTCTTCGATTACTTAGTGATGCTTTCATCATCGCAACATGGAAAATCTCATGCCCTGCAAGAAAAGCGCATTTTCAATATCTTTTTATGTTCATAAAGTGCTGATGTTGACAGCAGTGTTGTCGTCTCCTGCGCGTTAATATGTATGATGAAGTATGAAGGTCCCGTTTGCGATAAAAATTAAATAGCAGTGCCCTCCACTGCTATTTCCGCGAGAGGAATGAAGTTGGACCAGGTGTTGTAGTTAATGTGTCGAAATTGCTCCCAGAGGCTGAATATACAATAACAAGATGGAAAGGGTTAAAAGAGTGGTTTACTTTTACAGCTACGCAGTTTTAAGTTGTTACACTCTTTTCCCACTTAATTTCATATTTTTCACATAAATTCATCAGTAGTTGTTCTGTTGTGGTATTCAAATTTTGCCTGACATGTAATATTTATTATATGTTTATTCGACTAATACATCGAAACAAAAAGCGTGCATGTAGAAGATATTGCCTACAAACAATCATAGTTACACCTAGGTTAGGTTATACTAGTCAGCTGCTCTGTCATGCATAGACCTATTAGGTTACAGTCGAGGCAGGTAGTTCAGTTGATTTGTCCTGAAGTATTCGTCACACAAAACGTCAACACTTATGGCGAACGACTTGACTTCTAATTTTGATATTTCATATAGTCCCTTGAACTCTTAGGCGTCTCTCTTATGTCTATTTCTCTACACTTCCTGCATGAATTGTCGTCATTAGTACCCATTTGGCTCGCATGTGATGGCTATAAGTTTCGATCTGTCATTAGGCCAAAAAGTGTCCTACAGCCTTCGGAACCGTGAGAGTAAAAAGTATACGTGATTTTCTTGGGGCTCTTGAACGCGATCTTGACGATCCTGAACGCCCTTAAAGCATTCCACGTCATTCTGGTCCGTCTGTCAGCCGTTTAGGAAATTTCGTTGTGAATTGCTTTTAGCAAATTCAGTATTTTCTGTAAATGTTTGGCTATTTCATTTAGACACCTGTGGAAAAAAATGAGATGATTCGACACGTAATAATAATAATAATGCGCATTTCAAGTTCGCTCAATACTCGCTAGGAATTAACAGATATCATAACCGTTCTCTAATAGCATACGAATTTTGTATATATTTTGTTGTTACAAAATATGGCTTCTGTTTTTTTTTCAGATATCACATAGTTAAAGTTATAGGTTTAAACGAGTTAGACTAACTCTCTAGTAATAGTCTTCTACTTTTGCGCCATTATATATAAGTAGATATATTTAAACGCGCAGGACATATTAAATCAAAATATTTACACAAAATTTTAAAATATGAACTCATTAGGTGCACCCAATGTTTAATTAAAAATACATTTGTGAAATGCACGAGACATAACTCGACAAAAACGTGATAACAGACGAATTTCGTTATCCTAGCAGCACACTTCATCCACAAAACCATCGCCTTGTTAAGTGACTAACTGTATTTATATAAAAGTGAAAAAATACATAAAATCATAATAAAAATTAGGAAAAAAAAACGTGATGAATAAGTCGTTAAAGGGTTATTTATACATATATTGCTTGTGGGCTGCTGGTCAATAATGTGAGAACATTCGCAAATAAGAAAAAAACATCTGAAACGGTAAAACAGTAGAAAAGTATTCCGAACAACAGCAAGGAGACAATGTGCAGCAAGCTGCTGAATAAATTATAAGTTGGTACCTGGGGGGAAGACGTTGGCAGTACTGTCATAATGGTAACCATTAACACGGTAACAATTTAAACGGTTTCTTACAACTTCGATTGAAAATATTTGAAGTTCGTAATACCAAAAAAGTGTTGATTTGAAGTTGAATTGTTTTAACTTCAATTCAACTGAGTGTAATAAGTTATCAAACTCGTGCTTATTAGAGTAAATGTAAAACTAAACTTGGAACTTGTTGCAAACGATATGTAGTATACTTGAAATTAAACTCATTTGCCAGGTCTGCACAAGACGAAATATTGTTTCAAACAAGTTCTACGGTGAAAATAGTAACTCTATTAAAGGACATGGAAGATTTTTAATTCATCAATTATGGAGATACTAGGTAAAGTAAGCGTTTTCAGTCATACAATAATTTATTTGTTGAATATGCTCTTTTAAAGTCTTACAATAAATAATTATTGGGTAGTCGAAAAAGTAGTTTCGTATTTTGTCAATAAATGTCGTTGCAGTGGTATAGTGATGGAGCCTTTTTGATAATGCGTTGCTCTTTAGAGGGCTAATAGGACCCTTCTTTTGAAGTGGGTTTGATTACTGGATTGTGGCAAGACATTCGAATGTACCATGGCGAACGCGTTACGACTCTAAGGATATTTGATTGGAGCCTCTGTTTTATGTCAATGTGTTAATAAATGGCACACTGTGCGCAAATGGGGAATCCCGTGGGGTTGCAACCACCACTGCTTTCCGCTGGCAAATCGTTTATATGTTTTGAAGAGCCACAAGCTTACACAACTGAGAATGCTAGCTTCAGAAGAAGTAAAAGGTATTCTTTAATGGGTTACAATGAAACCGAAAACTTAACAATTAGCGCAACACATGAACAGCCAAGGCTCGTCACGTCACGCCATGGTTTGCTACACTTTCTTTACCCCTTTATTGTGTTGCTAGAGTTAAGCAATTATGTGTGAATGGGTTGTGTGGGAACGAGTGGATCACACACATATATACATATGGGAAAAGATATGTGGGGAACCGTGATAATGGAGCTAAGAACCAAACATTAATGTTGGCTCGGTTTCGTCCACATACAAATATCGTCTGTAAGTTGTGCGATGACAAAGTATATTAGCCAAAAAATGTCAATTACTTAGTAAATTAGTAAATTCTCGTTTTTCACTATACATTTTGCAACCACCGTGACCTGAATACACACCTATGATTGAAATGAACCTTATATCATTGTGTTCAAAATTAATAGTACGATTGTATTATTATTTGTACCTCAATGTGTAGTGGAGAAATTCTTTAGGTAAACCAATGATACTTACAGCGCAATTCAGTATGCAGTCCCTAGTCACTAAGTATTTGAGGTATTTTGAAGTAAAGTATCAATTTGTGACTAGTTACTATTCACAAAATATTGTCGCAAATTTGTCGCCGATAGTTAGCAGGTCACAAAATTAAAAAAACTCTTGTTTGCCATTTGGAATATACTGCCAAGCCATTTAAAGAAATCATAAAATTAATATATATTAATCGATTGTCGTTTTTTTATATTTTATATGTAAGTCGTACCGAAAAAGTTAAAAATAATTCAATTTCACCACAAATTTTGTATATATTCGGAAACAGAGTCAACATTTATTTTTATTTGTTAATATGCTTTTTGACTATTTTATAGACATTTTTATTTTCATTAAAGTGTAAATACATCTCTAAATAATAAAATGTAAGAGTTGATTAGACATGTTCGCTTTCAATTGTGACTGTCGCGTACTGAATTGCAAAATAACAAAAATTGTCTCTACTTTAAAATCTCAATTTTAAAGACTTGTGACTGACCTGATGATATCCTGATGACATCTTTTATTACGTTAATATTTTATATCAAACATAAAATTAATATTTAATACAATTCACTTACAATTCATCTTCGCGCATTTAAAATGTTTATGTTGAGTTTGTTACTCTAGTGTTGCGCAACAATTTACCGATAGAAAGTGTGACTTTGGTAGTGTTTGCCAGAATTTTCTCGCTTAATGCTTTCTCATCAAAGTTAAAACTACAGCAATAATTTCACAACGATCACACCCTTATGGCAGAAACAGTGAATTCTGCTTCACCTTTCCTCAGTTGCCGCTCGTAGCGAGCAAAATTTGTCAAAAGTTGAGCCTGTAGAAATCAGCCGTCTTTGTTTGTTTTCTTTTGAACAATGTTGCATATATAGTTTTGTATATATATAAGTTTTCAATTACAGTTTTTCATAATATAAAATATTAAAACTGAAAACAAAATATTAAAAATAGTTTATATATAACATTCGACTCTGATTTTGAGTTAGTATAAGAACATTTCAAACATATTGAAGACAATTTTTATAATTACTACAGTATGTCGAGACTTGAAACCCTGCATTGTGAGATTACAATCAGCTGACACTTGTCTACGGCAAGAATCCAAATGTTGTGGAAATCTACGGTATCCTACGATAAAGCGGGCGGTAGAAGCAATATTGGCTGATCATTTACATTGCGCTCCCATAAGATAGGTCGTATCAGCTGACTCCTGTCTTTTCATATAAAAGTTTTTTATTTGACGAGATATCTTAACGAAATTTGGCATAGTTTATTTTCTAAGAAAATGTTTTACATCGTACATATATATGTTAGCTGTCATACAAATTGACCGCTCAGAATCAATATCCGATAAGGAATATTTTGTATTTGTAAAGGTGTTGTAGTTTCGGTGCAGTCGAAGTTGACATTTTTTTTTGATTTTATCTAGTGATGCAAACAAAATACATTTTTTTCTGAGTTAAAGAGTTTTTTGCGACTTGATTACTTGCTGACACAAATTAAGTAGATTTTTTATTTATTACACGGCGGATAGAAAAATAAGTTAAATATATTGAAAATAATTAAACTTTAATACTATTGATTGAAGTTTGTACAAAAAACTGACTTACAATTGTCTCCTAATGGGCGTTATTATCACGACTATTTCATTTGAAAATGAAGCAATAAACAATTAAATTCATTGTGGTCTATCCTGTTGAGCGGTTTTCAGTATATCTGTGACACTTTAACAACAGCAACGCTTTCTTATTTTTGTAAGACCTGCGTCATAAATAGCAATTCCGTTATTGAACAGAATAGTAATTATGAAAACATTCCTTGTCTTAGGCTCTTCAGCTACATAAATTTTGCCAGTTATATGGGGCCTAGGGCTAGTTTTCACCTGATTTTATTCATTCTAAGCAAAAATGTACCGTTATCAGATAAATACGCTACATAAATTTTATAAAGATAACTCACATTTTAGCTCATGTAAGCGGTTTAAAGTCACTGGGAAGTGACGAAAATCATTATATTAGGTATATGGGGAATAAGGGCAGTTTTAAAATTTTCAGTCATAAGGTGGCACACCTCAAATTCACTACTCATGCAAAGTTTTATCCTGATATAGCAATTCATTATTGATTTGTGTACTGGAAAGTTAAAGCTTCAAATGGAATTTAAAATTGTGCTATGTGGGAAGTAGGCGTGGCTGAGGAACTTCCTAAACCAAATTTGGGTGAAATCGGTGGGCGAGTCTCTAGATACGTGAATTTACTTAAAAGTGTCGCGCCTA
Organism: Bactrocera correcta; assembly: GCA_027475135.1. Taxonomy (NCBI): domain Eukaryota; kingdom Metazoa; phylum Arthropoda; class Insecta; order Diptera; family Tephritidae; genus Bactrocera; species Bactrocera correcta. The sequence continues at coordinate 44,035,389 of CM050322.1, read as the reverse complement.
TCATCCAATTTCGACTCCGGCTCCATTAAACACCTCTTTAGTTATTGATTTATCACGCTTTTAGTAGATTTTAACTGTACCGTTATGTGGGGAGAGAGCGAGGTTATCATCCGATGTAATCTATTTTCCCACTGTCGTTAAAACTTAGTATAATAATTGCTCTAAGCGAACTTGGTTTTTGTTGTTTTAGTGGTTTAAGAGAATGTTCATAACATTGTAGTTATTAGAGGGCGGGGTATACCCACTTTTTCAAAAATTTTCACCAACAGGTACCCTTTGGTACTGCGATTTCTTGTTCCTTATTATAGTTTCATATCTTAATTTAGTGCTTAGATATTATCTGAATTTTTACTAAGGTTACAGCTTGCACGGATGGATGGACAGTCAGCCGGATTTCATTCGTCTCGTCATCCTAATCATTTATACCATATGTATGTAACTCAATATCATTCGCGATTAGTTTTAAGTGATACATACAACCGTTACGTGAACAAAACTATTATTAACTATATTATTATGGTTACTATATTAATAAACTAGCATTTTATATTTTGTATATTTCTACTTAATTTCATTCAAGGTGAACGTCCATACAAATGTCACTTGCCGGATTGCGGTCGCGCTTTCATTCAATTATCAAATTTACAGCAACATTTACGAAATCATGACGCACAAGTGGAACGTGCAAAAAATCGTCCATTTCACTGCAATATCTGCGGCAAAGGTTTTGCCACTGAGTCTAGTTTACGTACGCACACATCGAAGGTCAGTAATAATGATAAAAAAAGAGGTATACAATACACATTAGCTTGTGAATATACATACATATGTATATATTCATGAGTAAAGCAATTTACTAATACAATAACATGTAAGGAAGGACTAAGGTCGGGTGCAATCGAAAATTTTATAATCTTACAACTTACAAAAATTTAAGCCAGGGAAATACATTAAGGTGTAATACGTCAACCCAAAGATCGGAATCCAAGCAATTTTATGTATACAAGTACATATACGATATATAACACACATATTCGGCTATGAGGTGTTAGAAAAACGAAAATCATTACACATACCAAACAAATGTTCCCTGGGTTTCATTAAAATACTCCACATACGGTCACCAATCATATAGAGTAAAGTTAGCTGGATTGTCCAAAATCCTGATATTAGTTATATACACTAGGCATCAAATGAAAGTATAAATGTAATATATACTGCCAACCTCAGATCATTCATTTACTTCCTACATTTTCGCTTAAGAATAAATTCATAAAGCAGTTTATGTAGATGCAATGTTATGTAAATAAACAGTTGGAGTAATATTTGCACTTATTTAGACGCAACGAGAGTGACTAGTCATCGCTGGTGAGCCTATGAGCAGAGATAAGGAGATCACCAACTCTCCTGTCACTGGAAATGTGAGAACAGCTCACCTACCGAACTTTGACAGTTGCCTGGATTGGGTAGGTTTTGACGTTTTGCAATTGGAATGACCAGATTGAAATTATACCAAAAATATAAGTGAACGGAGGAATTTGTTGCCGTCGTTCAAGATCGCTAATAAAAATTTAAAACAATGAAAATTAAAGAAAATGCGAAATTTAAATATATTTCATGAAACGTTTTGTATTTTGATGCATAATAGAATTAATTTTCAATTACAAATGATTAAAAACATTTATTCATTGAGAACTAACAAGCTTAGTTCCCATTATTAAATATTATAAAAGTTAGTTGTTTTAGTATACCATAAAATCATAAAAAATTATTTAAGTAGTTTCGCCATAAATTAAAAGTCTGATATATAATAATTTGCAATCGTAATAAATGTCGGGTGTTTTAATTTAAATGCCCAAAAACTCTTATTTTGTTCGATCTGGCCATAATTGAAAATGTTATAAAAAAACGCCTATTTTGAGGCGCTCTCACACTGGAATAAGTTGGGCATCCCATTATCCCTGCTATGAGTGCGCTAAAACTGAATTTTACTAAAGATTTTTTTAAAATAAAACTAAATTTTACTACAGATTTAATACATTTGTATTTACTAAGGGAGTTTTTGTTATAGTGAACATTTTTTGCTCTGTTCTTAGTAAAAAATATAAAAAAATGCAGAGAATCGGATCTTAATTTTAGAAGATAGGAAGAAGGGTGAAACGTATCAAAAAATGTATGAAAACTATTCCATTTCGATCAGAGAGGGAAGAAGAGAGATTTTTGAATACTTCAAGAAAAGAAAGACATGCAAAACTCAAGGAGGTCCAAAGTCCAAAATTTCTATACACGCTGAGCGACTTGTGCGAGAAAAGCTACTAAAAATCCTGAAATTTTATCGCGGGAGTTGATTTGAAGTTTTGTTTTGGATGTGACCATTAGTACAATGAAAAAAAAAAACCACATCAAACATCTGGTTTTAAAACCTATACCGCAAAAAATAACTTATGTTTTCCATTTCGTAGTAGGAAAAAAGGACTAGAGATTGCAAAACAATATCCAAATGTGCCAACCACATTTTGAGATAAAGTAATTTGGTCCAATTAATTCAAATTCCAGCTAAGGAGTTAAAAAACATGTGAGGGAGTGTGGGGTAAACCTTCTGATCGCTTAAAACCACAGTGCATACAATCATCAGTGAAGCTTGGATGATGTTCTCTTATGGTTTGGGGCTGTTTCTCAAAATTTGGTGTAGATAGTGAACTGGACGAATGACGGTTGCTTCATATGTTGACATCCTTAGCGAAAATTTGAAAATAAACGCGGAAAAAGTGAACTTGGGGTGTTTATCTTCCAATAAGATAACGACCGCCAATGCACATCTCGCCTGACTACTCGCTTTTTTGAAGAAGGCTTAATCGTAAAACTGGTCTGGCCAGCTTAGTCGCAGGAGTTAAATCCAATTAAGCATTTGTGGTTAATTTTTGATTCCAAAATATCAAAAAGCAGCCGTACAAACTTGGAATACTTTTTCTTAGAGACGAAGCGTCAACTTGACATTATACCAATGACGTCTTCCTGCAGTAATTCAGAATAAAGAATTCAAAATTAATTACTTAATTTACTTTTAAACCAAACGTTTTAAATGTTTTCAAAATTTGTACTTTCATTTGACCACTTTTATTTAAGAGTCCCTTTTTTAAAGTGGAATAAAATGTTTTTCTTTCCATTCCGGAAAAAATATATTAATTTATTATTTGTTACTTAAATACCTATGTACATGTAATATTAATGTATGAATTATTAATTGTTTATTTTAATATAAAACTGCATTGAAATAACGTCTGTGAAATTTATGCTTTCATTTGATGCCTAGTGTATATGAGGCACAAACATTCACTATTATGAGTAAAACACGCTCTGTAATTTGAATTAAGATAACTCAAATATTGGCCGACATATGCAATATAAAGTCACCCGGAAAATCGAAAATCTTTAAGATAGGTTTATGGGGGTCAAGGAAGTATTGACCTGATTGCTACTATAGTTACTATTTCCAGGATTCTCTCCAAATTTTGATTAATGTCAACTATAGATACTGGGGTCCACATATTCGGTACCTAGGGGCTTGTACAGTTTTTGTTGGATTTTGGGCAATTTTTGATCATAAGCTGACATACTTAAAGGCACTCTATCTGCAAAGTTTTATCTCATTATATTAACTACTTCTTAATTTGTGTACTCAAAAGTGAAAGAATTAAATGGAATTTATATTGGTGCTATACCGGAAGTAGGCGTGTTTGTAATCCGATTTCGCCCTTTTCTTTGCACTGTGATATAGTAGCCAGAGAAAATGTCATGTACTAAATTTAGTCAAAATCGGTGGGTCGGGTCCCGAAATATGTGACTTCAGCAAAAAGTGGGCAGTGCCACGGTCTAATTTCCGCACAGGCTTCCATAAAACTCTGCCATACAATCTCGGAGGTAAAATTTGACGTCTCTGACGTATTCAGCAATTGATTTATTACGCTCTTAGTAGTTTTTAAATGGGAGTGAGCAGGATTATCTTCCGATTTTGCCCATTTTCACATTGTCGGTAGGAGTTCTTATAGTTTGCGCTAGGTAAGGTTGGTTGTAGTAGCTTTATTGTTTATTTTTCAAAATATTTTGCCCAGGGGACCGCAATAGAAAAGGATATCTTTTTCTACTGCACTTCATATATCTTTTTAAGGCACTTCATATCATCTACGTATTCGTTCTTAAGGAACTCGCATATCAAATTTTATTAAGAAATGCCAATTTTAATTCAAGTTACAGCTTGCACGGACGGACGGACGGACAGACAGACAGCTACCTGGATTTCAACTCGCTTCGTCACCCTGATCCTTTATTTATGTATAGTATAACCTCATATTAATCTCGATTATTTATAGATGACACGTACAACCGTTAGGTGAGCAAAACCAAATGAACGGCTATTTCGTTATGTGCCTACACTGCGTACAAACCGCAGCACAGAAATTCGTAAATATTCCAAAGCTCGACGTCGATTTTGCAATCTAAATACAAGGTGCGTTCCAAAGTAAAGAGGACTTTTTGAATTTAGCGCCCCCTGGTGGCGCCATCTATATGTCGACTGCGTTACGATCTGCTATCTTTATCGATTGTCCAGTGAGAAGTTTATGACATTTCATTGATTGGAAGTGAAGTTAGTGCGTTTTAATAGCAGAAACAGTCAAAAACGCTACTCCCTTCCTTATACGACCTATCTTATGGGCGCACAATGTAAGTGGACAGTGAAAAACGCTTCTCCCTTCTCCCTTTGACGTAGATGCCGTGAGAATCCCCGACATTTCGATTTTGTCGCAGATAACGTGGCAGCTGATTGCTCTCTCACAACGCAGGGTTGCCAATATCGATATACTGCAGTAATTATCAACTTTTATAATTCAATCTGTTCAATATGTTTGAAATTTTCTTAAAATAACTCAAAATCAGAGTCGAATGCTATTATTTATAAGTATATAAACTATTTTTAAAGTTTGTTTTCAGTTTTGATATTTTATATTGTAAAAAATTGTAATTGAAAACATAGATGTGTACAAAACTTCATATGCGTATTGAACAATGGCAACATTGTTCAAATGAAAACAAACAAAGATGGCTGATTTCTGCATTTTTTCTACGTTCTCCACTCTGCACATATTTTGCCAATAAGGAAGGAAAAGGAAGGAAGGAAGTAGCGTTTTTGACTGTTTCTGCTGTGTCAGTATATTTGCGTTATTGGTGCGAAAATAAGCTTCGAACAAAGAGCCAACATTAAATTTTGTTTTAAAATTGGTAAAACTTTTACCGAAACGTTTCAATTGATGGAACAAGTTTATGGTGATGATTGCCTATCCCGTAGCAAAGTGCACGAGTGGTTTCAATGTTTTCAAAGAGGTCGTGAGGACATAGAGACGATCAACGTCTGGGCCAATCAAAATCCGTGATCACCGGAAATTCCATCGATACTGTGCGTAAATTCATAAAATTCGCATCGATTTATTGCATTTTGACAGAATATTTGGGCTTAAGATAGGTATGTGCACCTGAAGATGAAAGTTGGCGTCTGTTACACGATGATGCGCCGTCTCATCGATCGGAGGAAAAGCGTTATGCAGACGTGGAGGCCATTCAAAAGGCATGCCTCGCATACTGGCGTCCATACCGGCCAACAAGCAAAAACACTCGTTCGACATGCCTTAACTTCGACCGTGCAAAAAGCTGTATTGAAGCAGAAGGAGACTATTTTGAATAAAATAAATTGATTTTGCCGAAAACACCATTTGTTCTGTTTTTTTTTTTTTTTGTAAGTCCTGTTTACTTTGGAACACACCTTGAATGTATATAAAAGAAAGACGTGATGGTTACACAATTTGAAACTCAAGAATGGCTTAACCGATTTGGCTGACAATTATTTGGGAGGTAGCTTAGAACCAAGAGACGGAAACTACTACTACATTTTTGGCTAAAAGTCCAACAATTCGTATACAAAAAATTGTATATCAAATCATGTGTTTAATATTCATGTAAGAATCAATCGAATATTTTTTTGCGCACATACATTTATAAAAAGCAATCAAAACATGTAAACTAAAGTAACACAGTGTTGAGAAAAAGTTCATTATTGATTTTGCATTGAATTTAAAATGAGTGCATGATGTCCTCGACAACAACGCAATAAAGATAAGATGTCATACCCAATTTCCACGCGATCGTATCCGTGGATATATTATATAAGAAAATTAAACGCTATTTTTGCGTGCGAAACTTTTAGAATGTTAGAAAAAGCCTTCGGTAATAATTGCTTGTCGCGAGCAAGTGTTTTTGATTGGTACAAATATTCAATCAGAACTCGGTAATGACGAACTACGCCCAGTACCGCCATCAACTGATGATCTACACGTCAATAAAATAAAGGAATTGGAACTTCAGAATTGATTTTTAGCAGTCAGAGATTTTACTGGCATCGTTGTAATATCGGAAAGATCAGTGGAAACTATTTTGAAAGATCATTTGGGGCTAAGAAAAGTAAAACACAGTTGGTTCCAAAATCACTATTTTTTTCGAAAAACAGCGTCTCGTTTACGTCTGTGAAACAATGCTTTCCGACTACCAGGACTCCAGGAAAACTGTTTTAGTAAATTGAAGACATTATACGTGAATTGCTACGCGGATTGGAAGCTATTCCGGAAATTGACTTTAACAGCTGTTTCGATGATTGGAAAAAACGTTCGCGCAAGTGTATAGGGACCAAGGGGGACGATACAGATTTTGAAGAATAAAGAAGTTTTTTTTTTTTGCGACGGGGAACGGGAGCTTACGAGCGAACTGGGCCACGATGGTTGTGCCATACGTTTTAAGAGAGGTAGGGGGACAAAAAATTATGTAAAATAGTATGATTTAAAAAAACACCATGAAAAATATTTATAATATGGCACGAACATTTTTCTTTGACTTCACAAAATCTCATCGATTTATCTCTAGTAGTTTATGAGAAAAAATTTTAAAATTTTATCATGCTCTAAATTTCAACCTTTATTGGCTTTAACAAAAAAATAATTTTGACTAAATATTTATATCACGGGTTATGCGTCTGGGCCCTTTCCTAATGAACAGCTAATTTTCAAAATCTGAGATTTTTCGAAATTTTCATGGACCACTTGACGTGGTTTGACCCACTAGTTATGAGTAGTTTACTATTAATTTATTTTACTCAAGATTGAGTACTCTGGGTTTGACATGAATTAATTAGTTAGTTATGGTGGCATTGTTCCGGAAATTCACACAAACTTATTTATAGTATGGTTACCTAAAAATAAACTGCACAAGAGCAAAATAATAATTTAAAAAATATTTTCTGAATTTACTTTATGTAAATTAATGCACAATTACTCATACACGGAGAACCGTGAAATGTTCAAAAGAAAATCGTTCATTCCCAGCATATTCAAAAAATAATTTTTTTGTTTTTATTCAATTTCATTGCATCGATGCCGCCTGTCATATTCACAACTCACACCGACCTACACTCGAAACCTCCCCTCTTCCTGAACATATAAACTTTAAAACTTAAATCGGAATCCCTGCACAAAACTACTCACCGAAACATTGCAACAAAATAAAAATAAAAAACATTAAAATGAATACACCAAATGAAAATCAAAACAGGAGCTACAGCTGCATCTTGGTGTCTTGCAGCAGCATGCGGCATTGATTGGCGGCCCCAACGCTACTTCCTGCCATGTATGCCACAAACTATTTTTGGGAGCTGATGCTTTAATGGAGCATATGAAGCATGCGCACAAGGAGAAGCCGGTACCAAGCGTTGGCAGTAAGTATAATTAGTTTTACAATTCTATATTTAAATATATGTGCAAAAGACCATTCAAGAGCAAGTACTCAATAAAAAACACCTTTAATAGCGGTCTCGGTTTAGTTGAAATAAATAATTTTTTTTTAGATCACATACAAAAACATAAACAAGATATAAAACGTTAACCAGATGAGCGAAATCCAAGCAATTTCATATATACATAGCGTTTGATAAGAAACCGAAAATCATTATATGTGACCTGGTCTACGAAAAGGGACCTAACGTGCGAAAACTAGTTTTCTGGGAAACAGCTGTTAAAAATAAACAACATCTCATCTTCCATCCGAATCAACTAAAAAGTGAAAATTTATTTTTTGACACCTAAGCCCCCTTTCCGTAGACCAGGTGACACATATATTATATGGAACTAGCGGGCCCGGTGCCTGCTTCGCACGGCAAAACAAAATAAAGTTGGTTTTGTTCCCTATTATTCAACTTATAATTCTGCAATTTGCTGTGCAGTATCAACTGTGAAATATACACGTTGTCCATTTTCCAAATGTCCGGATTTTGATCATGAATTGGGAACGATAATATTCTCCAAACTGCCTCATTGCTACTGATATACCTTCCCATTTGATATTGTGTTATTTCATCATTTCGGTTCTCTGCAACACCAAACACAGCCATGTCGCTGCCTTTATTTACATGCATGTAGATATATTTAATCGATTTAACAGAATTGCAATATTCTACATTGATATGATCTTTGAATGCTTTTGATAGTATTGGAGAATAGGGGACAACCCACCTATTATCAACTGTAATATCTTGATTATTGACTCGTAGATTGATTGATTCGCCATTATCATCTGTTGAGCGTCGGCGATACAATGGGTAACCATCAATTCCATTAATTGTCTCGGAAATCAAATCTCTGGGATACCGCTTCGTGCATTTCCCATCTTTCATACATGACGAATTAATATTTAAAACACCACATGGTCTATGGATCATACTTTTTGTAACAACATCAAATAAACCTGAATCGATTTCCTGATCAGGAATTTCTTCTAAGATGATGTCATCTATTTGATCGCTTGTTATTTTGTTGACTAACTATACCAAAATATGGGCATGTGGTAATCCTCTCTTTTGCCATTTCACCGAATACATCCAACATCAAACTTCGCCGAAAGCTTGATGTTTAACAATAAAATCAATGACTTCAGCTTCTATCTAACTACTCGTGCAGTTATGTCGTGACGGTCTGTAGAAGATTGCCCTTCATATAAATATTGCTTGATTTTGTCCCATTGTTGATTACATGTAAATGTAATAAACAAATCTGGTCGACCATACAAACGAACAGAGCAAATGTGATCTTGTGCATATTCATGCATGTGCCTTGGACTGCCTGTGTAACTTGCTGGTAAAATAACAACTTGTCCAACATTGTCAACATTTCCATCATTATTGATTGCATCGCGGAGATGTATATACTCTTCTGATCGCAACTTCCGTTGAATGAATCGAATAAAGTTCAAAGGCTCTGTTTTTATCTTTGCATACATGGCTACGACATATTGATGAAAGAGTCTTCAACATTTCAAAATATGATTTTCCTGATTTTGTCGTATCATAACTCTATGTGCTATGAACTATAGCGCTAACATTTTTATTGACTTCATGTTCTGAAGAGAAAAAAAAAACAAATGGAAATTTAAATCATTTCATACTAATTCTTGTTAAACAAAATTGGAAGAGTATATTAAACACATCGAAATTCCCAGAACCGAAATTACCTTAAATGTCGGCATGAATTTATTTCGTATTACATTCGTCGTTCCAAAGGAAGTCATTTTAAAGCACGAATTATACATTTGGATATTATCCAAAATATGTTTCGATTGCGGCGTTGTTCCTGAAATTAATGTTGCCATTGGTTCCGGTGGGTATTGTAATTCGGGTAATCTTACTTTGCCACTGGCACAACACATTCCAGGTGTTTCATTATGAAATTTCAGTTCATTACAATGTTGGCATACTTTGTTCATTCCACCAAACACCACCAACTTATGCAAACTATAATCAATTGCCTGATTGTAACTAAATTCAGCACCATTTAAAGCAACATTAACGTAGATATGTGCGGCACATCTTTGAACATTTTGAATAAAATCCACGATCTGAACGCGATCTTGCAACACGTTCCCTCGTATTTGCAATCTCTTATTCTCGCTGTTCTTGCGTTGATATTCCCTTTCGTTTGATCTATTTTGGATTCTACGCGACCGACGTCCAATGTCAGCTCTTGCTCTTCGTGGCATTTTTAGAAGAAACTAAACTAAAGATAAGAATAAAGAACTTCAGTAATAAATTGATGAAATCCAGTAAATTCTGGACTCTGACCAAAAAGTCACGAAAAGACACGAAAATTGTTAAAAACATGCTGAAAATGTGTCAAAATTCAATTAAAAATTGGCTACAGAATCGAAATGGTTTTTGTCATACCGTTCGGAAGCGAAAATAAAACGTTCGAGATCGTCTGCATTCGAAAAGCACCAAAAAGTGACGAATAGGCACGAAAATCTTCTGAAAATGTGACAAAATTCAATTAAAAATTGGCCAAAAAATCCAAGTAATTTTTGGCTTACTGATCGGACATTAAACAAAAAAAAATCACTAAGTTTTTTAATTTTTTTTCACAAAATATCAAATTTGAGATTATGCCACAAAATTATATGATGCACTTGTACCTTTATTTCAATAATCATTGTTTTTTTTCAGTTTTTTTAACAAAATATTCAAATTAAAACGATGATTAGAATGAAAATAAATTTATTTATTTCAAAATACTCACCAAAAAATGCGAAGAAATTAATATTTTAAAAAATCGATTGTGATAAGATCAATCCCCAATGACGTCCAAAGAGAAAAAAGAAATGATAAAAAATTGCTTTTCGCATCACTCCGTGCAATGCTCTCCAATACACAAACGACCAAAATGTATTCAATACTAATGAATGCTGTATACGGTACAAAAAATGCCTGCGGCAAAAACACACTCACTTCACATACGCACCGCACACACATGCGTTATCAGATTTCTACGGAACTTCACATAATCCATATATGGGCCACTGCCTACGTAGTGTATAAGTTTGGTTGAAATCGCACGACGCGTTTATGATTAGTTCGGCGACGTACATATACGGACTTTTTTATATATATAGATTTGGGATAGTATCGACCCGATTTCATCTATTTTTTCAATGCCACAAACTATTAACCAGTCACATATTAAAAAATCCAATCATATAGCGCCAAGTCAGCCGAATGTTCGAAAATTCTGATATTTGTTATATATGATATATGTTATATAGGGGATATGTCAGGTTTTCACTCAAATTTAACTTTTTTAGACACAAAGATGCAATGTTATGAGTAAAACAGGCTAGCTCATTTTCCTTGAGATAACTCACATATTGATCGATATACATATGTAGTACAAAGTCATCCGGAAGTTCGATTATCTTAATTTTAGGTATATGGGGCTAAAGGAACCTATTTTTGACATGCAGACATACCATTGTCAGGGAAGCACTATCCTTAAGTTTCAATTATATATCTCACAATTGATTAATATTCTCGGTCAAAAGTCAACTATAGCTACAGGGGTAGAAGTAATCGGCATCTAGGGGCTGAAATATTTTTGGTCTTATAATGGCATGTACTAAAAGTATTATTCGTGCAAAGTTTCATTGTGTTATATTAATTGCTTTTTGATTTTTTGAAAAGTGAAAGAAATTAGTTAAATTTGAAATTGTGCTATTCGCCCATTTTATTGTCATTTTTCTTATGACATGGTAATATGAAAAGAATGAAACATTCAAAATTTTGTCAAAATCGCTCTGTTAAGTACCGAGATATAAGATGTCACCAAAATGTGGGCGGTGCCACGCTTATTGTCCAATTTTTACACCGACTCTCCCAAAGCCCTCCCATACCATCTCGTAGGTATAATTTAATGTCTCTGGCGCATTAAGTTATTGATTGCACCTTCCCAATTAAGGAACCGGACATTCCAGGTGCCTGCCCTCAATTCGTAGTCCTTATTTCGTTTGCCATGGTCGTCATCAAAAGGGGGAACTCTCATCCGTTGTCATTTCGTAGGTATAATTTAATGTCTCTGGCGCATTTAGTTATTGATTTATTCAGCGGCACACAGAGCGAAAAGTACCTAATAAAATAGAACAAAAGTAAAAAGATATCTCTATGGTTTTTCCTCCAGAAGAACGCCTTCTTATTCCAATTAGGAAAATATTTTCAATGAAATCAAGAAGAAATCTTCGATATTTTATGTGAATATCTTCTTAAATTCATTAAAAAGTCAATCTTTTTATTTTTAAAAGAATACCTTCTTGAATTAATTAAAAAGTTTGACTTATTAATTTTAAAAGTTTATCTGCTTGAATTTAACAAAAAGTTTGCCTTATTATTTTTATAAGTATATCTCCTTGAATTTATTAAAAAGCATGTTTTAGTATTCTAATAAGTTTAGAGCTTTGTATTTATTTAAAAAGCATAAGTTGATAATACAAATTACAGATATTACATATTAAGGTTTTCATTCAATTCTAAACATTTTACGTTTATTTATTACATAAGTTGGGTAAAAAAATAACTTAAATAACTTAACATGATTCTTTTCGTAAGTAATAAAATATGGGAAAGGTTTTGAGATCTTTTCACAAATAATTCACATTATTTTTTTTATTATAGTTTAATAACCACATACCATAAACTATACATACAAAAATTTAATGAATTATCAAACTACAAATTGATAAAAACTTTTTCTTCAAATTCTGAAACTTAGGTTTATAAGTATGGGTTTTGTAATAGAATGTATATAATATAAATAGCAAATAAAATATATAATTATTATACACATTAAATAAGAAATCAATAAATTAAATTACCAATACTTCTTTTGTCTTAAAACTTTAAGGCCATTATTAAGCAAATAAAAGTTAATAGGTGGACCATCTAACGTTGCCAAATTTATGACATCATATATTTCTGTAACGGGCCCCATAAGATATAATTGAAACCTTTCTGAAAAATTTAGGTGTGTTCATTTTTTTCCAACAATTTCTTCATTATTTTCTTTAATTATAAAATCCAATACTTCATATATATTTATATTTTCATTTATAGTTACAGTAATTATGTGGCCAATTTTAAATTTAACACCTCGGAATATAATTTCATTTGTTCTCTTGTACAAGCTGAAATTCAAATTTATAGATGACAAATGTTCATTGCATCCCATTTTAATTTTTTCAATATTTGTAAAACTATATTCTGGCTGAAAAAAATTGTTTTTTAAAACACAGTGAGCGAATCGTGAGGAGGATTTAATTGCTAATGTTAATGGAACATTTGTTCTGGAGGTAATGCTTTGCGCGTATTGCTTGTGGAACTGGTGTTCAGCTTCGAACCGAAATGTCCATAAAAGTTTTATTGGCCCAAATTTTTTAATTATTGTAGGATAATGCACTAGGTTATGAAACTTTGGTTTCAGATGTTCTTTAAATAATTTTTGGTACGTAAAATTATGCTCTTCAATTAATAATTGTTGTAATTAGATAACAAAAGCAGATCAATTAGTCTTACGAACAGAATAAGGAATTTATTTACTAAATCATCTCGATCAATTAGATCACCTATCATGAGCAGTATCAAGTGAGAAAATGTTTTCATCTGTCTCGCGTTCATTTTGAATGAAGTGTTTTTGGTGCTTTTGAATGGGTGGACTTATATTGCCTATTTCTGTATCCCCATACCGAAACATCTGTATCCTGTAATTCAAAGTTTCTAAACAAAAAAACTTTTTTTTATACACAAAATAGTGTAAAATTTTGGAAAAATTATATTTGCAAACACCCAAAAATAAAACGTGCATTATGTCACAAGCAATGTTATCGGTTACATGAAAGTTTGACAAGGAGTTAAATATCGAAACATTTTTAATGCCACTAACTACAGGATTGTTCAGTAAAATATCGCTATTATAACTAGTTCGTAGTGAGTTCGGGACTTCAAGACAATCTGTACGAGTTTGAAGCTTTTGCCTTTTGCATATTCTGCACCAAGAATTCGCAGAAAAAGAACTGACATAGCCTAATGCAGTGTTAAGACCAAGATTATCGCCTGAAATTTGTACTAGTTTAAAATGTATTATACAGCTTTTGCCATCTACATTTATTTGAAGGCCATTAATTTCCAATGTTTTTAAAATATTCAGAAGTGTTGTAAGGCAAACAGTAAATCCACAATCTTGTAGATCTCGAACTTTAACAAACCCTGTTGCAAATATATTTGATAATTTGCTAAGTTGGTACTGAGGTACGCTTGGAAAGTTATAATATATACCGCAAATTTTTTGTTGGCCAGATTTACTGCCCAAAGGATCATTAATTTCGAAGTCATCCATATACAAAAAAAATGGAATCGTTATATTATTTTTCTTTGAATTTTGCCAAAAGCTGCTATTGATGAAATGAGTATAAGGAAGGTTTTCTGAAAAGTTTTTCATATTTAAAAGCGTTGCCTCTAAGATCCCTTTACTCTCAAAAAATTTATTAATTTGAAAAGGAATGTCTGATAGGGTTATTTCGGTTCTAGCTGAGGTTAAAGTAGGGTTGTTATTAAGTATGACTTCTGAGAGTTCGTCGCTAACAATATATTTTTGCGGATGTTTATACAGGTCTAGTTTTTCTATTTCTTTATAAAATTTGTATTCGGTGGTTAAATCATAAAATGGCTGAGATATAATTTTAATTACTTCCTCAAGTATAGAATTATTTTCATGAAAATTACTAATGGCTCTTAATATTTCACATATTGGGGTTGAAATAACCTCTGTTACGGAATTTTGAATTTCGAATACGTCTTTCCGAGAAAAATTCGTATTGGAATGCAGTTGAAGTAGAAACGCGATCATTGAATCTTTTAAAGAAGTAATATTTTGAATTGGTACTAGTTGATGTGATGAATTAGTTGTTTGAATTGGAATATTAAGAGCAAGATAATTTTCTTTACAAGATTGGCTATTGCGAATTTCTATTTTCAAATGTTTTTTGAGGTTAATTTGAAATTTGTGAATGTTATAAAAAATTTGTTTGCAATTATATTCGTTACATTGAAATTTACAAACTGGTGGAGTACCATGTGCTGACTTTAGATGTTTAATCAACTCTATAGGATTTAAGTGAGCTTTTTGACAAATGAAACAAGCAAAATTGGGCATTATAGCAAAATTAGACGAAATTAGTTTAATTTACTCAAAAGATTTGCCACTGAAGAAAATTCTTCGGATTTCAACTCAAAAAAATATTGTTCCAAAAATTTCCATACTTGCTTGCTTCTTTGTGAATACTCTATCTTATAAACGTACGATAGTTTAATAATGCAGTCAACGCACTTCATATACGTAGTACATTTCCATTGCAGACCATCGCAAAAAACATAAAACTCTGAAATGGATGACCAATCTGATCCAACGATGATAATTCTCGGCTGTAGTTTCTACTTTCGTACCGCAAACTGGTTCTTCTATTCAATTAGTGTGGGTTGAATATCATTACGTGTTGCAACGAGTGTTACGAAATCTGTTTCGGCATCAGCTATTGTTGGTTTTTTGTCCTTATTAAGCCTCAAAGGCTGTAGCAAAGCATGTAGAAGAATTGTACTTATACAATATTTACATTCTGCAAAAAAAAATGTGTAAATAAAAATTTTAAAAGTGATATTCAGGATTTCGGAGAATGGAGTCATGTGTAGAAGTTCACGCAAGTGAGGAAAGTTCTCTGATCGCCATTCACTTGGGAGTGGCCAGAAACGATTCTTTTACATATGACTCAAGCAGCTCACGACTTCCGGTCTTTGACCAAGTATCCTCTGGGTAGCCTAAGAACATTCGTTTGAAGGCGAGCTAAAGTGAGAAGGCGAAACACTCCCTGCATAGGGTTGTGCGCTGGGTTTGGGACCCGCCACGTAAAAAAACATCCCCAATGAAAAAGTTTAAACAGCCTCGGATAAGTGACCCCTCTTTTGATGACGACTATGGCAAACGAATTAAGGACTATGATTTGAGGGCATGCACCTGGAATTTCCGGTCCCTTAATTGGGAAGGTACCGCTGCCCAGCTGGTTGATGTCCTCGTGAAAATAAAGGCTGACATCACCGCCGTCCAAGAAATGCGATGGACGGGACAAGGACAGAGACAAGTAGGTCCTTGTGGCATTTACTACAGTGTCCATATAAAGGAGCGCAAGTTTGGTGTTGGATTCGTGGTGGGAGAGAGACTCCGTCGCCGAGTACTATCATTCACTCCTTTGAATGAACGTCTAGCCACAATCCGCATCAAAGCGAGGTTCTTCAACATATCGCTGATTTGCGCCCACGCCCCGACGGAAGAGAAGGATGATGTGACCAAAGATGCGTTTTATGAGTGCTTGGAGCGCACTTATGAGAGATGCCCCCGCCACGATGTCAAAATCGTGCTTGGCGACTTTAACGCCAGGGTGGGCAAAGAAGGTATCTTTGGCACTACGGTCGGTAAATTCAGCCTCCACGAGGAAACGCTGGGTTGACGCTGATCGACTTCGCCGGGGCCCGAAATATGGTTATCTGTAGTACAAGATTCCAGCATAAGAAGATTCATCAAGCTACCTGGCAGTCTCCGGATCGAAAAACCACCAACCAGATCGATCATGTTGTGATAGACGGAAGACACGTCTCCGGTGTTTTAGATGTGCGTGCGCTCCGAGGTCCTAACATCGACTCGGACCACTATATTGTTGCAGCCAAAATTCGCACCCGCCTCTGTGCAGCAAAAAACGCACACCAACAAACACAAGGAAGGTTCGACGTCGAGAAGCTGCAATCACAACAGACAGCCGAACGATTTTCTACTCGGCTTGCACTCCTGCTCTCTGAGAGCACTCGTCAACAACTCGGTATAAGGGAACTGTGGGATGGCATCTCAAACTCCTTACGTACAGCTGCAACCGAAACCATTGGTTTTCGGAAAGTGCAAAAGAACAGCTGGTACGACGAGGAGTGCCGCGTCGCAGTGGGGAGAAAACAGGCTGCCTACCTCGCAACGTTACGATCGACCACAACACGTGCGGGATGGGATAGATACCGAGAGTTGAAGAGGGAAGCAAGACGCATTTGTAGACAGAAAAAGAAAGAGGCCGAAATGCTTGAGTACGAAGAGCTTGATAAGCTGGCCGACAGGGGTAATGCTCGAAAATTCTACGAAAAGATGCGGCGACTTACAGAAGGTTTCAAGACCGGAGCATACTCTTGCAGAACCCCCAAAGGTGATCTATTCACCGATGCCCAAAGCATACTTAAATTATGGAGGGAACACTTCGGCGGCGAAGAACTGTTAAGGAGCATGCATCAGCTTCTTTGTAAAATATGGTCGGACGAAAGCATGCCCAACGATTGGAATTTAAATGTGCTATGCCCAATACATAAAAAAGGAGACCCCACAATCTGCGCCAACTACCGTGGGATTAGCCTCCTCAACATCGCATATAAGGTTCTGTCGAGCGTATTGTGTGAAAGATTAAAGTCCACCGTCAACAAACTGATTGGACCTTATCAGTGTGGCTTTAGACCTGGCAAATCAGCATCCGACCAGATATTCACGATGCGCCAAATCTTGGAAAAGACCCGTGAAAGGAGAATCGACACACACCACCTCTTCTTCGATTTCAAAGCTGCTTTCGACAGCACGAAAAGGAGCTGCCTCTTTGTCGCGATGTCTGAATTTGGTATCCCCGCAAAACTAATACGGCTGTGTAAACTGACGCTGAGCAACACTCAAAGCTCCGTCAGGATCGGGAAGGACCTCTCCGAGCCGTTCGATACCAAACGAGGTTTCAGACAAGGCGACTCCCTATCGTGCGACTTTTTCAATCTTCTTCTGGAGAAAATTATTCGAGTTGCAGAACTGAATCGAGCAGGTACAATCTTTTATAAGAGTGTACAGCTACTAGCGTATGCCGATGATATTGATATCATCGGCCTCAACACCCGCGCCGTTAGTTCTGCTTTCTCCAGACTTAACAAGGAAGCAACACAAGTGGGTCTGGCAGTAAACGAGGGCAAGACGAAATATCTCCTGTCATCAAACAAACAGTCGTCGCACTCGCGACTTGGCTCCCACGTCACTGTTGACAGTCATAACTTTGAAGTTGTAGATAATTTCGTCTATCTTGGAACCAGCTTAAACACCACCAACAATGTCAGCCTGGAAATCCAACGCAGGATTACTCTTGCCAACAGGTGCTACTTCGGACTGAGTAGGCAATTGAAAAGTAAAGTCCTCTCTCGACGAACAAAAACCAACTCTATAAGTCGCTCATAATTCCCGTCCTGCTATACGGTGCAGAGGCCTGGACGATGACAACAACCGATGAGTCAAACTTAAGAGTTTTCTAGAGAAAGGTTCTGCGAAAGATTTATGGTCCTTTGCACGTTGGCCACGGCGAATATCGCATTCGATGGAACGATGAGCTGTACGAGATATGTGACGACATTGACATAGTTCAGCGAATTAAAATACAGCGGCTACGCTGGCTAGGTCATGTTGTCCGGATGGATGAAAACACTCCAGCTCTGAAAGTATTCGACGCAGTACCCGCCGCAGGAAGCAGAGGAAGAGGAAGACCTCCCCTCCGTTGGAAGGACCAAGTGGAGAAGGACCTGGTTTCGCTTGGAATAGCCAATTGGCGCCACGTAGCGAAGAGAAGAAACGAGTGGCGCGCTGTTATTGACTCGGCTATAATCGCGTAAGCGGTGCCTACGCCAGTAAAGAAGAAGAAGATCCGGCATCATTGCATTTCCAAATCACCACGACAGCGCAATATAAAATTTATTGTTGTACCTATACATACATATCTATATGTAATTTGTGATTGCACTGTCATGGTAATATGGTCGTTTGCATATTATATAGCACGAAATCCTGAATACCGCAATTTCATTTGATAAACCACTTTGCCATTTGAGATGTTGTCAATGTGCAAATACTTTAAGAATAGTTCCCTTGACACACGGTCTTTTATATCTCTATCAAAAATTTTGAGGATTTCTTTATAGAACTTCTCCAATTTCAAAAATAACATATTTCCTTTCACGGGGTAAAGAGTCTCAAAGTCTATTTCTACCTATGGAAAATAAGTTATTGAATTATTTGAAAAAAGCATTGAATATATGAACTCACAATTTCATATCCACGAAAGTCCTTATAGCGCGGCCATTCACTAAAAATGCAGCTTAAAGAACTGGCGTTATGGATATCTATAATTCTTTGACCAGATGTCTCCTTCCAGTAATCAATAACCTGTTCCCATGGTGTGTAATTATTCTGCAGCCAGCACTTCTTTTCGTAATACTTATCTAAATATTCAGAAATAAGTATATCTTGTGAGAGTAAACAATCTATTTGTTTATACCGCTGGATAAAGCTGCTGGCGAAGCGGTAGTTGTACGATCGGTTGAACACTTTTTATAATTGGTTTTGTCAGCATTCGTCCAGCGTGAAAATAGCTTTCCCGTAGGATTTTTCTTACCATATTTTCTTCCTAGAAAATATGTTTCCTAAACATTAAATAGTTGCATTAAAAAAATAGACCATGTTACAATTAAATAAATCAATAGTATTGCGCAAAACATATGCAACAAAATTAGTTTTATTTTGGTTTGGCCCTATTTTTATTTATTAATTTTTAATAGTAATAGTTTTTACAAGTTTATATTTCGTCATAAACTGTACAAATCTAACTTCATACTAAACACCTAATTTGGTTGTTTATGTTTTGCACAACGTTTTAAGTGTGCCAAATGATTTCCCAAAAATAATTAAAATAGTAAGCAGAACTGATTTTTTTCATTTTGAAACATGAAATGATTACATATACGTATGGATATACATACCGGATTCTCTTTGGGGAATACATCGCAGATAATGTTGGCCCACTTTTGCATTTCTCCATATGTCAGTTTTTTCCGCCTTCTTATATAATTCTCTATTACGCAGTGACACAATGTATTCTGCTGCTTGGCGTCCAAGAAACCATTTTTCTGCTGAAAGTGAAGCACAAGCTGCCCTTTAACCGTACCTTTTAAAAGGTCGGTTAAGCTGCGACTGTCCATGCAGTTATCATACGTTGGCTGGAGTACTGGTGAAGAATCTCTTGAACTTTTAGCTGCATTTAAGTCGTCAGAAATTTTCTCTAACCACTCCAAAATTCGACTACTCGCAGATAAGGTGCTTGCATCACGTACAAGCGGTATATTCTAAAAATGCTTGCATAAATGTACACCAAAGAAGTTATTAAATTATGCTGCACTTACCACGTTCTTCCTCCATTCTCTTAATCCCGCTTTAAACTTGATGCATTCGCCAAAAAATTTTGTTGGAAGCTTTTCAAATAAACAGTCGATATCTTCCCAATCGATTTTTGTTAAAATTATCGTTGATGTCACTCCGGAGTCCAATAATTGATAATTTTTAAATCGTTTAACTCCCATGATTTAAAAATGGGCAGCGTTTCAATTGCATCTAATGTGCAAGGAGCGTTACTATTTTCATCCTTACTGAATATATCTATTTTACAAACTTGTCACAATTTTTATAAGACAAGCGTGCATCATCTTAAGCATGCAAAAACATGAGCCGATAGAAATACAGTTATGATTGGCGACATTGAAATGCTTATGCTTATGAATAGTTTGTTTTTGTTTGTGCATTTGCTCTTTTTATAACTAATATACGCAAGGCTACATCCCGTGCACTTCGACGCGTAGAATGTATGTTATGGTTGCGTGCTCAACACATATCATTATGTTATTGTTGCTTATAGTGATTAACATTTCGTTTTTGTTTTCTATTTTCTTTCATACACTTCAGTTACTTTTTGAATTCAAGAGTATGGAAAAAAAGATGTCAAAAGAAATCAATGGAACTTGCAATGGTACGCTTCCCTTCTCTTCTCACCGCCTTCTCCTACATTTAGACAGAATTTATCGAACAAGAAGTTTTCTCAATATTTTAAGCAGATAAACTTTTAAATAAAAATAAGAAGATTTCCCACATATAAATAAGAAGAAATCTCTATGAAAATATCTTCGTCTTTGACTTCTGTCCTCTTCTTGGTCCCTGCAACTGATCATAGAGACAATCTTTTTATTTTTATTAGCCATATTTTTCTCTGTTCACGTTCCCAATTAAGGAACCGGACATTCCAGGTGCATGCCCTCAATTCGTAGTTCTTATTTCGTTTGCCATGGTCGTCATCAAAAGGGGGATCCTTCATCCAATGCCCCAATTCTTCATTGGGGGTGTTTTTTTACGTTGCGGGTTCCAAACCCGCCGCACAACCCTATGTAGGGGATGTTTCGCCTTCTCACTTTAGCGCGCCTTCAAACGGATGTTCTTAAGCTACCCAGAGGATACTTGGTCAAAGACCGGAAGTCGTGAGCTGCTTGAGCCATATGTAAAAGAATCGTTTCTGGCACTCCCAAGTGAATGACGATCAGAAAACTTTCCTCACTTGCGTGAACTTCTACACACGACTCCATCTTATTTAATTGTCATACCTCGTAAGTATAGTACATACTTATATGCTGTTCATTACTAATTTTTATATTCAGAAAATTCAATCGAACGCAATATAATGTGCTTTAAGTGCTGCAAATACGAGATTTTTAAATGCCTTATTGGTTGCTATTATAAAAAAACGATATTAAATGCCAAAAGCGTTTAAACGCAATATAGTTTCTATAAATTCTTACCACTGGTGGGAGAAAATCAAGGCTTGCATTGAGTCCAAAATTTTTCATTTTAATTTTAGTCAGTTTTTACGTCTTTATATATTTTAAATTTAATTAATGTAACTGAATACGTGAGTATATGTGTATGTTTGTATTCATATGTATATAGTCACGGGTGAGGGGTTGTTTTTAGAATACAACTCAATGCATGTGCATGTGTGTATGCAATTGTCTAAATATTATATATTTTTTGAATCCATACATGATAACATATGTTATGTTATATATACACATTGTTTATTATTACTGTATTGGCATTGTAGGTGATAAGCATTTTCAAAGATATTAGAACAAAAAGTCATTAGTTTTTGCCAGTAAGTAATTGTTTAAGAACGTACTATTAATGTGACCTGAAAACTCTTCTACATAATTTTTTCCTACAGGTCCCTATATTGATAACTCAGTATCCGGTTGTATGCAGTCATCGTCCAGCGAACCGTATTTGGCTAAGCGACGGACTGCCAATCATCCATGTCCGGTCTGCGGAAAGCACTATGTCAACGAGGGCTCACTGCGTAAGCACTTGGCTTGTCATCCGGAGACAACGCAGCTAACAAATAGTTTGCGCATGTGGCCGTGTTCAGTATGCCAAGCTGTATTCACACATGAAAATGGTAAGACTCTTCTATAAGAATGATCAAAATTAATGAAAGTCAATCAGAGAGGCAATCATACTCTAAAGTAAACTGAACTATAAAAATTTTAAATAACGGTGTATATTTCGAAAAGCGTATATTATGACACAACTGTCTGTATAGAACGAAAATAATTTCAATGTGTTCTTCTCAATGCTATTTCAGGTCTTCTCACACACATGGAACATATGCGTATGGATCCTAAGCACCAATTTGCTGCACAGTATGTTTTATCACGGGCAGCGGCAGAAAGAAGGGAACGTGATTCAATACTAGCTGCAACGCTAGCTGCCTCGGCTAGTGGAGGGTGCAGCGGAGGAGGTAATGGAGGCAACGGCTTACTGCCTTTGATAGGCGATGGCGGGGGCTCGAATTCCCTGTGTCCTTCGCCTTCAGCTAACTCGGAATGTTCTTCGACAGGGCGCCTTTCATCCTCTGCAGCTTCTGAGCAGGGGAGTGGCATTCACTTACTATCTAACAACAGCAATAACAACAATAATTGCACTAGCAATAAATTGAATGAGCTATTGGGTCGTACGAGTAGTAACCCTCACTTAAGCAATCAGTATGGGGTCGGTGTGGACACGGATATGCACGTGGCAAACCGCATGTCATTGATGGCCGCTGCATCAGCAGCTGCGGTAGCTGTAGCAGCTTCCGCTAGTGGCGCAGGAGTAAGTGGTGGAGGGAATGTGGCTGGTGTATCTGGTGTGGGCATAACATCTCCAGTTGGCTGCGTCGAATCTACCAGATCAAGTGTGCAAGCAGCTGTTGTAAATTTGGCGGCTGCGATGCGCATTAATCAAGTCAGCCAACAACAAAGCGGGGGCAATATTGCCGTAGGCTGTAGCAATAACAGTGCATCAACCAGCGTTGGTAATGTAGTCAGCAATACGTCCAGTCAGCAGCAAATACACACACAGCATCACCAACAACAACATCAGACGCAGCAGCAACAACAACAGCAGCAAGAAACCCCAGGAGACAACAATCAAACGCCGATATCAGGGCCATTGACCCCAAGTGGCTTACGTTTAAGCGCTAACTCTCCGAACGCGATAACTCCAAATCTACAATCAGATTCATCTGCAGTTAACGCAGTCGTGACGATGAACGCTATGCGTGACTCGATAATGCGCAATAATTTGAGTGTTGTGGATCCGTTAAGTGGAATGCATCAGCAACATGATCAACATATTCACGGACATCATCAACACCAAACGACGAACAACTTGCAAACAGGACACACTTCTTATAGCCAGCACAGCGTATCTGGTAGCAGCCATCAAAGCCAACACCATGTCGCTTCGGCACTACAGAATGCCACAATGCATCATCACCATCACCATCATTTAAATCAGATGCAACAACCGCACTCACCAGATACTGCATTACGTATGCAGCAGCATGCGGAAGCTATACTTCGCTCGCACACGGAAGCAGCTTTTCGCTTAGCAGCAACCGTGGCGGCCTCCAATAGCGTCATAGGAGGCAGTGTAGCTGTAACAAGCGCGAATGACAGTAATAATGACAATAATGTCGCTTCACAGAACAACAACGCAATACAGGTTAAAGCCGAATCCCATCAAACGCCACAGCAACAACTAATCGGAGGTGATGTGGCGTTGCAACAGCAACAGCAGCATCATCACCAACATTTATTGTCTCAACAACAAACACAAAAGCTAAACACCAGTGGCAGCTTACAACAGCAATCCACAGCCGTAGTGTCCCAGCAGCAGTCACAGCTAACTTCCGATCTTAGCGAAGTGATACGCATGCAGGAGCACCGGCTGGAGCAAGCCTTGCGGTTGCATAACGATGCACGAGCGCTAAACTTTCTCACAGCCGCCCAACAGACCACCAATAATGCAGTCACAGCAGCTGTTAATACTGCAAGTCTACATCACCAGCAACAACAACAACAGCAAACATCTACAACACAGCATCACAGCAGTGCGTGAAAACCAATCATTTGCGATAACTTAAAGGTCGCCATAGATGTAATTGCGCGGAGCGATACATATTGAACAAGTAAATACCACAACAGCAGCGGTAAACACTCGATGTCAAAGGATAAGGGAGCAACACTGACTGGTTTAAAGGATATATGTACCAAAGACCATACAAGTATATTAGCGGTCTTATCGATACTTTGGAAATCTAACGTCACTCACTCACATATATATACATATATATATATATGTATTTATATATATGTATATATATATAAATGTCCGGGACGATTATTATAACCATATAATCATGTAGAAAAATTAAACAATTTTAAAGTAGTATTCCACATAAGCAAAACATGCAGATATAAATATAACTGGGTCAGGTAAAATTGAAGAACTCATAATAAGGAAAGTATTAAATATTGAAAATACTTTCTTTGCGAAATAAAAATACGAGGGAAACTTAATTACGTTTTTGTTTTAATTATTTTTTCTTTGACTAGCGCACAAATCCGTTAAGAACAGTTAAAGCATTAACGTGAAATGTACAAAAACATCTCGATACTCGCAGAGGCACTGATCAAGTCATTTGTTAGGTAAATTCATAAAGTATCTACCTAAAGATTTGAACGCAAAAGGCTGGTCACGTATTGCGATGTTGCGTCAATTTATTACTATCGGTAAAAGAAAAACGTTTAATACGAGCTACTGGCTAAAATACCTAGTATATTTTTTGTAAGTGAGTGGAGAATGACTCCCAGCAGATAAAATGCTCTAATAATCTAATCTACACTGTGCAATACTAAATTTCAAGTCCTAAAAGTCGTCAAGACGTAGAAAACCATAGACGAAATTGTTTAGGAAAACGATAGACAAATAAGCGAAGCAACTATAATTTTTGAATGTTGTTCCTATTCAGAATATAAGAAGAAAATCCCGCTTGCAACCTGAGAATGTAGAAGGGTATTGCACATGAATACACACAATATTCAGCTTTATAAATTATCAGCATGATTAGCTGAACTGATTCAGTCATGCTCGCCTGTCCGTCCATCATAAGCAAACAAGTCCTTCAGTTCTTTAGGTATCGATCTGAAAATGTGCACACATCCTTTTTCTCAAAGAAGCTGCTCATTTGTCGGAACCACTGATATATGTATGTACATACATAGCTGCCACAGAATGTAAACGATCAAAATCAAGTTCTTGTCTGGAAAACTTTTTTCATTTGACAAGGTATCTTCACAAAAAATATGGTATTAATTATTATCCACGGCAGCAATACAATCTTTCTAGAAATCATTTAAATCGAACCACCACCATCATATTTGATGTCACCAACCCTGATGAGAGTTACAAGATTCTTGATACACAAGAATTGTAATCTATATTGTTCTGTTAACACATATTGTCAAAAATTTTTCTTTAAGAAGTCTTCTTATCTCAGAGAGGTGCTTTGTACAATAATACGAACTTCCGAATCCTTTGTAATTTCAGTTCAAGAAATAGTCTTGTGTCAAAGGAATATTTCGTACAATGGTGTGAACTCTTTATTTGCGTTTTTGTCTTCCTTGCAAGATACACATGTATGGACGAATGTAGGTAGGCATCTCGAAGTGTGACAATTTAACGTTTTTTGACTTTTGATCACTAATCGAGCTTTTAATAATTATTTAAAAGTTACAAGTAAAATATAATCACAGAGAAAGTATTGGACGTGTTTTGTTGGATCATCATAAGCTAATAGCGTTGGCAAATAAAACGCACTTAGCTTTTTTCATGTTTTGCCTTAAAACGAAGTGTGTTAGTAATGCGGACAGGAACAGTCAGTTGATATTTAATTAATTTCAAAATTGTTGACTTGTAGAAAAGGTTAGTTTTAGTTCTTAAATTTGTAAACGGGATATTAATGTATTAATAGACTATAAATGTTCATATTTGTCTTAATTTTAACTCAATACCCATTCACAAAAATATGTAATTTTGGTATGTTCACATTATCATTTGTCAAAAAGAACTTTCCCGTTAGTGCCAACTACTTTTTTCTGAAAAAATTTATCTGTTCTGAATTAAAAAAGAGAAGAACTAGCAATGCCTCTAGTTGAACATATGTATAAACTAAGATAGGCTTTGACAAGCCAGTATAAATATGTTGGCTAAGTCTTTCACACAAAATAAGCTAATAGCTTAACCTGTTGGTGAAATAAAACACGCCTGTTCTAAGTTGCCCATGAAATGAAATTGAATGATATTGAAATAAAATTCTATCACCCGTAAGTTATATACGTACTCATGTAACGGTTATAAATGAAGCATGTGAAGAAATCAAAGAAACATTTCATAGTAAATACAACAAATACGATGGATGTAGTTTATATAAATATAAAGAAGGAGTAAAATACCCAAAGCTACAAACAAAATATGTTTCAGTTCAAGCTCATATACAAGAGATTTACTCACATAAAGTTTTTATAAAAATCTGTAAATTACAATTACGTACTGGAAAAAAACGCGTTCGAAAACGTTTGACTAATTATTTTCAGTTCCTGATGAAGTTTTCCAAAAATCAATACTTGCATTATATTTGTCTTCTTGCGCCATTGAAAGAACATTACTTTAGTGTTAAACTTTTAAAAGTCCAATATAATTTTCTTAAATATAATGTATATCAAACTTAAAAATAAAATTAACTGGCTAGGCCAATTTTTGAAACTAGTCGTCGTTTTTCCTGTTTATTACTATTTCACATAAAATATTCTGTGAGCAACAACGAAGTTATTCCGTTGAGATCAATATATAACAATTTCATAACTATTTTATTAAACCGGTCTGTTTAATTTAAATCATTTCTCTGACCAATTCACTCCTCACAAAATGGCACATCAAATGGAAAATAAGTTACACTATATCTAATGTTTTCAATGATTTTACGAATAGAAGAATCCACCACCATAAGGAACTTCGTGAAATTACAAATTTTAGATGTAATGCTAATTAAATGGTTAATTTTCATTAAAAAATACTTTATCAATTGATTTTGATCATTTTCTTGTTTTTCTTAAATGTTTTCTTTTTTTTTTTGCATACAAATTATATGAAAAATTTAGGAAATGTTAGCTGTAATTCTTCGTTTTTATAACATTAATATATTTTTATAAAATCTTCCTACTTTCCTTTTTTTTGTCGGAAATACGGCTGATTGTAAAAGAAGCTGCTTGAGTTCATCATCCATATTAGTGTATTTTTTAGAGTACTTCGAGAGACTTCTAGATTTTAAAGTTATGAAAAGGTTCAAAGAAACCAATAGAGCGTGCATTAAGTTTTCCACGGTGCACTGTTTCGATGTCTCTATTTGAGTAATTCTTTAGTACTTACTTCAAGCGCCTCTTCTGACATCACGAAACGAAACAATCCATTGTGCAAAATAACGATAATTCCTTTGATTAATTTCACTTGTATGTCACCCTAAGTCAGCTGCTGAAAAAACGTTTTGGCAGTATTACCACAGTTGTGATCCCTCCACAGAGATACCCATTTGTTTTCTCAGTTTAAGTTGAATTTTTTCTTTGTTGATTCGACAATTTCTTTACTTTCTCCAGGAACTTTTTTATTGGTAGTTTGTAGACGATTTGAATTATACACTCGAAACACCATATTCAAGCATGTAATGTTGATAATCCACATATGTACCTACAAATGTTTCTTTCGTTGCCGCAGAGGAACCAATTTTCTTGGGATCACCTCACAAATGATAATGACTCCGCTAAAGCATTGAATACTTTTCCGTCGATCATTGTTAAATGAAATTCATGTTCTACTTCAAAATATTCAATATTTGTGGCAGAATTTTGTACAGTATGCCACGTAACATTTTTGAACGCCTACCGGAACTAAGTTCGCTGACTTTCTCGAAAATTATTTTTATTTAAAAACCGAGTTGAAGAAAACCGATAATTTTTTATTCCCAAAGGAACAATACATACCGCAAATAAATGTTCATCAGTTGTTCCAGTTTCAGGAACACTAAAGCAAAGCCGGATAGTATATTGGTCGCTAGTGAAAAGCCCTTTATTTCACATACAACAATTTAGTCAACAAGACATGACAAATTCAGTTAAGCCGATTGACCCATTGGGGTAACATCGGCTTTTACGTTTTGCAAAAACATCGTAGCTCGGATGAATATTGCTCTTTCGTTCTTTAGCACCGCATAGAATCCATTTATACGAACCTTTTCTGTAGCCTCCATATAAACACAGAGCCATTCATGGTTATACCTAATAGGAGCTTTTATTTGATCATCTAAATGTTTAACGCTATTGCAGATTCTGAGCTCAACATTGAAACAACTTTTTTCAGAAATTTATATGAAATTCTTTTTTTGAGGCTTAGTGGTGCTTAGTGGTGAAAGGATTTGTGTTTATGTTGATCAATGACTGCTTCAGGAAAAAATTGATCACAATCTAGCCATTCCTTGATTCGCAAAAAATCAAAAAGTTGCATAAACCTTTTTTAAGTTGACATACACAATAGAACATATTAACAAACAGACCAAACAGAATGGAAAATTCGGGTGGACTCGACCCTAAAAAAAAAAATTATTAGAAAGGGCGGTAAAAACCCGCGATTAAACACTAAAACATATAATCTGGGAGCAAACTGTTCAGTTCGGATACAAACCTAACAATGGAGACCAACATATTAAGTAACCTTAACACGTTTGTCTAGAAAAAAGTAGCAAAACGCGTTCCATTGGTTCGTGTTATAGCTTAATGGTTTTTCTTGTTTTAATAAATACTTTGCTAAAAACATAAGTAGCCCAAATTATTCCCTTCCATTCCATTCCCTTCCATGATAAATTAGCACATTTTTTTACTTTGAAAATTCGTTAACAGTACTGCTTGTTTTCTAACGCAAATAAGCGTATGCAATTTTTAAACCGTATCAAAATTAAAATGTTCCGCCGGTTGGCATATTTTCATATATATCCAGGTATTTACGTGCTTCATGTATTTCTTCTGACTCGATTCTGTAAGGGCAAAGGTGGGCATATTAGCCCTCAGTGACATTTTGTATCGTTCGGGCACGCGTGCACATTGTGAGGGCTAGATGAGGGGATCATCGCGGGCAAACATGAAGCTTACGAATGAGAACGCGCGTATATATGGGTAGTTGCACTGTGGTTAACAATTTTAAAATTGCCTAACAGTTTTAAGTTTCTTTATAACTACCATACATTTATAAAATGTAAAACAAATAATAAAAAGTATAATATATTATATATTTCGGAAGATGTTCTTTGGTTAAAGTTCGTGCTGATTCCAAAATGCATTCTTTAATGAATTCTCTATCGAAATATGAGTGGTTAAGTGCCAACGCATAGTTAACATGGATTTCACAGTTACTATCAACAAAACAATCCTAAAAGTACAATATTCCAGATAATGCCATATTTGGAACAACTTAATAACTTACAAACCTCTGCTTTAATGTTGTCATAAGTTCAAAAAATCGGTACGAGATTCCCCTGTATACCGGTCATATTCTTCGTGTTGCGCTTCATAATGCCTTTAAATATTGGAACATGATTTTTTATATAGCTGCCAAAGCTTTCCTGACATAAATACTTTTCTTCCCATTCCACATTAAATTATTTAGTCATTCTTTTTATATTTTGGACACTGATTTCACGCGCTGATAACATTTCTGCACATTTAAATTATAATAACTTCAGTTTATGGACCACTGTTTCTTCAAACACATATGTATGTGCAAATGAACGCTCAGCACACATCTATCAGCGTATGTATTCTGTTGGTGTGCTTTGTCACTCTCAATTAATAATGCCATACCGCGCAAATATATTTTTACTTTATGATTTTTTATTTTTTTGAAAATATATGTTCCCTTTCTAAAGTGCGTATTATTATCTAAATACATTTCCAGAGGCAACTTAGATCTTTAATATTTAATAAAACAATTATTAAATAAAACCTCAATTCTTTGAATATTTTGGCAAAGTAACCAAACTGAAAAATATCACAAATCATGTATTTATATGGCCATTTTTATTAAATGGAACTGCAATATGTAATTATGATTACAAGTATCTTTTCTGTTTTATATAAGTAGATACATACATATATAAAACTGCCTTGCATATGTACGTATAAAAGCCCACAACTTGATAAAAGATTCCTCAATTGTAACTAAAATTAAATTTTACAACCGGAATTATCAGTTTTATCACATATACTATAGTGTGAACAAAATAGGAACAACAATATGGTATTGTGAAGTTTTAAAATTGTTTTTAGATACAAGAATAGCTTATATACTTTTTCCTAACCGTAGTTAGAATTTCCCACCATCAAAAGGTAAATAAAAACAAATATTAATGCGAAACTCTAAAACCTGCAAAATATTTCTACCTCTTTTTGTTCACACAACTATACAATTCCGATATGAAGTAAATTTCCGCTCTTTAATTTGTGTACAATGTCAATATTGCCGCAAGCATTCTGCCAGAGATAAAGAGATCCCCAACTCTCCTGGCACTGGAAAAGTGAGAACCGCTCACCTACCGAACTTTGACAGTTGACTGGATTGGCTAGGTTTTGACGTTTTGCAATTGGAATGAACAGAGGAATTTGCAAGATTGCTAATAAAAATTTAAAATTATTAAAATCAAAGAAAATGCGAAATTTAAATTATTTCATGAAATGTTTTGCATAGTAGAATTATATTTCAATTACAAATCATTAACAGCATTTATTATTTGAGAACTGACAGGCTTAATTCACCTTATTAAGTATTGAAAGATCAAAAGTTAGTTGTTTTAATATACCATAAAATCATAAAAAAGGATTTAAGTAGTTTCGCAATATATACAAAGATCAGTATGTAATAATTTGCAATCGTAATAAATGTTGGGTGTTTTAATTTAAATGCCCAAAAAATCTTATTTTGTTCGATCTGGCCATAATGGAAAATGTTATAAAAAACGCTTATTTTGAGGCGCTCTCACACTGGAATAAGTTGGGCATCCCATTATCACTGCATTCTGCAAAGAACAAAGTTTCGCAGGAATGTCATTAATTTTTTGGCAACTTTATGCCCTTCCTTCCGTAAACTGATATTTCTCTCCTTTAGCATTCGTTTGCACTTTGTTAACTTTGCAGGATAAAAAGCCCATCCCAGTGTAAGGTCGTTGAGTACAACAAATAAATTATGTTCACCTTATACATGTTTATCCTTGTTTCATCTGACCACGCCTCGCTCTGTTCCTTACCAATGCTTAATAATAACTTTTAAATTTAGAACTTAAGCTTAGTATCCATCTCTCAAGAAATGTAAAAACATCATATAAAAAAACGCTTAGGAAATGGTCAAGAAAATTTCCTGCGGTAAATTTTCATGTGCTAGTATGCAGCTCGAAAGAAATCTAGGACTAATTTTTAATAAATTTTTTCAATATAATGCGTATATGGCAATCCTGGTTTTGCGAAGAAACATGAATTCAACAATTGTTTCTTGAAGGAAAATCAAACTAACCATTAAATTCATCCTAACCAATTAGTTAAAATCATTATTATGAAATATAGTTCATTTTTAAATTTTGTGTAGAACTTCCAATCTTCATTCATATTCCTTAAATTGCCATGAAAATTTATATACATGCACACGTAAGTTTATTTTCTATGTTCATTTTTTCCTGCTCTTCTAATAAGAATGCGCAACCAGCTGTCAAAATTATTTACTTGAATACGCTATTTCTTGAGCGGTCCTTTAGAATTAAAAGATACTAATAAATCAGCTAATATTTTTATACTCGTATGCATATAGTATATACATATGTAATATTTCAGTTGTACAACGGAGCTTTATAAATATAAGTCTTGCTTAAAACAATTTCCATAAAATTGTTTCAAGTCTCGATATGCTAATATTTCAGAAAGCAAAAACAGTTCACACGAATATCGAAAACTCAAGATTAACGTTTATTAGTTTTGCTTGGAGCGAGTTTTGCCAAGTCTGATTTCAGCTTAATTTATAAATAAAAGTCTTGCTTTGATTAATTTCTATAAATTGTTTTTGCTCTTAAAATGACGTTTACGTAAGCAAAGAAAGTTCACACGAATTTCTAAAACTCAAGATTAATTTCATTTCACCAAGTCTGATTAGGTAAAAACTTCAATCAGATCTTCAACGATGACTGGTTACAAAACCACAAATAGCTTTATTGTAAACTTCTTACGTAAACTTTTCCATTCCCCATATTCGAAAAGATTTTTCACCCGAATCTATAAAAATTGCCAATTGTAGGATAGTTGGGAAAAAATGTTTATACAATGTTTCCTTAGATTATTAACTATTTACTTGATTTTGAAAACTTTTTTAAACGAACCAGGGCCTATTAACAAACTGCTCTTGATATTTTTGATCAGCGGGAAGACCGAAAATCCTGATAAAGGAAGGGTTTTAAGAAATAAATCAATGTGAAAGTACAAGTATTTTGAATAAAGTTGAATGATTCTTCCAATAGCAAAGAGACACAAATCGATTTTAGAATGAAAAAAATTAACCATCGATTTTCAAGTTGCTTCCGAATTTGAGACCATTCAAATTTTTTTAAATCCATTATACCAGTACATCCGAAAATTGTTATCTGTATAATTTATGCAACTAACACTTAACAGGCCTGATTAGATTAAAGAAGTAAGAATGTATATAATTAGAAGTAAAAACGCACGTCTAAGTTAAAACAGTTCCATAATTGGCCTTATAACTTTACAAAGTTCTTTTTTAAATGTCATTAAATCAACACAACGCATTCGAACATTTCACACAAAAGCAAGATGTAAGATAACTCTTTTCAATTTAAAAATAAATAGTTTAAAATAAAAATAATACCATTGGCTGCCTCGTTTTGGTTTTAGTTCCAATAATTTTAAATTACATATATATGTTCAAACACACAAATTATAAATGAATTTCCAGTTAAAAGCTAGACTTATTTAAGTTAAATAAAAATTTATGTTGAGCTTACAGACTTGGTGAAATCCACTCTTAGGTTTACAAAGAACAACTAATGAGAAAAAAATCAAATTAAGTATGAAATACAGCAAGATATTAATAGAAGCAACAATTACGATTAAAAAGTAATGCCGTAGTAAAAAAAATAAGGTGGAATATTAATAATATAATATAAGCCGATTATGAGGCTAGCAAATAGAAAAAAGTTAAAAGAATAGAACGCTCCAGTTGCATTCATTCAAACGTCATAGAGCAATCCCCTATCCCATAAATAAATGTGCATTGTACTTGTATTATTAATCTTATATAAACAAAAAAGATGATTTATCAAAAAAATGCTATTGAAAGTTTAAGTTTTTATTACTTGTAATATTTAGTTGTCGCATTGTTTCATTTATTATTATTACTTTAATTTTTGATTTGACAATAGTGTTTTTTAACGTACTTATTTTAATCGTATTTGTATACTATATATTTATTTACTAACATTGTTTTGTATTGAATGAGAAGGTTCTTATTCATGCATCGTTTTTGAAATATATATACTAAATTTGAAGAAATATTGAGCATGAAAAATAACGTAATACGAATGTATAGTAAAAATTTTTAGATTTTGCTATTCCATAAGCAAAATTGTATTAAGAAATTAAGCATAAGCACAAAATTAGTGGTGAATAGATTTTAATAAACAAGATTTAAATGAAATTGAGTTAAATATAAAATAATTATATATTTGTTCATACTTTTTGGAATATTGTGTGACAGAAAAAGTAAAAAAACATTAATTACCATAAGCGCGAAACCAGCAGAAAAAAAAATACGTAAAAAATATAACAGAAACTGAAACTGAACAATGGATTTTTAATCTATAACATTCAAAATCAGCTTTACAACAGCATTTGTGGTTTTGTGTAAAATGTTTGTGGTAAGCTTAGAATATTATTTTTATATTAGTTATTTTGCTGGATAAATGTTTTTTCATGTGAGCCTTTTATCCAACTAAATGTCAAGATGGGTTACATCATTTACTTGCGGTATTGAAATTATATCCATTTTAATCGGCTGACACATTTTTGGCCTTAGTGAAAATGTAACATGCTTCCACTTTTGTTCATTTACATTTATTTGCTAGTTGGCTAGCCATTCTTTGACCGTCGATTTCAATACATCATTAACGGTTGAAACATCTTTTTTTCAAAATTATTTTATTTATTGAATCTGCTTTTTCTTAAAGCCTAAAAATAGTTATAAAATCTTAAATCCATTTAAAAACTAGACAGGCTCAAGCAAGTGATTGAGCTGTTTTGGTGATACTTCGCTTTTTAATACGCAGGCATATCTCTTCTTTTAAGTCGTGTTTGATCGCAGGAATGTACCAAAGCATTAGCCAAAGGGTTTGGGTGATCTCGGAGTTTAGATATATATTAAATTCTGCTGCCTTCTACTTCTTTCTTTACCATAGGGATAACAAGGTCTTTATGGATATTTTCGTTACGCATGTACCATGGTGAACACGTAACTATTCTAAGCATTTTTTTGTAATATATCAATATTAGTTGCACAGGTCGTACCCCACAGTTGAATGCCATGCATCCAAATCGGCTTTATGACAGCACTATATAAAAGCACTTTGTTGTCTAAGCTAAGTTTGGAGTTTTTATTTAAAAGCCAATTTAAATTTGCAGCTCTAATCTTCATACATGCTATTTTACTAGAGATGTGTTTTCTCCACAGGGAGCCTTCTATCTAGGTGAATATCAAGATATGTTACTTCGTTCGCTTGGCGTACTAAAATATTGTTTATTTTTACAGCCGGGCACATCTTTGGTCTTAGCGAAAATGTAATATGCTTACACTTCTGTTCATTCACATTTATACGCCAGTTCTCTAGCCATTCTTCGACAGAACATAAATGCTTTGCTAATATTCTTGATGCTAAAATGTGGCATTTTAATACATTAATAGCTGTTGGAAGATCTGATATAAATATGATGTACAAAGTTGGGCCTAAAACACTGCCCTGGGTTACACCAGCCCTTATCTGTCGTTCATCAGATATGAAATCTCCCACTTGTACCATAAATTTTTTTTTTTTTTCAAATAAGAGTCCAATGTTTTATACAATTCTAAAGGTAGAATTTATTAATCTTATATAAAAGACCTTAGTGCCACACCTTATCAAACGCCTGCGCTACATCTAGAAATATTGCTGAACAGTACTCCCTGTACTCAAATGCTTTCCTTATCTCGTTAGTAATTCTATTAACATGCTCTATTGTGCCATGTTTCGCACAAAAACCGAATTGATGCATTGGTATTGTATTATTTTCGTGGATCAAAGAAGACATTTTTGAGAGTAATATTTTTTCAAATACTTTTGAAAGACAGGGTAGAAGACCGATTGGTCTGTATGAAGACGGCTGTGTTAAGTCTTTCCCGGCTTATAGCTTTTGTTTGATGTTGCTAAGACAGCTGCGCTGGTTATTATATCATTGACTTCTCTTATGCTTTCGTCAATATTTCTTCCTGTATTTATTTTGTACTCAATATTAATGTGGCTACTGACGTATTTTTTATATTTTAGCCAATTCGTTTTATAACAAGTTAGACCCACTTTTGAACTAACGAATATGGGTTGTTCATATAACTTTATTAATACAGGAGAGTGATCAGAAGATAGATCAGTACACGTATCAGCTGTTATGTGCGATTTATCTATATTTTTTATTAAAGCAAAATCATCTAATTCTGGTATTTTCTTACGATCACTAGGCCAATATGTCGGCTTACCGGAGATATTATTTCAAGGTTATTCTGCCTATTTATAACAGTTTGATATAGCTGTCGTCCTTTCGGATGAATAAGACGTGAGCCCCAGTACGTGTGTTTTGCGTTGTAATCTCCACCTGCTAGAAATCTTTGTGCTGGTGTTCCAAAAAAGTCTTTAAATAATGATTTCTATAATTTTAAAACGAGATGGACAGTATCTAGCCGTAAGGTTTAAGTCACAACCCTGATTTTTTAGTGATATTGTTATAGCTTGTAACTGTGGCGTAGCATGAGGTTCTAGAGCATAGTGGTTTAAACGATTTCTAAACAATATTGCCGTGCCACCATGTGCTTTTCCATCCAGATGATTCGTAACATTTAGTCTAAATCCCGGTATATTGAAATTATTTTTATTTGTTAGATGAGTTTCTGAAATAAGCATTACATCTATATTCTTTTCAGGCAGAAATCTGATAATCTCTAATTTATGTTGGTTAACACCGTTAGCATTCCATATACAGATATTTAGTAAGCTCATTTTTACTTAATAAATTTTGCAACATTTGAATTTGTGATTTTATTAAATCTTGGATCACGTTTTGCATGGTAGACATAAATTATGTCATACACCGTGTAATTATGTCACTCTGTAATCATAGTTTCAATACCTTTATTTGGAGGATTTTTCGGCAGTTGCATTTGCACAGTGTTGCCTTTCACCACATTTGCATAGCTTCCTTGCATTTTATTATTATTAGAAGTAATATGATTTGAAACTTTTTCTGAGGTTGCTATAATTTCATTACGGGGTGTTTGTAACATTTGGTTACGACGTGCTTGAATTCCCTGTGACAACTTCGATTTCAAATCTTTATATACAGGGCAACGTCTCTAGTTAGCAGTGTGATTTCCTCCGCAATTGCTGCATTTGTCATTTAATTATTTTTTTAAGGGTGCATTTAGAAGTGGGATGTAAATCACCATATACCACAAAACCCTGCGTAGAGTGCAGAATGATTTAGTATGCCCATATTCTTGGCAGTTAGTACATTGTACCGGACTGTTTCCTTTATGTGGTTCCTCCATAGTTACTTTATGATGCAGCAAATACGTATTTCAAATTATACTTATGTTGGATGTGTTTCATTTTTTAAGTTGATTTGAGTTCGGCAACAATTCAATTTTAAACATTGGCTGTGGTATTTTGTTTCTATTATATATATGTACGAGGTGTATTCAAAAAGTATCGCGAATCGTAACTGACAGTTTTCTTCGATTGCAGGGGCGTGGTGCATCATGAGTTCTTGCCACAGGAAAGAACGGTCAATAAGGAATATTACCTGCAAGTGATGCGCAATTTGCGCGAAGCAATCCGCCAGAAACGCCCGGATTTGTGGAAGAACAAAAATTGGCTTTTGCACCACGATAACGCCCCTGCTCACACACATCGTTGCTTATGCGCGACTTTTTGGCCAAAAACAACACACTATGATGCCGCAGCCACCGTATCTGGCCCCCTGTGACTTTTTCTTGTTCCCTAAACTGAAGAGGTCCATGAAAGGACGACGTTACGCTTCTCTTGACGAGATAAAGACGGCATCGAAGGAGGAGCTGAAGAAGATAAAAAAAATGATTTTTGAAGTGCTTCGAAGATTGGAAAACCCGCTGGCACATGTGTATAATATCTCATGGGGATTACTTTGAAGGGGACAAAATAGATATTCACGAATAAATAAATAATTTTTGAAAAAACACAAAATTCGCGATACTTTTTGAACACACCTCGTATATACAACTGTTTTAATTCCGACACAGCATTCTTCCAATGCTTCTTTGACTTCACTAGAGTCTACGACGGACTCTGTACCCTTGATTACAACAACTAAACCCTTAGAGCTCTTCAGTTGATACGAATAAGGTTTTTTGTTTTTATTGGACAAAAATTTAACGATTTCCATGAAACTTTTTTCAGTGTAGGACTGAATTTTTGTTTCGTCCATATTGCCTTTTTTCAAAGGCACTATGTGACAATTGTTAGTGCCAACAATTTCACTTAATTTCGCAACAAGAATATCAGTGCTACGTTCGCGCAAATGTATTGGGTGGTTTGGCATTATCGACTGTGGTGGTGTCCTTCGCATCGTCGTCTGAACCACTGCTTAGTATGGCCAATCTGTTGTCATTTAAAACTTCCGTTTTATTTTTATTTGGTGTGCCGCCTTGAAATTTTTTAGGATTGACCGCTGCCTTTGAAGGACTTAATTTCCTTTTTATATTGACGTAGCGGTCAATGCCTGTTTGTAC
Source organism: Bactrocera correcta (assembly GCA_027475135.1). Lineage (NCBI taxonomy): Eukaryota > Metazoa > Arthropoda > Insecta > Diptera > Tephritidae > Bactrocera > Bactrocera correcta. The sequence continues at coordinate 43,996,969 of CM050322.1, read as the reverse complement.
AGACGGGCCTTTTTAATACGCTTTTATTAGCTTTACTTGTATGTATGTATGTATGTACATATGTACCCAGCAAGAAGACTATACGTTATATAATGCCATAAACCTGCCGTATAACTATAGATAGTATGCGTGAAAAATTCGAATAGTTTACATCAGTTTGTACAGAGGCATGGGAAGATTCTATCGCATACTTTGAATACGCGTGAGTTGTCTATCCTTTTTCTTTGCATACAAATTTACCATCACTTTGTCATATGCTCGTCTCTTTTTAACCCATGGTAGGATGGTATAGTAGTTTGATGGTAAAGTAGTACGATGGTAAAGTAGTATGGTATACTTATCCTGTGATCCTACTCCATATAAAATAAAACAAATACAATTTTAAAATTTTAAAAATTTATTGAATTTTTTATTTTAATTTGTTATGAAAAAATTATTATTATTATACAAAAATTAATTCATTGCATTCATTGCATCCATTGCATCTGTACACATATTATATACATATTTAAATAAATAAAAATTAAGAAAAATAAAAAAAATAAAAATAATTGCATCCATTGCATTCATACATAATTTAAAAATTGCACCTACTTTGGTTGTTGTTGTTCCGACCTGGAATTATAAAACGTTAATTATTACTAAAATTTTGGAAAAGAAATAACTTACCGTTTATTTAAAGTTAATTTGTTTTGGCGGTGGTTAAGGTCCACCACTCTTCTTAATGCCCGTTCAAAACCTGGCCGTCCTTCCATTACAAATACATCTACACAAAAATAAGAAAAAATTTTGTAATAAATTATATTATTAATTATATTAATTATTTTTAAAGAAATGCTATGGCAAATTAATTTTATCTAATATATTAAATTTTTGAAAATAAAATTACTAAATAAAACTTCATTAACAAGTTTAAGCTTGTTGAGCGCCCGTTTTTGTTTCCTTCCATCAAAATTAAACTCGAAAAGGACATTGTCGGTGAAGATTTTTCGCATTACCTCATCTACAGATGCATTTCCTCCTTTTATTTGTTGAAGATGAATTTTCTGTGAATTTAAGGAATTGAAATGTGTTAATAGTTAAATTACCAAATAAAATTTTTAATTAACAAAGTATAAGAATAATACATACTTAAATAATAAAATAGTAAGAGCAAAAAATTACCGTTTCGTCAGCAAACTCTTTCGAATTTAATTTATCTTCGAAATCCAGCGCGGCGTCTAGTGTGCAGATTGGTAGTCTTGACGCTATTTCAATTTGCATGGGATTTTCTATTTCTCCTACCAATCGTCCAATGGAGTGATGGACTTTAGCTAAAACCACCTTACATTCGCGCAGCGTGTGTGTTTGAGCCAATAGAAGACCTTTATCAATAACCTAATGTACAAATATATATTTATAAAGAAATACATATATAAATTTATTGGTACATATACATACATTTTCTTTGAGGGTTTTCTCAATGTCATCCATCCTTGTCATCAGCACCTTTTGGTTTCTTAGGATTTCCTTAATACCTTGAGTTACTATAAAATAAAAAATATTTTATATAATTTATATCATTTATATAATATACCTGTGTCCTGCTGTTGAAGGTTGTCTGGCTGTAGAATGATGTGTCGTTGCTGAACATTGTATGGCGCTGAAACTTGAAACGTTCTTCTTTGTGATGCTAAACAAATAAACACCTAAATTAGCTATTGATTTCAATAACAGTTTAAAATTTTATATTGGGGTATTTCGGCTTCCGGTGGTGGTGACTGGCTACTTATCGCCACAAGTTCTTCATATTCATTCTCTTGGCTAAATAATTCTTCATCCATATTTCTTAAAAAACAACAAAATTAAATATTAGTGCAGAATTTTATAGTACATAATATCATAAAATTGGTTTATAAAATAATGTTTTACAAAAAATATTAGAAATATTAAGAAACCTTAAATTGAAAAATTGTTAAAAAGATTGTGTAAAATAGGTGTTAATAAGTACTTATTTTCATTAGGAATGCAAAAATATTTATATTTAATTTCTAACTTATTAACTTTTATTAATTGATTACTAAGATTTTGAGCTAGACATATTCCTAATCCATGTAAAGATTCCAATGGTTCTTGCAAATAATTTTCGATTTCTTGGAAACTATATCCAAAAACCACGTCACGACCCGATTCATTTTTAATAGCGACGACTTTAAATGGACCAATTTTCTTAATATAACAATACGAATCCTTTTCTTTTTTAAAATTAATATCAAAACTGCCGAGTTTTAAATTTTTCTTTAAAGGCAAATCTGCGGATTCTTGAAGTCTCAAATACAATTGCTGTAAAACTTTATTGGGTTTCTTAATAATTTTTTTTTATATCTATATATATAAAATTCTCGTGTCACAGTTTTTGTTGCCATACTCCTCCGAAACGGCTTGACCGATTTTGATGAAATTTTGTGTGCTTATCCGGTATCTATGAGAATCGGCCAACATCTATTTTTCATCTCTCTAAATGTTAGGGGTAGTCCATCCCAAAATTTTTTTTTTATTCTTTAGACAAAATTTTTAATTTCTATTTTTTTATGATACAACATACAAAAATACATACAATCCTCAATTTTCACCCTTCTACAATCAACCATTATTTTTTAATAGCCATTTTAGTAATTTAATCATTTTTCCTCTCCGGTCGATAACTGATCTATCGTCATTTAATTAGTTATCCCCGCAAGATGTTTACAGGTGTCACTTCTGAACCAGTAAATAGCACGGAGTAGGGATGAGAACGAAGCAGGTCTCCTTTCTTTCTCACTACCTACACAGTTGTCGGCCATCATTATAGTTTATGCATCAAGTGTAGTAGTAACGTTGACAATTATTATTTTGCTATCTCAGTGTAACTCTCATATTAACTTATAATCATTCCTATTTTATAAATAATAATTAAATGATCTATTTTGAGAGTATTTTGCACGATTAGTTAATCAAGTGATTTTATAACCTCAAAAGTACTAAACACGTGACACGAGCTTCCAATAACAACGGATTTTGTGTTGTAAGTATACTTTTTTTATTTATATCGAAAATGTTGTTGATCTTATAAAAATGTAATTTTAATTTAATTTTATTAAAAAAATGTAATAGAACAATTAAGATTTTCATAGTTTCCAAAAAATCAATCATTATGAATCTTTATTTTGAAATGTCAATGAAAATACTGGTTGTATGAAAAAATTATAAGAGACAATGTTTTCATAAAATTTAATTTTATAATTTTGTTTGAAAAATTTTTCAATAAAAATTATATTTTTGTTATAATTTCATAAATTAAAACTAATCATTGCAAAACTATTTTTCATCATTAAATAATGCCAAGAAAACGCAAAGGGGCTGATTTGAGCCGCAGTACAAGTAAAGCTCGAAACTTGCGAAATAGCAGATCCGAAAGAACAGAAGAACAAATCCAGCAACAAAATACTGATGTACGTGTCAGAATGGCGCAATTGCATCAAGAAGAGCCAGAAGATACACGAGCTGAACGCAATGAAGTCAGAAGATTAGAACAACGACAATCACGCCGTTTCACAGTCAATAGACGAAGAACAAACGACCAACAACGACAACAGGTACATCGAGCATTTATATCTGATTCATTCCTGCGTCTAGCATTTCAGTATGAGCCCGATATTGAATATTATGCTCATTCAAAAGTGGTAATTGGTGCTATGGACAAGGAATGTCCGCATTGTCATGCTCTGAAATTCAAAAATGAGCCAGCTGGGATGTGTTGCGGGTCAGAAAAAGTGCAACTACCTGAAATTGAAACACCACCTGAACCATTGAACGGCTTACTTATCGGCACGGATCCAGATTCTAACGTGTTCCTGAAGTCAATTCGAAGATTCAATTCATGCTTTCAAATGACATCGTTCGGAGCAACAGAAATAGTTCGAAATACTAATGCAAATGGTCAACAATTCAATTCTACATTCAAAATCAGAGGCCAAGTTTATCATAAAATGGGCTCACTGCTGCCAATGCCAAACGAACAACATAAATTCTTACAAATATACTTTATGGGCGGCGAGGATTCCGGAAGCGCACTTGCCGATCGCGTGAATGCACGTTGTGATTATAATAACCTTGATTCATTTTATGCCAGGCGCATCGTCAGCGAGCTAGATGCTATTTTGAACGAGCACAACGAGTTGTTGAAAATATTCAAATCACATATGCACCAATTACAAAGCGATAATCACGCTATTGTCATTAATCCTGATAAAACACCAGCTGGAGAGCATATTCGTAGATTCAATGCACCCGCTGTTGATGATGTTGCTGTAATCATGGTTGGCGATTGTACAACTGCACGATAAATTGTGATTCGTAGAAGAAATAATAATCTTCAGTTCATTGCTGACACACATCGTTCATATGACGCTCTACAATATCCGCTAATATTCTGGAAGGGACAAGATGGATATTGCATAAACATAAAACAACGAGATCCCGTATCAGGTACTTCATTCATTAATAATTTGATCATTAATCATTTAACAAAACAATTAAATTATTGAACGTAATAAATTAAAATTAATTTTTATGAACAAATATTACAGGAGCTGAAACAAACAAGAACGTTAGCTCAAAGGATTATTATGCGTACCGATTAATGATTAGACGTGGCCTGGACAACGTCATTTTACGATGTCGAGAGCTTTGTCAACAATTCATGGTCGACATGTATGCGAAGATTGAAAGCGAACGACTACGATACTTACGATATAATCAACAAAAGCTGCGCGCGGAAGAGTACATTCATTTGCGAGACGCTATCAACAACAACGACGACGTCGCCGAAATTGGTAACCATGTCATTTTACCATCATCGTACGTAGGCAGTCCACGTCATATGCAAGAATATATACAGGATGCTCTGACTTTCGTGCGCGAATATGGACGACCATGTTTATTTATCACGTTCACATGTAATCCAAAATGGCCAGAGATTACATCTTTGCTACTACCTGGCCAAAATGCAATACATCGCCATGACATTACAGCACGTGTGTTCAGACAAAAGTTGAAGTCTTTAATAAGTTTCATTACTAAATTAAATGTATTTGGTCCCACACGTTGCTGGATGTATTCGGTTGAGTGGCAAAAGCGAGGATTACCCCATGCACACATTTTGGTTTGGTTCATCGACAAAATCCGTCCTGAAGAAATCGATAGTATCATTTCTGCCGAAATTCCAGATCCATCCACTGACTAACTGCTGTTTGATATTGTTACAACAAACATGATTCATGGTCCATGTGGTACTCTTAATAGTTCATCGCCTTGCATGGCTGATGGAAAATGTACTAAAAATTTCCCTAAAGATTTTACCAATGATACGGTCACAAATGTCGACGGATACCCAATATATCGTCGAAGAAATCCTGAAAATGGCGGACAATCATTTATTAAAAATATCATCAACATAGACATTGATATTGACAATCGTTGGGTGGTGCCATATTCGCCTCTGCTGAGCAAGACATATAATGCTCATATTAATGTTGAGTTATGCAGTTCTGTAAAGAGCATCAAATACATTTGCAAGTATGTCCATAAAGGAAGTGATATGGCTGTGTGGAAAAATACTAATGTAAATGCTCCTCAAGTGAATAAAAACGATGAAATAACGCTCTACCAAATTGGTCGGTACATCAGCTCCAATGAAGCTGCTTGGCGTATCTTTGGTTTTCCAATTCATGAACGGGATCCAGCAGTTGTTCAGTTAGCCATCCATCTTGAAAACGGTCAGCGTGTATTTTTCAACGAGACAGCGATTGATCGTGCAATAAATCCACCTAAAACTACACTCACTGCATTTTTTGAATTGTGTAATCGTGCGGATGATTTTGGTGCCTTTGCACGAACATTACTCTATTCACAAGTACCACGCTATTTCACATGGACTCAAACATAAACATGGATGCCCCGCAAGCAAGGCTCACCAGTTGCTGAATGTCTCAATTTATTTAAATCAAACGCCTTGGGGCGATTATTTACAGTCAATCCAAGACACACGGAGTGCTTTTATCTTCGACTGTTGTTGGTTAATGTTACTGGCCCATTATCATTTCAAGATATTCGTATAGTGAATGGGCAACAATATCCAACGTATAAAGATGCATGCCTTGCACTCGGCTTGCTGGAAGACGACAACCAGTGGGAATGCATGCTTGCTGAAGCTGCATTGAACTGTACAGCAATACAAATTCGTCTACTATTCGCTATAGTGTTGACTACATGTTTCCCAGCCCGAGCACAGATATTATGGGAAAATCACAAAGATTCAATGACTGATGATATATTGCATCAACATCGTATACGGTGCCACGATCTAACCATAACATTCAGCGACGAAATGTACAATGAAGCATTGATTGCTATTGAGGATCTTTGCATTATCATTGCCAACTTACCACTTAGTAATTTCGGTATGAATTCGCCAAATCGAACTGCATCTGATTTAATTAATACTGAAATGAATCGTGAACTGCAGTACAGTACTGTAGAAATGGCAGCGATTGTTGCCAGCAATGTCCCACTAATGAATGAGGAACAAAGAACCATTTATGATCGCATTATGCTCGCAGTTTCAGCTGGACAAGGTGGATTCTTCTTTTTGGATGCACCGGGTGGAACTGGCAAAACATTCGTTATTTCGCTAATTCTTGCTGAAATACGATCAAATAATGGCATCGCATTGGCCGTTGCATCATCGGGCATTGCAGCAACTTTATTGGATGGAGGTAGAACAGCTCATTCAGTATTTAAGCTGCCACTAAATATCCAGAATAACCCTGACGCAGTATGCAACATTAAGAAACAATCGTCCATGGCCACAGTGCTAAAACGGTGTAAAATTATTATTTGGGATGAATGTACTATGGCACACAAACATTCACTTGAGGCGTTGAACAGGACATTGAAAGATATTAAAAACAGTGACAAACTATTTGGCGGAACTCTGTTGGTCCTTTCAGGTGATTTCAGACAAACACTTCCAGTCATTCCACGTTCAACATACGCTGATGAGATCAACGCTTGCTTAAAATCATCTCCATTGTGGAGTAATGTTGAAAAATTACATATGCGCGTTCAAATGCTTCAAGATCCATCCGCTGAAACATTTTCAAAACAACTCTTAGATATCGGTGATGGAAAAGTTGCTATAGATGAAACTGGATACGTAAAATTACCGACCGATTTCTGCACAATCGCTGATTCGCAAGATACTCTCATTGAACAAATATTTCCCGATATACACACACAGTATATAAATCATGAGTGGCTTGCAGAAAGAGCGATTTTAGCGGCAAAAAATGTAGACGTTGACAATTTAAATCTGAAGATACAAATGTTGTTGCCAGGGAACTTGGTATCATATAAATCCATTGATACAGTTTGCGACGACAGCGAAGCAGTAAATTTTCCCACAGAGTTTTTGAACTCACTGGATTTGCCAGGCATGCCACCGCATAATTTACAATTAAAGGTTGGATCTCCAATTATCTTGCTTCGTAATTTGAACCCGCCCCGGTTGTGCAACGGTACGCGATTAGTCATTCAAAAATTAATGAAAAACGTGATCGAAGCCAGGATTTTAAATGGCAAGTTCAGAGGTGAAAATATACTCATACCACGGATTCCTATTATACATACAGATGTGCCAATTCAATTCAAACGTATTCAGTTTCCAATTAGATTGGCATTTGCAATGACTATCAACAAATCCCAAGGTCAAACAATGTCTGTTTGTGGATTAGATTTGAGAACACCATGTTTTTCACACGGACAATTACACGTGGCATGCTCTCGAGTGGGTAAACCATCAAGTTTGTTTGTGTTAGCTAAAAATGGACTAACAAAAAATATTGTTCACGCTATAGCATTAAGAGATTAATATTGTTTAATAGTGTTACTGTCGTAATTGTTTAATTAATGATATATAATTTATTTTAAGGAATAAATTATAATAACTTAAAAATAATGTTTGCATTTTGTTATTTTTATATTCCTTCATCGTTCACAGCGCTCCATGCTTATTTCACGCATATACCACATTCTTACATACATACAATATACACATTCTAACATACATACATACTTGCAATAAGTAAGCTATATTTTGTCTAAACTAAAAATTACTAGGAAATTATTTATATGGCAAAACAACGTTTGCCGGGTCTACTAGTATTGCATATAATTTTCAAATTTATATGCAGAGAAGCTTTCCAAGGGTCCGTATTGATTGGTACATTCTGATAAATGTAATAACCCATGGATATTGAAGCTTATTAAATGATTCCCATACACCGTACCGAACAAGGCGACAAATTCTTCTAAAATACTTTGAGCAACATTTCCTTCTACCTTATATGACTTTTCGCATGAAAGCAGTCTTATTCCACTATGCAGAAGAAGGAAATGGTAATATGAATCATCATCAATACAATTTTTTAAAACAAATATCCCGGAATATAAAAGAAACTGCCTAAATTCTGTTGATTTCCAATTATTGAGTTCATCTAAGTTTCTACAAATTCTACCAAATTCTGAGGGAATTAAAGTAGAGAGGAATTTCAGTTTTTCGTTCATTTTTGTTACATTCCCTCTTTTAATCAACAAATGCAACAGTTTTTTTGTAACACCCAGGTCGACCAGATGCATGGGATCAAGGGGAAACTGGGATACCATTTCAAAATCGTACAACTCCAATATATTTGGTTGAGCTCTAAAAGATGGAATATGATGCTCAATATCAATCCGATTTTTAAAAGAACTATTTGAACGCAATTCGTGAAGTTTACTAGAGAAGCTAATCCGCCTATGAGTGTATATACCAACTTGTATACATTTGGGGCAACCTTTTTTACTATTATGGGATAGTGTACTAGTTACGAAAGTCCGGGCAGGCGAGTCACAGGTAAACAAACGCACTCTGAAGTTTTTTACAATTTTTTTTTAACCAACTTTTATTCTATGATCTTTTAAGACAGCAATTTCCTCGCAAAAGTCCTTCATAAAATCATTATTGTTCCAAGGTTTTTCACTTCCAGAGAAACATGCGATCACAAAAGGACTTTCTTGTGGATATCCAACAATGGCGCCTAAAATTGGCCACAAAACTTTATTCGAATTTTTAAAAAGCCTGAGGCCATCAATCCCGACATCAATTTCAATATCATTATTACCTTCAAGAAAATCAAAATATTTTTTTAAAAAATGTTTTTGTATTCCAACATAAATGAATTCTCCACTGGGAATGGATTGAATATTAACTTCTTTTTTTTCTGTCCCAAGTTGGGTCTTTGCACATAAAGGAAAATCTTTAACACCGATTTTATTTAGCATTTGAAGCAAATCAGTAACGGTGTTTTGTGAAACGCTGTTTCTTATTGCCCACTCCTTTAGTGCAGTAGCCTTTTCATTTATGTTGGAATTCACTGCCTCACTATTCCTACCCAAACTAGCACTTTCTTGCCCCTCATCTTCACGCAAGGATAACTCTTCAGGTTCACTAGCACTAATAACTTCACGATTTTCACTTTCAACGCAAGCAAACTCATCTAGCCTTCTATATTTCGCCGCGTTAACTTCAAACACTTTTTTCTCTTTTGAAATGGCGTTCCGAAGCGATTTTATATTTATATTAAAATAATATATTAAAATAATAATAATATTAATAATAAATAGTGATTTTTATATAATAAATACTTGCCTCAATTTTGTCGCTGTCAAAGGATACGAAGTGTAACAATTAAAGATGCGCGCGCACGTCTATTTACTTAAAAAGTTTTCACACAAATGTGAGAAATGCAGTTTTTCACTTTGTTATATAGGGATGAAAACACAACACAAGTAACCGGTTGTTACTACCTGAATATTACTTATTTCGAGAAATTTGATTAATAGCTCTATTTGAATACTTTTCACAGCATGATAAAATAAATACATACTTTGATTTATAATATTGTTATTATAATTTATTTATATTAATATTGTTGATATTTATTTAGATAATGTGACATTATTTTCAATAGATATCCGTTAAAAAGCTACAACAAACTTTTTATTATTAAATATTATGGATCAATATAAAAGAGTTTACATTAAATGCAAAACATCTTTAATCACTTTTATTATTTTACATAATATTTTCCGACAATAACATTGTTCAAATCTAATTTTTTATAAATTCAGTTACTTTAAAACGCCTAAAGAGTGGTTACTTAGTATTCAGTGCAACCCTGCTTGATACTGACGATACTGATTACTTCTTACATCAAACGACTACAATGCATATCTGCATATAGCACAACCATATGGTTTCACGCATACTATCCGTTACCGTTATACGGCAGGTTTATGGCATTATATAACGTATAGTCTATACGCATACTATCCATAGTTATACGGCAGGTTTATGGCATTATATAACGTATAGTCTTCTTGCTGGGATCTTGTAGCACAACTGTGGAGGGAGGGAGTACGAAATATATTCCCAACATCTGACCTGTTTTCACATTCACGTAAATTTTTATTTTTTTTTTTTAAGATTTGCTTATGTGTTGGTGAATACGTTAGCGAAGTTTTGCTGGGTATGTTTGTAACTTTTTTAAGTGGTACTGCAACCTAGAATATTTCAGCGACACTGTAGGAAGGCGATAGTAAGTTTGAGCAGCTCACCAAAACGATGCGCTTAAAAGTATGCAACATCTACACAAAACTAGTTTTAGTGACATTTAAATAGCATACTGAGTTGGGCGTCGACCGAGTGCTTTGTGACATATTTTTCAAGTATGGAGTATGCCACGCTTTTCTCACAATAATGCAGGAATTTTTCTTCATTACTATTGTTAGTTTATACAAAGAATTATTTTTCACTTTTTAGTTTGATATGCTTTAAAAGCGTGTTTTTTAGTTTTTTTAAACTATATTTATTTTATTACGTTCTCACCTTGCGTTGTGTTTTTCATGATCAATATCTGCTGTCTATAACTTACATATATGGAGTAGAGTTGGGCCTATCACACTCCATGGAGGTGCACTAGTCCTTATCAGGCGTTCATCTGAGATGAAATTAGCTACTATAATTGTAAATTCCCTATATTTTAAATAATATTTTTGTATAATCCACCTTTAGTACACTTGTCTAATGGGACATTTATTATGTATATCTTATTAGGCCAAAGTCCATGTCACAATCAATTATTAACTAGTAAGGAAGAGCGAAGTTCGTGTTCAGCCGAAAATTTTATAATCATCCAATTTTGAACCAAACACGGAGAAATATCTTAAGATGTAAAACGTTAACCTGGATCATAATCTAAGCAATTGTGTACATACACTATATATAACTTATACAATATGTGTTCCAAAGTAAACTGGTGGCGCCATCTATATGTCGACTAGTGCGTTGGAATCTGATATTTTTGTCCATCATCCAGTGAGAATTTCATGACATTCCATTGATTGGAAATCGGTATCGGTGCGAAAATGAGCTTCGAACAAAGATCAAACATTGAATTTTGTCTTAAAATTTGTAAAACTCTTTTACCGAAACGTTTCAATTGATGAAACAAGTTTATGGCGATGATTGCTTATCCTGTAGCAGAGTGCACGAGTGGTTCGAATGTTTTCAAAGTGGTCGTGAGGTCATAAATGATGATCAACATGTGGGCCAATCAAAATCCGTGATCACCGGAAATTCCATCGAAACTGTGCATGAATTAATCAAAAATCAGACGAAATAATCATTGAAGTCCATGGAAATGGAATTGAATATCTCCAAAACACCGATTTATTGACCGAACATTTGGGCTTACGAAAGGTGTCTGCACGGTTTGTTCTGCACAAATTGACTGACGACCAAAAATTGCTTAGAATCCAACATTCGAAGGACCGATTGTGACCGATTATTTGATTAAAAATCACATTTTAACCATTAACCACTCCCCGTATTCACCTGATATGGCACCGTGCGATTTTTTCCTTTTCGAAAGAATGCATTTGCCCATGAAAGGAAAGCGTTATGCAGACGTAGAGGCCATTCAAAAGGTTTGCACCGGCATACTAGCGGCTATACCGGCTAACGAGCTAAAACACTCGTTTGACATGCTTTTGGACCGTGGCAAAAGCTGTATTGAAGCAGAAGGAGACTATTTTGAATAAAATAAATTGTTTTTACTGAAAAGACCATTTGTTCTGTTTTTTAAGTTCTGTTTACTTTGGAACAAACCTTGTACACTGACCGACATATTCAACATAAAGTTTGTTAGAAAAACGAAAATCATTATATGGGAGCTGGGGTTGTATCGACCCGATTTTATCTATTAACTAACTTTTTATCTTTCAGCGCACTTACCACTTTCACTTTTGAATAAAATTACTCGGTTAAGATATAAAAGTAATTTCAACAAGGTTTTAATTAGCTTCTTAATTTATTTAAAACTTCGGTAAATGAGTTTAAAGTTACTTTGAACAATATTGCCGAAACTAAGGGGCAAGCAAACGTTAATTTTATTTATTGGTTAATTTTAAAAAGATGTGCGGATGAGCGAAAAGGCGCAAGGTCACAGCGGCGATGCGTAAGCTTCGATTGCAGGTCGTAACGAGACTGTTCATAAACTTTTTAGATGACCCTTTTCACCAGTGTGGTATGTGTTTGCATGTGTGGATGTCCTCTCGCGTGTGGGTGGTGTTGATGTGTGGGTCCTGTGGAATGTAGGTTCTTTGTGCTCCTCCTGCGTCCCATGCGTGTGCGACAGGCAGTTGAGGCAGTGCTCATGTGCCTGGGCCACACGCTGTCGTTGGGTCGGTGTTAGCTCCTTAAAGAGCCCACAGTGTTGTAGTCGATGTTTCCGGCGACATAGCGGGCATCGAATGCGACGCGGCTCGACTTGAGCGGATGGCGTTGATGAGGCTGCTCGTGAGCCACTACCAGAAGCGGTATTATGGGAAAGTGTACTAGTTACGAAAGTCCGGGCAGGCGAGTCACAGGTAAACAAACGCACTCTGAAGTTTTTTACAATTTTTTTTTAACCAACTTTTATTCTATGATCTTTTAAGACAGCAATTTCCTCGCAAAAGTCCTTCATAAAATCATTATTGTTCCAAGGTTTTTCACTTCCAGAGAAACATGCGATCACAAAAGGACTTTCTTGTGGATATCCAACAATGGCGCCTAAAATTGGCCACAAAACTTTATTCGAATTTTTAAAAAGCCTGAGGCCATCAATCCCGACATCAATTTCAATATCATTATTACCTTCAAGAAAATCAAAATATTTTTTTAAAAAATGTTTTTGTATTCCAACATAAATGAATTCTCCACTGGGAATGGATTGAATATTAACTTCTTTTTTTTCTGTCCCAAGTTGGGTCTTTGCACATAAAGGAAAATCTTTAACACCGATTTTATTTAGCATTTGAAGCAAATCAGTAACGGTGTTTTGTGAAACGCTGTTTCTTATTGCCCACTCCTTTAGTGCAGTAGCCTTTTCATTTATGTTGGAATTCACTGCCTCACTATTCCTACCCAAACTAGCACTTTCTTGCCCCTCATCTTCACGCAAGGATAACTCTTCAGGTTCACTAGCACTAATAACTTCACGATTTTCACTTTCAACGCAAGCAAACTCATCTAGCCTTCTATATTTCGCCGCGTTAACTTCAAACACTTTTTTCTCTTTTGAAATGGCGTTCCGAAGCGATTTTATATTTATATTAAAATAATATATTAAAATAATAATAATATTAATAATAAATAGTGATTTTTATATAATAAATACTTGCCTCAATTTTGTCGCTGTCAAAGGATACGAAGTGTAACAATTAAAGATGCGCGCGCACGTCTATTTACTTAAAAAGTTTTCACACAAATGTGAGAAATGCAGTTTTTCACTTTGTTATATAGGGATGAAAACACAACACAAGTAACCGGTTGTTACTACCTGAATATTACTTATTTCGAGAAATTTGATTAATAGCTCTATTTGAATACTTTTCACAGCATGATAAAATAAATACATACTTTGATTTATAATATTGTTATTATAATTTATTTATATTAATATTGTTGATATTTATTTAGATAATGTGACATTATTTTCAATAGATATCCGTTAAAAAGCTACAACAAACTTTTTATTATTAAATATTATGGATCAATATAAAAGAGTTTACATTAAATGCAAAACATCTTTAATCACTTTTATTATTTTACATAATATTTTCCGACAATAACATTGTTCAAATCTAATTTTTTATAAATTCAGTTACTTTAAAACGCCTAAAGAGTGGTTACTTAGTATTCAGTGCAACCCTGCTTGATACTGACGATACTGATTACTTCTTACATCAAACGACTACAATGCATATCTGCATATAGCACAACCATATGGTTTCACGCATACTATCCGTTACCGTTATACGGCAGGTTTATGGCATTATATAACGTATAGTCTATACGCATACTATCCATAGTTATACGGCAGGTTTATGGCATTATATAACGTATAGTCTTCTTGCTGGGATCTTGTAGCACAACTGTGGAGGGAGGGAGTACGAAATATATTCCCAACATCTGACCTGTTTTCACATTCACGTAAATTTTTATTTTTTTTTTTTAAGATTTGCTTATGTGTTGGTGAATACGTTAGCGAAGTTTTGCTGGGTATGTTTGTAACTTTTTTAAGTGGTACTGCAACCTAGAATATTTCAGCGACACTGTAGGAAGGCGATAGTAAGTTTGAGCAGCTCACCAAAACGATGCGCTTAAAAGTATGCAACATCTACACAAAACTAGTTTTAGTGACATTTAAATAGCATACTGAGTTGGGCGTCGACCGAGTGCTTTGTGACATATTTTTCAAGTATGGAGTATGCCACGCTTTTCTCACAATAATGCAGGAATTTTTCTTCATTACTATTGTTAGTTTATACAAAGAATTATTTTTCACTTTTTAGTTTGATATGCTTTAAAAGCGTGTTTTTTAGTTTTTTTAAACTATATTTATTTTATTACGTTCTCACCTTGCGTTGTGTTTTTCATGATCAATATCTGCTGTCTATAACTTACATATATGGAGTAGAGTTGGGCCTATCACACTCCATGGAGGTGCACTAGTCCTTATCAGGCGTTCATCTGAGATGAAATTAGCTACTATAATTGTAAATTCCCTATATTTTAAATAATATTTTTGTATAATCCACCTTTAGTACACTTGTCTAATGGGACATTTATTATGTATATCTTATTAGGCCAAAGTCCATGTCACAATCAATTATTAACTAGTAAGGAAGAGCGAAGTTCGTGTTCAGCCGAAAATTTTATAATCATCCAATTTTGAACCAAACACGGAGAAATATCTTAAGATGTAAAACGTTAACCTGGATCATAATCTAAGCAATTGTGTACATACACTATATATAACTTATACAATATGTGTTCCAAAGTAAACTGGTGGCGCCATCTATATGTCGACTAGTGCGTTGGAATCTGATATTTTTGTCCATCATCCAGTGAGAATTTCATGACATTCCATTGATTGGAAATCGGTATCGGTGCGAAAATGAGCTTCGAACAAAGATCAAACATTGAATTTTGTCTTAAAATTTGTAAAACTCTTTTACCGAAACGTTTCAATTGATGAAACAAGTTTATGGCGATGATTGCTTATCCTGTAGCAGAGTGCACGAGTGGTTCGAATGTTTTCAAAGTGGTCGTGAGGTCATAAATGATGATCAACATGTGGGCCAATCAAAATCCGTGATCACCGGAAATTCCATCGAAACTGTGCATGAATTAATCAAAAATCAGACGAAATAATCATTGAAGTCCATGGAAATGGAATTGAATATCTCCAAAACACCGATTTATTGACCGAACATTTGGGCTTACGAAAGGTGTCTGCACGGTTTGTTCTGCACAAATTGACTGACGACCAAAAATTGCTTAGAATCCAACATTCGAAGGACCGATTGTGACCGATTATTTGATTAAAAATCACATTTTAACCATTAACCACTCCCCGTATTCACCTGATATGGCACCGTGCGATTTTTTCCTTTTCGAAAGAATGCATTTGCCCATGAAAGGAAAGCGTTATGCAGACGTAGAGGCCATTCAAAAGGTTTGCACCGGCATACTAGCGGCTATACCGGCTAACGAGCTAAAACACTCGTTTGACATGCTTTTGGACCGTGGCAAAAGCTGTATTGAAGCAGAAGGAGACTATTTTGAATAAAATAAATTGTTTTTACTGAAAAGACCATTTGTTCTGTTTTTTAAGTTCTGTTTACTTTGGAACAAACCTTGTACACTGACCGACATATTCAACATAAAGTTTGTTAGAAAAACGAAAATCATTATATGGGAGCTGGGGTTGTATCGACCCGATTTTATCTATTAACTAACTTTTTATCTTTCAGCGCACTTACCACTTTCACTTTTGAATAAAATTACTCGGTTAAGATATAAAAGTAATTTCAACAAGGTTTTAATTAGCTTCTTAATTTATTTAAAACTTCGGTAAATGAGTTTAAAGTTACTTTGAACAATATTGCCGAAACTAAGGGGCAAGCAAACGTTAATTTTATTTATTGGTTAATTTTAAAAAGATGTGCGGATGAGCGAAAAGGCGCAAGGTCACAGCGGCGATGCGTAAGCTTCGATTGCAGGTCGTAACGAGACTGTTCATAAACTTTTTAGATGACCCTTTTCACCAGTGTGGTATGTGTTTGCATGTGTGGATGTCCTCTCGCGTGTGGGTGGTGTTGATGTGTGGGTCCTGTGGAATGTAGGTTCTTTGTGCTCCTCCTGCGTCCCATGCGTGTGCGACAGGCAGTTGAGGCAGTGCTCATGTGCCTGGGCCACACGCTGTCGTTGGGTCGGTGTTAGCTCCTTAAAGAGCCCACAGTGTTGTAGTCGATGTTTCCGGCGACATAGCGGGCATCGAATGCGACGCGGCTCGACTTGAGCGGATGGCGTTGATGAGGCTGCTCGTGAGCCACTACCAGAAGCGGCAGTCGATACCGTAGCATTGGTGGAGCGGGGCGGAGGAGTAGACCCAATACGTGCCCCGTTGGTGGCCGACCGAAAAATTGGTTGGATTGTTTAGTATCGGATTTTCGTTATTATCCGCGGTTGGTAGAAAGCATAATTTAACCAGTGGTCTGGTGAGTATTCCGCTTTGAGTACGGAGATCAACGACGCGGATGTGACCGTCTGAGCCATAATAGAGCTTTTCTATACGGCCAAGTTACCACTCGGTAGGTGGGAGGCAATCGTCGTTAATAAGTACACAATCTCCAAGCTTTGGCGCATTTTCTGATGTTTTCCATCGATACCTCTTGTGGAGGTCCTTTAAATAGTCTTCTTTCCATCTGCGACTGAAATTATGATGGAGAATTTTAATTCTCTCCCATCGACTTAATAAGGTTAGCGACTCCACGCCTGGCTCAGGTGTGGCCAGAATGGGTGCTCCTTTGAGAAAGTGCCCTGGTGTTAGGGCTGTGAGATCTGAGGGATCTTGCGAGAGTGTTGTTAGTGGCCGGAATTGGCTTCAATGCGAATTAATAGAGTTGTAAATTCTTCGTAATTAAATTTGTAGTTTCCAGCTACTTTGTTTAAGTGGGATTTGAAGCTTTTTACAGGTGATTCCCATAAACCACCCATAGCTCTTGGGGGGATGAATTGCCAATTAATGCCTTGGGGGCGTACTTTTGTACAATCTCAGGGGAGACTTGTTTAATAAAGTGCACAAACTGTTTTCTGTGGCTCTTTGAGCTCCGATAAAGGTTTTTCCATTGTCGCTCATAAGTTTGGACGAAAAACCGCGTCGTCCGACGAAGCGAGCAAATGCCGCGAGAAAAGCCTCTTTTGTCAGATTAGTACATAGCTCGCGGTGCACTGCTTTTGTCGTAAAACAGACAAAGACAGCCACGTAGCCTTTCATTAGGGTAAGAGACCTTAGCCTGGACGCCTTTATCTGAAAAGGCCCAGCAAAATCAACACCTGTGATAGTGAAGGGCAGAACGAAATTGCAGCGTTCCGGTGGAAGTGCTGCCATAATCTGCGTCCTCATTTTCTGTTTATGCATAGTGCAGATCTTGCACATGAAAATGCACTTTTTTATTTGATACTTAAGCCGGGGAATATAGAACTCTTGGCGGATTATATATTGCATTAGGCGATGTTCCGCGTGCAACATTAGTATATGTACGTACTTGAGTAGCAATGTTGCAAGTCGAGACTTCTCTGGTATTATTAGACGATGGCGTTCGCTATATGTCAGGCTTGAGTTAGCAAGCCGACCATTAGCATGAAGCAGACCTTTCGTATCTAAAAATGGATTTAGTACTAAGAGTGAGCTCTTTTTGCCAATCGGCTTCGATTCTCTTAGTAGTGACATCTCGCAGCTGAAGTGCCGCGACTGAGTATAAGTGATAAGAGCGACCTTTGCCTTTTCTAGGTCTAGGTGCGTCAATGTATCGCCTTGGGGATATACTGGGTGTATTCCCTTAATTCTAAGTTTGAGTCGCTCTATGAAGTTGAGCATGTAAGCGATTACCCTGAGGGCTCGAGGGTATGATGAAAATCGCTCAAGGATGTCAGTATCATCCAATGTCGTGTGAAAAGAGTCGATTTTTCGACTTTCGGCGGCAATTATATTGCATATGGGCGATCGTGGCCAATAATTCGCTGAAAATCTTGATCATCATCATGTACGATTATTTGTCGATACATTTTCTCAACATGCCCATTGAAAACGTATTTGTATGTACGCCAATTTAGTATGAGGAGCATTAAATCTGGCTGAAGCGTGGGTCCCGCAAATAAAATGTCATTTAGGGAATTCCCCGAACTTGATGATTTTGATGCATTAAAGACAACTCTTACCTTGGTGGTTTTTTGTCTGGCTTTATTACTGCGTGATGTGGCAGGTAAAAAGAATTGTATTTACTTTTTATAATTTTTTCGCTAGGGCTGACTTCCTCCATGTGGTTTAAATGGAGGTATTCTTCTAAAACCCTATCGTATTCTGGTTTTAGCTCGCCTTTTTTAAGTAGGTTTTTTCCATATTTAAAAACTGTTGGATAGCTGAGGTACGAGAATGACCTAAGGCGAGTGTGTGGGGAAATTCTGGCTTTAGTGGTAGTCGTACGACGTACCGGCCATTATCTAATCGAGTAGTTGTGGATTTGTAAAAATCCTCACAATATCGATCTTCTGGGGTTGTGATTGATATGGGGGGGAGTTCTTCTAACTCCCAAAATTTCTTTAGTTGAGTATTGAGGTACTCGTTTGAGATTTCCTCAACTTGAGTTGTCATTGTTGTGACTGGTTCCGCAACTAGTCCGCTTAGGACCCATCCAAAAATGGTATTTTGCGCCAGAAGTGTTTTTGTAATTTTCTCAACAACTTCGAGAATAATTTGAGGTATGAGATCGCTGCCTAATAGAATATCTATTTGAGCGGGAGTGTTGCAGTTGGGGTCTGCTAACTTAAGGTGTGAAACCTTTTGCCAATGCTTGCTATTTATATGATAGCTTGGAACCATGTTTGTTAGTTGCGGTAAGACAATAGCTTCTGCTTGAATGCGCTTATCCGCTTGGGGGGAAATAAGGGTAATGGGGCAGATTTTGTTTGAGTTTTGTAGTACTCTTCCGCCCATTCCCGGAATTTAAAAATTAGCTAATTTTGTTGGCAGTTGTAGCCTACTTTGTGCCCTTGACGCTATAAAAGATCGTTGAGATCCTTGGTCTATTAAGGCCCTAAGTTTAAACAGTTCTCTTCGGTGCTCGATGGAGACCACTGCTGTGGGTAATAATACACTGCTTTGGTTTTCGCTGTGTAGCGTCTGAGTTTTTAAAGCCTTTGAGCAGCATGGTGCTTCTTGGCAATTTTCTGAATTTTGTAAGTCGGGATTTGCTGTTTCAACTAATCCCGCAGCTCTTTTAACATTAGCGTTATTTTGAGCGAAGCTGGAAAAATTTGTAATGTGAAGCATTGAGTTATGTCGTTTATGGCAATAAACGCAATTAAATTTGCTTTCACAATCTTTAAGCGCATGCGCATGAGACAAACAGTTGGTACAAAGTTTTTTTGTTCCTACGAAATTGTTTCTTTCGTTAATGTTTAGTTTTTTAAATTTCTTGCAAGATTTCAGCATGTGTCCTCCTTTACTCAGTTCGCATGACGTATGTTTATTTTGTTCGGATGTGAACGCTTGTGTTTTGAAAAAACTACGATTTAAATTGTTGTTGTTACTCGCTTGGAGTCTACTAAAGCTTCGATTTAGGTCGTGTTGAACGTTTTTAGTTCTGACCATTTTTTTATCTACCCTTTCTGCAATTTCGTATTGGGTAGTTAAGAAATCGTTCATTTGTTGCCACGTTGGGCACTTTCTTCGTGATGAGAGCGATTGCTCCCACAAAAGTAACGATTTTTCTGGTAATGCGGATGTGCATGTATTTACCAGAATGGGGTCCCAATTGTCTGTGGGAATATTCTGTGTCGCTAGAACCGACAAGCAATTTGAAACAGTGGATTGAAGTCTTATAAATTCTTCACTTGTTTCTTTTTGAATTTTTGGTAAATTCATTAATATTGTGACTTGTTTGTCGACCAATATTCTTTCGTTTTCGTAACGAGCTTTTAGAGCTTCCCAAGCGTGGTTGAAATTTTCGTCATTAAGAGCGACTTGTTTGACTAATACCCCTGCTTGACCTTTTGTTTTGTATCGGAGGTGATACAATTTTTGTGCATTAGATAATTTTGGGTGGTTTATGTAAACGGCTGTGAACATGTCCCGGAAGGACGGCCATTGTTCATAACCACCATGAAAAATATCTGTATCGCATGCTGGCACTTTAAGGTGAATGCCTGAACTCGCCTCTTGGCTTTGAATTTTTGGCAGCTCTACTCTCGGTTGTGGAGTAGGTGCAATTGCTTTAATTAATCTCAATTGGTCGGCGATCATAGCCCTCGTTTCCTCGTACTGGTCTAAGCAGTGTTCATATTTGGAGTATGTTGAAGATTTGAAGTTTTCAGGTAGATCTGATTCGTCAGATTCTACAATTGCGTCATACGCAGCTTGGAGACGTGTCCAGAAATTGCTAGATTTTCTTTTTTGATTTCTAATACCGATTCAGAATTATCTTGAATCGGTGAAGATGAAAATCGAGTGCAGTATCGAATTAGACTGTCATTCTCAGAAATAAACTTAGTATATGAAATATCTTTCATCTTTTTTTGCTTTGTAGCACCTTGCTTGAGCGTGTAATATCAGCAGGTGTACATGGGCTCTTTTCTTCTGAAATCATTTTTTGTGCTTTTAGATATTGTGTTGATTTAGATTCCTTAGAATCTCCGTCCATTTAGATAATATGATACAATTGAAATATATATGTATATGAGAAAAGAAAAATTCTCTCAGTGTACTTTTGATAACAATAAGTACGCGTGAAATCTTTAAGATAAAAAGGTTTTTTTTTTTGTATACGTAATGTATCAAATAGCGAACGCGTATTTCTTTTTACTTATTCCCGGTGCTTATGTATTTTGCTACTAGTTTGTTCTGGTTTTTGTTTTTTATTTTATTTAATGTTTCGTACTCGTTAGCAAATACTTGCGTATACGAGCGATAATGCAAAAAGGAGAAAAAGGTTGATGACCTTTGTATATAAGTTTGCACAACATGTGCGTGTTTATGTGCATACGTAAGATGCAAAAAATTTATTTTTTTGTTTTGTTTGCAATCCTGCTTGCTTGTGCTTTAACAAGAACAAGGGGTATTGCTGGACAGGTGCCGATTTGGTCTTTGAATATAAGTATGTGTGTGTAAATACTTGAAAATGGCAATACTTATGTATTTGCTTTTTCTTTCTACCAACGCTTAAAATTTTTTGTTTTATTTATCCGTAATTAATGTTTTTTTTTTTTTTTTTTTAAATAACGAATTTTAAAATTTTTAATAAATTAAAATTTCGCATTTATCGTTTTATTTTTTCCAAATTTTGTAAAATTTGTGAAATTTTAATTTAA
This sequence comes from Bactrocera correcta, assembly GCA_027475135.1. Lineage (NCBI taxonomy): Eukaryota > Metazoa > Arthropoda > Insecta > Diptera > Tephritidae > Bactrocera > Bactrocera correcta. The sequence goes on along the minus strand of CM050322.1, from coordinate 43,974,873 downwards.
ATCTGTACCCTTTGTACGTTGCATATACCGGCATAGGCAAATTGTATGCTGCGTGTACACATGCATTTATATAATATTTGACGTACGGATAACGCGGGAATAGAAAATCGGTGAAGTGCAGGTATGCACTTTTTTAATATGTAAATTTTTTGTTATGTTGCTATACATACATGTGGGTGTATGTCGCATTATTTTTGTTTCTCCTCACTTTGTTTTGCTATGTAAGGTATGTACATATGAAAGTGGTGACTATTGGCATATTGTATGTATGTTTGGTTTTTTCTCTTTTTAAATTTCGCAATTGCCTTAGCTTACTTTTTGCGCAATCCTGCTTATACTGTTGAGTATAAGGGGTATTGCCGGAAAATGTTGTCAAGTGAATACTTTATTTTTTTTTATTTTTTTTTTTGATTTTTAATGTTGTGTGTTTAGATACACAAATGTAAGCATAAGTAGGCCTTTTATCAGATATGTATATGCCAGTATATATACATATATATATATATATATACATTGTACCATAACCTGTTCATACATATATTTGGATGTACATATGTAATGTACCACACTGTTTTCGGTTTCCCGGAAATCAACCGTAAGTTCGGACAGTTTGGTAGCAACCGTTCTATTAAAATTTACAGGATCGTATACAGTTTTTAGAAAGATCAACTGTAAATTTCAACATACATATATGCAAATAAGTATAGATTATTTAAAATAATAGATGGAGTTGATACATTCACTTTGTGCCGCTTCAAGGGACTTTGAGGGCTTTATACGGTTTTGAATAGGGGGGGCTAGTTTATGCCACTTCGTCCATACTGCTTCCTGTCCGTTTCCTTTTCTGTTTGATGTTCCTGGTTCCGTTGTTGTTAATTTCCTTTTGTTGCTTAACCTTTTAGGTTTTTATTATTTTTATTATTATTATTATTATTTTTGTATTTTTAATTTTTTTGTTTCACATTCATAAATGTTTAATTTTCACCAAGACTATGTTTAGTCATGTATATTAAGCTTCGCGCCCGTATGGATGTTTTTTTGTTAAATAATATTTCGCGCCCGATTTTCCGTATATTTTGTTTGGTTTTTGGTTTTAATTACTGTATTATGTACGTGTATTTATATGTTGCTTTTTGTTTTTTTTTTATATATAACTGTGCACAAGGAGTTACCTTTTTGTTATTATTGTATTTTTTTTTTTAATTTTATTACCACAACACGGAACCGCTTCGTGTCCGTTTTTCAAACTGTTTTTTATTTATTTTTTTATATATTGTATATGTATACCGAAAATATTATTTTATATATATTCTTTTGATTTTGAAATTTTTGGTTTATATATTGTATATGTATGTATATGTGAATGCACCACTTTTTCTTTTTATAATGTATTTTTTCTTGAAAAAAGATTTTTTTGTATAGTATATATGCATGTATATATATCTGTCACCGCACCTTTTATTTTTTGAATATTTGTATATGTCACTTTTTAATTATTTTGCCGCTGCATTTATTTTTATTTTTTCCAAATAGTGCCTTTCTTAGCGGCTCGAAGGACCAATGATTAAAGCAGCAGTGTCCAATTCACTTTTTATCTTTCAGCGCACTTACTACTTTCACTTTTGAATAAAATCACTCGGTTAAGATATAAAAGTAATTTCAACAAGGTTTTAATTAGCTTCTTAATTTATTTACAACTTCTGTAAATGAGTTTAAAGTTACTTTGAACAATATTGCCGAAACTAAGGGGCAAGCAAACGTTAATTTTATTTATTGGTTAATGTTAAAAAGATGTGCGGATGAGCGAAAAGGCGCGAGGTCACAGCGGCGATGCGTAAGCTTCGATTGCAGGCTGTAACGAGACTGATCATAAACTTTTTAGATGACCCTTTTCACCAGTGTGGTATGTGTTTGCATGTGTGCATGTTCAGCTGAACAACAAAAACAACAGCAGGTGTAGTTAAGCAACAACATCAGGTGAAGTAGCAGCAGTAATGCCAAAATATTGCCAAATGTAGGGAAATCAAGCAGGGCTTCTAATTCAGACTTTAACAACAGCAACAAATGTTGAATAAATAATTCACATTATAAAAATTTAACTTGGTTTTGATAATGAACAAACCCTATACAGCAGCACATAGTACTGATTTATATGCAGTATAAAGTGGATTAATATGCAGTATAAAGTCACTAGGAAGTTTACGATTTGATCTGAATTTGTGTACTGGAAATGTGGGCGGTGTCCCTCCCATCAAGTTTTCGCACCGGCTTCCATAAAACTTTGTCGCACCATCTTGGTAAAGTTGAATGCTTTTGGCGTATTCAGCTGTTGATTTACATATTACGCTTTCAGTAGTTCTTTACAGTATCGGTGTGGGAAGTGAGCGGAGTTATATTCCGATCTCATCTATTTTCATACGGTAAGAGTACTTTGAATATTTGTGCTGGTCAAATTTGGTTATTTTAGCTTTAGTGTTTCAGGAGATTTGTACATTTAACTTATTGGGACACGGACGGCCAGCTAGACAGTCACCGGGATTCAACTTTTCTTATCATACTGATGTTTTATATATATATAACACTTTATCTATCTCCCTTAGTTTTATAGCGCAATTATGTAAGCAGTCTCTAGTTACTATTTGAGACATTTTGAAGTACCAGTTACTATTCACAACACATTCGACAGTCTTTATTTAGAAAATATAGTCCCAAATTTGTGACCTGATAGTAAGCAGGTGAGGCGGGCTGTGCTTTAAAATTCTACGAAAAAATACGGCGACTAACAGAAGGTTTTAAGAAAGGAGCATACTCTTGTAGAACCCTCAGAGGTAATTTTGTAACCGGTTCCCAGAGATTGGAACTTAAGTGTGCTCTGCCCAATCCACAAAAAGGAAAAAGCAACAATCTGCGCCAACCACCGTTGCATAAGTCTCCTGAACAACGCATATATGGTTCTATTGAGCGTATTGTGTGAAAGATTAAAGCCCACCGTCAACAAACTGATTGGACCGCGAAGAAAACTGACGTTGAGCAATATCAAAATCTCCGTTACATTTGGGAAGGACCTCTCCAAGCCGTTCGTTACCAAACGAAGTTTCTAACAACAATGTCATTCTCAAAATCCCACACAGAATAACTCTTGGCGTAGACACCGCTAATTCGATTATTGCCGATTTAACAACAGCGCGACAGTCGTTTTTTTTTTCTACGTGACAAGAATTGTAAATTCCAAGCGAAGCCAGGTCGTTCTTCACCTGGTCTTTCCAACAGAGTGAAGGTCTTCCTCTTCCTCTGCTTCCCCCCTCGTGTATTGTGTCTAATACTTTCTGAGCTGGAGTGCTTTCGTCCATATGTACGACTTGACCAGCCGCTGCCTCTTAGTTCGCAGAACTATGTCAATGTCGTCGTAAACATAATTCATTCATACAGCTCATCGTTCCATCAAATGCGATATTCGCCGTGTCCAACGCGCAAAGAACTATAAATCTTTGCAGAACCTTTCTTTCGAAAACTCGTAACGTCGACTCATCAGATGTTGTCGTCGTCTATGCCTCTGCACCATATAGCAGGGCGGGAATAATGAGTGACTTATAGAGTTATAATGAGTGACTTATAGAGTT